>CM056390.1:24546930-24911191 GCA_029718625.1 Synaphobranchus kaupii
TTCATTTTTAGCTATATGATAATATTTTCTGGAAACTAGAACGTAACATTCATACTGTTAAATTATTTGAATGACAGAGAAAGTAAGTCATTTTGTAGTAATGGCCTGTGACAGGCATCAAGACACAAGAGCTCTAAAGAAGTGTCAATCATCCATTATAGCTGGTACGGGATTAGTCCAATAGGGTAAGGTTTAGAGAGTAATCTAGGCAGTAGCAAGCCAATTTCATATGATTGAAACCTGGGATTGTTTACAGATAATCAGCAGTACTGTTAAGTCATGGCAAAAAAAATCTAAGAAAAAATTATATTCAGTGGTCTAAGTCCAAATTTGAGGTTGCAACCCCTGTTAAGGTTGTTGAAGTCACCATAACATAATGCAAGTTGTTTTTATGAATTTGAAACAAGCTTTCACTTGTATTGGGCTAAAGGAAAATGATGACCAGTTATCCAACAAGCTTGAGTAATAAATTACTTCCTGTTTTAATTCACACACAAAAGGGGTTGAAACTATAAGGCCCAACTGATATTCTGTCTCACATCCCTTACCATTCCCTTGCAACTCAACAATATTGAAAATGTTTTCCAGGACAGAATGGAATGCTCCTTATTAAATGCAAATCTGAGTTACCAGTACCACTGAATTCTGGGTTCAGATGACATGCAATTAGACATGAAACAAACAGGGTACTCTACCCCTACAAATATCTGATTTACCAAGTAATTATAGCATACAGCAGTTGCTACATGCTTGATAAGGCAACAAAAATAATTACTGGGTTTACGCCAAAATCTTTTCTTTAAACATCTTACTGACCTTTTACAGTAGACATATACTTTCTAGGCACATAGCTTGTTTACTTTTATGCAATCTGTTATGCACTGTTAAAATATATATTGGACTCACCTGAGGTCGATCACAGCACGAGAGGCCATCTCCTGCAGTGTGAGGGGGAATGTGAGCTGGATGGTGTGGTCCAGTGGGTTTGGCTGGGTGAAGGGGTTGCCGAATAGGTCCAGGTTCTCCAGGGACAGCTTGCGGAAGTTGCCGGGCAGGAAGGGCAGTTTGTTGTGGGCAGCCGAGAGGAAGCACAGCTTGGAGAGCTGGCCGATGTGGAAGGGTAGCCGCAGTAGCCGGTTATTATCCAGCTTGAGGTTCACCAGCTCCCGCAGCTGGCAGAACTGGGCCGGGAGGCCCTGGAGACGGTTCTGACTCAGGTCCAGGAGCTGGAGGGTGCACCGCAGGCTGGAGAGGCACAGGGCCTCGCTGAAGGCCTCCAGGTGGTTGTTGTGGAGGACCAGCTCAGCTAGACAGCCAAGGTCCCCGATGGTGGCTGGCAGCTTCTTGATGTGGTTGTTGCTGAGGTCCAGCCTGCGCAGACCCTTCAGGGAGAGCATGCGCATGTCCACTCGGGACAGCTTGCAGTAGGACACCTGCAGCTGCTCCAGAGAGTAGGGGAAGTTGGAGGTCAGGGGATAGTCCTTCTTGGACACAATGGTCAGCTTCTTCTTGGGCTTCTCCACGTCCCGGGCCCGGACAGGTGTAAGGGTTGATAATGGGAGCATGTCATTTTCACTTCCTCTGTGGGCCAGCCTGGCAGCAGAGAGGAAGTTCTTCAGGCCGTTAGCATCGGCCTAGGAAGCAGAAGAAAAGCCTGTTAAACAGCGTCTTAAGATCCTCGCTGTTATTCTCTCAATACTGTGCTGACAAATGCCACCAGTGGGAATTATATTTATTAAATCTCCTTTTTTTATGTCTACAATTACCACATACCATAGTACCACAGTATAAAGACGTTTCTACGGACAATCTATTTAACATTCGATCAAGTGAATCTAATTTGACATCTCTTGTGTGATTAGGTGTATATGATTTTGGAGGGGTTGCTCACAGTTGATCTTAGTCACAAGCCGTGAAATACCTTAGGTCTACTACATAGCACAAGGATTTTTAAATTTTTTAAATTTTTAAAATATAAACCAATAAACCATGTACTCGTTTCAGAACTAATGAACAAATAATTCCTTTTGGATAGACTTCCAAAAAAAAAAAAATATATTTTTTCTGCAGTTTTCTCAAATGGAAAACTAACAGGTTTCTTAAAAGAAAATGACTGATATTACACACAAGGAGCGCTGACATGTTGAAACAAGGAAAGAAATAAAAAGGCGTGGATATTGCAAAACATGTCCGCGTAATTTGGCAGTATGCCGAAAATAGCCTACGGCAAATGGCCAAGACGATGAGCAATATTTCCTGTTTGTTAGGCAGTTATGATGTTTTCCGAATTGTGATGAGTTATGCTCAAGAAAACGTGAGGGAAAAGTACTGAAAAGGGGTAAGCACAATACATCTGATTGCAACATGAAGGTGCATTCACATCCCCGTGAAATCAATGATGGGAAGCACGGGGGGGGGGGGGGGGACAGAAACAAAAACACAGCATTGCTGCACCTCAAGTTAAACTTAGAATTTGGCATGGGAAAAAAGGCTAAACTTTCTACCTGCACAGAACTACATTACGGAAACCACAATTTCTGTTGAGACGGGTCTCACTACCTGCTCTACGTTCCCCTCGTTTCAAACTCAACCAAGAGAACACAAAGACTAGCCTACCACAAAAATCACCATGTACAATTCCAGTAATGCGGTTGCAGTTTGGCTAAGCTTTTTGCTGCAATTAACATAGGTTACATACTTTACGGGTAACACAGCAACCTTGTAGGAAAACGGCATACAAAACCTCTTATAATGCTAGCAGGTCTGTGCACTGTGCCGGTGCTGTGGAGTGATTAAAAACGACGGCTAAACGCTGCAGCGCTGGGATGAAATAGAAGCGTTCCAGGGAAGTGGGGGAAAGGTCACCACCGCCCTACTGCAGCAGTCGGGCCTGGCGAGAGCTCTTCTCCCATTGGATGCCCGCTTAACAAAGAGTCAGCCTCCGATCCTCTCATCCGTGTTGCAGACGCATCGCGCGTAAACACCTAACCGCGCTAGCACATTACATAATCGGAACTGCCTCGCACTTAAGCCCCAGAACACAAATAGAAACATACTTTTCGATAGCGAGTGTAACGTAAAATCATGGCAAACAGACGTTTTGCTAATGTCGTGGAGTAGGATATGCGGAGCCATCCATTCTCTGATCAACGCACAGGTGACAAAAAACGCAGAAAATATAGAACAGCCATTGAACGACACCAAGGGGAAAAATGATGTATAAATGAAATCAGTTTATTTTTGTTCTGAATTCTTCCTTGTATCATAGTACTGGTTATTCCTGACAACCAAATAGTACCCCGATGTATGCATTGTAGTATAATGTTTTGGAACAGGGCTTGCAACATACCTTTGAGAAAAGTAGGGCATACTTAACCCTGAATTAAGTAGAAATATCCAGCTCCATAAATGGATTGTGTGCAAAAATGTAATCGGTGTATGCATCTGCAAAATTTCTTCTAAACATAAAGTAAATACCATGCTGTGCGTGTTTACAGTAACCCCATTTCAGCTAAACAAAGGGCATGTATTTTTTTAGCATTTAAATTACCCACACATAGGCATAGCTTGGCCCAGGCTGGGTTTGGCTTCGGCAACATATTTACCAACCTGATAGCCTAGTAAATGTGGACAAAGTGGATCCAATGAAACTTTGCATTATTTCAGGATTTACAAACTTAAGGAAGTTTTCATTTGCAAGCAATCTTGCAAAACTGGACGGTGTAGAAAAGTGTAGGGTCAGTGTGTATTCGCAGATGCTCAATGGAAATAAAGTAACTAACTAAAGAATGGATGTAGCATCAACAAATGACTGGCAAATGGCAAAGATTTTCTTAAACTATCACATTTAAATCAATTTGAAAGACATCGTCACCAATACCAATTATTGGACACTGCTGCCAATGTAACCAAAATATAAGTATGGGAAAAGAAATCTAAGACAAAGGTAGCATCCTTATAATTTCTTCACCATTTTTCATGTTCAGTTAATTTCCAATTTCATGTTTTCACTGGGGCAGCTAAAGCTACATTATATGAGAGAACAGAAATTTAAAATACTTCTCTGTTGCACAGTATTACACAGTAGGGAGTGCAGGTTAGGGACAGTTGACCTCCAGCCCTGTTAGATGGGATTTGATGCCATCAGGTATGTATCGAACAACCATTTTGAATTCTGAGCCTACATAGTATGTACATCACCGTGTAATGGAATTCCATATTTGAACATTTGTAGGATTGTGGGAAGGGCACAGACATTCCGCTAGTTCCAAACAGCTGTCATTGTCATGAGGCCCCTACCTTACTCAAGCAGACATCCACAGCCGGTTCCTTCAGTCTCACAGTGGCTTTGCCTTCCTCCACAAACCAGGTGAAAAACTTTTCAATATTCTCCTTTAACTGTGAGAGTGAGAACAGACATTAGTGTACATCAGCTCAAGTAATCTTGAATTGGTTCTGGTGACCAACTCAAGACCTATACCAGCTGGCTTTCCATTTAAAAACGTATTTACTTTTAAAACTAGCAAAAGAGAACAATGAAAACAAAACTGCTAAACAGAGAGCAATTATTTTCAATTGTTTGGGAGAAACTGGATGACATTTAATTAATTAAATTATGAATTTATGGAAATGACTCACTGAAACCTCTCTGTACAAGATGTTTAACAATATAATCATAATGATTAATTGAAACTCTGTGCAGACACTTTTTAGTGCAAATCAGTGCAACCACCTCAGTCTTGCCAAGCAAATTCAAGTTGAATAAACCTGTTAGGCTCTAAAGCCAATATCTCTATTTTAATATCCCATCAATATATTTTAACAAGAGCTTTTCACTCGTTGGATTGTTTATGAGTACAAAATGATATGATAATAAAAAGGTAGTATGTTTACAGATATTACCAGCTTACCCAAAAATCTCCACCACAATGAAAAGGTAAATTTAATAAATGTTTTATGAAATCCAGAAGCCATTACTAGTCTAAAGAAAGTCAAGCTATATCACCTGTAGTCTACATTTGTTATGCAATGCAAGACAACCAATTGTATTGAAGACCTGTAAAGTTTGATACACTTGATAACTTACTACACAAAATAGCTTT
Source organism: Synaphobranchus kaupii (assembly GCA_029718625.1). NCBI lineage: Eukaryota > Metazoa > Chordata > Actinopteri > Anguilliformes > Synaphobranchidae > Synaphobranchus > Synaphobranchus kaupii. The sequence continues at coordinate 24,552,033 of CM056390.1, forward strand.
TCCACTTAAAATGGCCATCTAACTTGATCCGTTTTCAACTACTTCCTGGAGACACTCAGAGAGGGAGACCCATACCTCTCCAAAGGGGAAATGTCTCAAACCATAATATTTAAGAGACACAAGCAGCGTTAGCGAAGTTAGACAACATCGAGACACACGATATAATCCCAAAACCTGACACGTCCAAAACTAAGGTTAACGTTAAAGAGTAAAACACAAACGCAAATTAACCCCCCCAGTTGTCAAAAATGAAACTCACCTTATATTTAGATCCCGCTTTGTCCTTTGCTGTGCATATCAACAGATAAATGTTTGTACGCTGGGTATCCTTGTCCAAATGTCTCCCGATCGACAACACAGCCCTTGCTCCCCTCCCTCGGCTTTTCATCCCATAGGTGGGTAGCATCCGATTTACTACTTCAACATCGCATTGAAGCCTCATTGTGTGGGTTCATCGACGTGAGACCCCTTTAAGGACTGCAAAAACATACCAATGGAAACGACATAGCTAGCGCTATCTAGCTAAAACAAAAGTGGGCGTTATCCATAGCTAGTAACCATGACGTCACGCCAACAAGCGTCAGTTCAACGCGGAAATGAGTATAACTAAAAACTAGGCTAAAATGGCTAGCCAACCTTAGCTGTACAGCTACACAACATTCAATAGCAAACTGTTCTCATGTGCAGTGCAGTCATGTACTTAGCTTGGTACGTTAGCTAGAAGAGACTACGCTAGCTAACGTTAGCCAGATCAACCAGATAACTAGTAACGTTCACTGCCAGTAACTTAGCAAGTGACGTTAAACGGTCTGCATAACTTTAATTAGTTAATTAAAGTTAGTTTAAATGGCCATCTAGCTTTAGTTGCCAGACAACAAGACGATGTGCAATATTACGGTTTATAGCTTCAATACACACGAATATTGTAGTCTCTATAGCTAGATATAAACAATACTGAACACTGTATAAAATGCATTCGCACCAGCTAAGTAACCACTTGCGACTAGTTAGCTAGCTAACAAGCGATCTCTTTCGATAGCATGCTCTGATCATTTTTGAACTGACAATAATAAACCATTCTGCTTGCTACCGAAGTTAACGTTAAGTTGGTACACAAATTGCAAAGTCAGTCAATAAACAGGTTATTCCTTACCAATTGAAAGGGGTAAAGTATAGCTGCTGTTGGTTACTGTGTTACATTAACTTTTTTTGACGAAAATGTGTCAAGAAGCAAGGCTAGATTATGTTCAAAATTAACGACCAAGACTACCCGCGCGAAATCCAATGCACAAAGACGGAACCCACTTGATTGGAGAGCTCGGAGCACTCAGCCTTAAAATGTTTGGACAAAAATCTCCCCGTGATCCAATGACGTCATTGTCATGCTCAGATAGAGCTGAGATGGAGGGCATGGCTCAACCGCGTTCTAGTTGGGCCACAAAAACAAAAAATATATAAAAATAATATATATATATATTTATGGCTCAACGGAACCTAAAATAGTTATAGTAACTAAAACCAATGAGCTTAAAGGTGTTCCACAGAGCTAAATAGGAACGTGATAGCTCACTTTCTGTTTTTACATTATTTCAGTTTTAGTGTATGTTTCAATTGGCCTTAACAGTTTCTGTGTGCGATGAATAGATATATTACAGATAGACACAAATAGATATATTAAAAAAACTTAAATAAAATAAATTTCAATAAATAAATATTTTTTTAAGAAAGAGTAACCATCTAATATTTAAATTTTTTATGTTTTTGCCTTGTTTCCTTGGCTAGTGTGAATAAAATGCTTCCTTACAGTGAGATGGCTGGGTGGAAACTGGGGGAAAGACATGTATAAGTCACCCCTGGAGGAAAGCATGTACAAGTAAGGAAATAAATGGTTTATTAGGTTTATTATTGTGGTTTAATTTCACAAGTCTGCTGAATTGAGTAGAATTTTAATGGTTTACTGAACTGTGACTTTTCCTTGCAAAGTTCAATACTGCCATCTACTGGTGTATGTATGTAGTATGTTTTACAGGAGTATAATTTGAATTACTGAACAGTATTTGTTTTTGTGCCAAAAGTAAGGGTTAATTCATTTCTAAAGGGTCTATGTGTCTCCAAAGTGTTCAATGGCTGGCAATGCATTGTACCAGTTATGAGACTACTTGCTTTCGTAGGACTTTAGGTTCAACAGACAGACTGCCATCTGGCCCTGCTGGTTTTCAGCACCTGCAACCGTTACATATACCCTATGTTGGTGACTGTCTCTGCCATGACACTGTCACTATCTCTACTTCTACCATCTCTACATCTAAACCATTTTTAGCTCACTTTTAGAAATGACATGTGCACTTGCGGTAAATATATTGTCCCGGGCCGAGAAATAATATAATGTAAAATTTTTTCCTGTGCTCAGGAATTTGATTTTGTTCTGGGTCAGACTTCTTATGCATTGTGCATGAGTTTCACACATGAGCCTCACACCCTGAATCACACTCTCATGCCCAGACCTGCTAATCTCATGCATTTTAAGATGGATTTGTTGTTTATGTTTGTACGCACTGATGCTCAACACTCCCCAGCTGACAAAATCTCACACATTGCAGTTAAGATTTATGGTTAAGCACCTGTCTATGATATTGCCAGCCACCACATGTGTGAGAATGTAGAACAGGTATCTAGATAAGTGGGACTTTGGAGCTTTGTAGCACCACTGACCTATCAAATTTGCTAATTACCATGTAATCATAGTGATGCTTCGGTTCACATTACACCCTTCCATCTCTGCTTGATTGTTGGGGGAATACAATTAAAATACATTTGGATATGTCTAGAACAACAGGATTCAGATCTGGGTTTAGAAAGGAAAGTTTACATGTGTACCATTGTCGTTTCCTCTAGGTTACAGTTCATATGAGGAGGAGGGGAAATAATATTGCTCATTTACTGGCTCAGCGGTCTCTGATACCAGAGTTGCATGATCTAAACGCTGAATATTCAGAGATTCTGCAGTTGGAGTGTGTATTGAGCTGCTAAGATTTAATTTGAAAAGGTGGCGATGCAGATTTGTTCCACACTCCAACACAGTAGGTGGCGGTACGCGCTGTTATATAACAAATATTCCAGAGAAAATTTTACGAAGAAAAAAAGAGACGTTTCATTCCCGCATGCGCAATCGGTCTCTTTCTTTTTCGACGTCGGGTAGAGTGAGGCAAGATGGGTCACCAGCAAATTTACTGGAGTCACCCACGGAAATTCGGCCAGGGGTCAAGATCCTGGTGAGTTACCTGCTTAATATATTATTTACTTTGGGTGAATGAAAATATCTTATTGGCAGAGATAATTGATATAACTTAAACAGCTCACCAACTACCCTGCTAGAAGAAGGTCCACATGGGATACGTTTAATAATATGGCGGCATTGCCAGCCAAAGCTAACGTAAGCTTTTTCAAGCCTTTCATGGTATCTGACCAGTATTATTTTACAATCAAGAGGCCCATACACACAATGACGGTTACCAAGAAGTCTCCCCAAAATTATTTTAAAAGTTATATGTTACTTTTTGAATGCTTTGGTTGTGTTTGAATACTTGGGCTAATGTTGGCTAATGACATCATGTTGAGAACGAGCTGTCCTATCTCGCTAAGTTAGGAAACCTCAGTCTGTTAGCCAAAATAACTGAAAATGTTTTTATTTTATTTTATTTTTTTGCAGCCGCGTATGTTCTAACAGACATGGTTTGATCCGCAAGTACGGACTCAATATGTGTCGTCAGTGCTTCCGACAGTACGCAAACGACATCGGCTTTGTCAAGGTAAGATAACCTTAAATTAGCACGGCTCTAATCCAGTGGTTCCAAGACTCCTTGCTGGGGCACCCCTGTGTATGATGGTTTTCATTCTAATCATTCATTGCATTCCAAGACTTAAGAAGCTGTTAATTTTTCTTAATTGGGTGCTTTTCATGTTTAGAGGGATTGTTTTCATGTTTAATTGTTAGCCACATTGTTATAAACGGCTATGCATGCCATAAGAATAAAAGTCCCTAGTACACATTGTGCTTGTTGTGCTATATTGAAAACGATTACCTAAAAAGTTAACAATTTTCGCACTGGGGTGAATCAATAGCCTGCTAATTAGGTTGTTGAATACATGTGTTAAGCATTAAAGAATGCAGCACAATGTGAATATGGGACTTTAATTCGTCATTTCTGACATAACGTGGCTAAAATTCTGGGATTGAAACCCACCGTACACAGGGGTGCCTCAGGACCAAGTTTGGGGACCACTGAGCTTATCCAAAATGGGCCAGTGTGGGTACAGGTTTTTGATTAAGCCTAGCACTAAGACACCTGATTCAACTAATTAACTAATCATGGTCTTCGAGAGCTTTGATAAGTAGAATCAGAGACTCAAATTTCTCACATATGATCCCTTTGGCAACGCCACAATTAAATAAAACATTTTTTAAAAGTATAATTCTGTGGTTTGAGCTTGTCAGACCCAAATCGCAACAGGGATTTTCAGTAGCCAATCAGAATTGAGTTGGAGGAAGGAAGAGGGCAAAAAAAAATACAGAAGTAAACGCAAGATCCAACGTGCGCAATGGCTGGGCTGAATAAGTTTGTTTTCTGGAGTGTTAAAACTGAGGAGCGATTTGTGGCAGTCTGCAAGTTACCACAACAAAACTGACGCAAATCATCCATCCTGGAAAGGGGTCAACAGGGGATTTAAAAGCAATCGTGTTTTAGGTTACTCTTGGTGGAGAACGGGAAACTAGCCAAACTAGCATTTAGTTAAGATCTGTTTGAGAAAGTTGTTGATATTCTGCTTGTGCAATATGTGTTTTCCTGTTTAAGCCTTCTGAAAATGACAGGAATTAATACCAGCATACACAGGGTGTGGCAGTTTGCCGTTCTTCTTTAATGCTAGTGTTTTTAGTTATTGTACTGGTACACATTTGTAATTTAGTTGATTTTGAGATGTAAGATAATGCGTAGAGTGCAGTGTTCACATACTCGCTGCTGTAAGTAGACATAAATTTGGTAGAACTGTAGATTGTCCAAGTTTGGGCTGCACAAGGAAGGCCAATCCGTTGCAGGATTTTGTGCCAACTTCTGCTCTTAATTATTTAATTAGCTCAATTCTTGATGGGACATTTGTATAAGCATCAGATGCCGACTACAAGTCTGAAATGTATCCTAAAGATTGTATTGTGCTCATTGTACAGGAGTGAACCAGTGTAGTTTATAGAGCCGTTAGAAAACTAAAGTTACTGATTGGAACAAGAAATTGGCATGTGTCTACATCAGACTGTATAAAACAACATGAAAAATTGAGCAAAGTAAAAAAAACAAATAAAAAAAAAACTGTTTTGAGATAGATTAATTGAATTCAAAGCAACACATTATTCAAACATGACCCATGTTGTAGAGCAAGTCTTTGTGTTTACAATGAGACCAAGATATTGTATAACAATGGTCATTACTCCAAGGTTACATTATGGATGTCAAGTATCAGAAAGACCTGAGAGGTCAAGGTTAAAAACTGTCAATTTCCCCCCGGAATGACCCTAAATGTGTATACTGCTTCTGGTTTCATACCTTTTCGGCTGACAAGTCGGTCCATGTCTCGCGTTTAGAACTCTTCAGGTTCTACAGGTATATTGTTACAACAGAGCTGTAAGTGATATATCAAACAAAATAGCATTTTCTGTAGAACAAAATGTGCTCACTAATTTTTTTTCATGTTTCATAACAGCTTGATTGATCGTGCTGAGGAGTCGGATGGAAGAGATCCCAACAGCAACCTTCAAAGATTGGACTTGGCTGCACTGTAAAATTGGAAAAAGAATAAATGTTTTTGCAGTCTGAACCTATCTTATGTGGTCCTATTAATTCAGATTGAGCACTAAGTCACTGTGCACACGGACTTGGACATGATGTGCCATTTGTCAGACCAACCCAATCAACTCCCTGTACTGTATAATGCTTCTCTGCAAAGTTTGCTTCCAATTGAGTTGACTTTCCCTGTGTCATGGATCATGACATGGCATTTTGCATAGCAGTTACATTGCAGTCTTAAGTATTTGGACAGTGATGCAATTTTAGTTATTTTGGCTCTGTATTCCTGCACATTGGATTTAAAATGAACTGTCCAAATGCTTACAGACTGCACTATACTTCTGGAAACCCGTAATGAAGTAACGTTTTGGCAATGGAACAGATATATTTGCACATCTGACCCAGTCTCTGCACATGAGCATACAGTAATATAAACATTACTCACTTGAAGTGGCACTTCAAAAGTTGCTACTGTAGTTGTGTTCTGGCACTGATTGCATAAAGGCTCATTTACTAAAAGTATGGACATAAGAGGCCTGTATACCATGAATCTTTAAAATGTAGAGGCTTGTAAATTTAATGGATGCTTGAGGCCCTTCAAGGTATTGATTGGTTGCTTGACTTTATAGCTTATGAGACATTTATGTTCATTTGCCTTTGGGGGATTTTGAATTTATAGAACTGTGCAGATCTTGTCCCCTACTGTAACAGCTGCAATCTACCACTTCATTTGAAATCCTCTCACTAGTGATGATTCCAGTGATTACTTCATGTGAATGATGCAATGTCACGAGTCTCACACAAAATAGGTGTCATAAATTTTGAAAGGTAGTCTTGGTGTACCAGATATTTTGGAGGAGTTGACCAGATGTAGCATTAGGTTATGGCCTTGTCCACTTCACTCTGGCTTTTCCCCCACAGTATTTGTAAACTAAGCCTGGTCAATTGGTATTTCAGCAGATATGGGGGGTGAATTGTTCATTGGAAAGTATGGATATTTATGCAATATTATTTAGCATTTTAATTGCCACACATTTTTGCCCGAACGCAGTGCGTGTGGGCCTAAACGAGTGAATATGAGTAACTGACTGACTGGCTGGTTGCCTGATCCCCCGATGTTGAAACCACATGCGTACATTTCAAGTAATTACAGTAAAATGTTTGCTGTCCAACTCCCTGTCCCATTTTACTAGAACAAGTTGTAGCACCCAAAAATCATGAACAACTGTGGATAAGTTTAATGATGCAGGTCAATTGGCTGAAATGTATAATTTGTCTCGTAGTTGTTATTGCCCAGTCAATATTGTTTCACCAGTGGGAGGGGGGAATTAATTGGTATTTAAATTTTACTCAATTACTTCAGGGAAGTTAGGCCAGATAGCTACACTCTCCACAGGAAGACATCGCTCATGTTTTAAACTCAATCAATGTCAGAGAAGCAACATCTAACAAAAAGTAAGCTGAGTTCAAAGCGGGTTATTTTTTGACTGTGGTCCCGGCAAATACGCGGCCTGTCGAGTGACGCATAAATAAATAAACAGCAATTCAAAGCATTTGGCCTCCTGTTCGTCGAATGGTACGTCAAGTTTTCTGCACAAAGGTACAACGACATGCCTAAATTCTGCACAAATTCCATGATAACGTGTGGGCTAACTGTTAATGCTGATATGTCTGAATTAACATTCTGTAGCCTTTAATGAACTCATCAGTACATCTCGCTTAATATTTGGAGTGCCATCGGCAGAAAGCTGAGAGTATCCTATTTGTAACTATAATACTCAAAATGACATAGCGTCCACCCGCCCCATCCTCTTTTTAAAAAATTCGTCCACCCGCCCCATCCTCTTTTTAAAAAATTCAAATGGTCACCCTATACAGTAGGCTACAAAAGATGACTACTCTGATGATAACCATAGTAACATAATATACAGTGCATCCGGAAAGTATTCACAGCGCTTCACTTTTTCCACATTTTGTTCTGTTACAGCCTTATTCCAAAATTGATTAATTCATTTTTTCCCTCAAAATTCTACACACAACACCCCATAATGACAATGTGAAAAAAGTTTTTTTGAGATTTTTGCAAATTTATTAAAAATAAAAAAATAAAATTTCTCATTTACATAAGTATTCATACCCTTTGCTTTAACGTATTTTTAAAGTATCATATTTCATATTTGGTCGCATATCCTTTACATGCTGTTACTTCCTGAAGTCTGTGACCATCAACATCAAAAAAACTGTCGATATCTTATTTTCAGGTACCGTTACAAGCGATACTATAACCTCTCTGCATTTGAATGGATCTCTATGGAAATTGGGGGGTGAGACTAGATTCAGATGTAAATTACGCTGGTACAGTATGGAACACATGACTGGCTAAATGGCAGTAAGCCATCAAGGGTCTAAGGTATCAAACGAGCCCCAAACCATCACTTTCCCCATAGAGTTTTATAGGAAAATGAGTCAGGAGAAATAACCCTTGCAGTGAGCCATCCACATCTACTCCATATGTGGCCGCAGAGTGATGGTTTGGGGCTCGTTTGATACCTTAGACCCTTGATGACTTACTGCCATTTAGCCAGTCATGTGTTCCATACTGTACCAGCGTAATTTACATCTGAATCTAGTCTCACCCCCCAATTTCCATAGAGATCCATTCAAATGCAGAGAGGTTATAGTATCGCTTGTAACAGTACCTGAAAATAAGATATCGAGAGTCTTTTGATGTTGATGGGTCACAGACTTCAGGAAGTAACAGCATGCAAAGGATATGCAACCAAATATTAAATATGATACTTTAAAAATACATTAAAGCAAAGGGGGTGAATACATATGCACGTACCACTTTTCAGTTTTTAATTTTTAAAAATTTTTTTAAAGCAAGTTTTTTTTTTCATTTCACTTCACCTATTTGGACTATTTTGTGTTGGTCCATTACATAAAATCCAAATAAAAATCTATTTAAATTACAGGTTGTACTGCAACAAAATAGGAAAAATGCCTAGGTGGGTGAATACTTTCGCAAGGCACTGTATTTGTGACGGTATGCTTTTGGGCCAGTTCAGGAATGGTCACATATTTGAAAGTACACGCAAAATGGTGAAAAGCAGGGGTCGCCATGCATACATTTTGAGTAATTATGGTAAAAAAAGGAAATGATGTAGGCTAGCTGTTCATGAAAATTAGCTCTACGCGCCAAAACACGCACATGCTTCAATGGGAACACGCTTTTATCAAAACAGCCGTGTGATTGCTATTTTAGAATAAAATAGAATAGAATAACTTTTATTTCCTTTAGGGTACTTCAGTTGTAGCCACCAGCATCAACAAAAAAAGACAGTGGGGCAGACCCACAACATACAAACCAACGTACCAAATAAAGACATTCAATAGAATCATTGCATTAATCAAACTAAGTGAATTAAAGTGTAATACAGCCATGATTAAAAATAGCCCCGCAGTCCCGAGATGTCCAGTGTCATTACTGTTTTAAGTGTAAGCTAATTGAGTGGCCAGCAGAAATAGATATTGAATGTATTGGTCTTAATGTAATTCTCTCTCCCAATATGTATTTCACTGTGATATGTTTGTACCGACCTCCTTCCTCTAAAAATACTTCTTAAAGCAATTTTAAAACATTGCAATTCCAAAGGGGAAATTATTCTTATGGGCGACTTCAACATTTATTGGAATAGTAAATTGTGTTGTGTGAGTCTTGTTTTGTTTGTTTGTTTGTCTGTGAGTAGCCTACCTGCCTTGGGACTACGGATGAAATTTAGCAATTGTGCTAATTCCGGCACATTTACATTGATGTGTAATGCTGATATGTTGATTAATGTGCACTGTCCCAATTCAATAAATAAATAAATAAAATAAATAAAATTAAGCAGTCCGCCTCCACGACTTTCCTCCATACACGCAGTGTTGCGGTCTCTACACTGTCGAAACGGAGCACCGAACTGCGTCAGCCTTCCCACTCGTCGCCTCACTCCTCCCCCGCATTATCTTCTCTTTCCCTTCCCTGGTTGCCTTTTGGAGATTGTCTGCACTCCCGGATCAGTCCCGACATCTTCAACTCCGGTGAAGAGCGATGGTAAACTTTGTTGCTGCAGATCCAACGGACATTCACGAGCATATGTTGCGAATGCGTCTCCATGGTGACGATTCTCAGATTTTATTTAAGGGTATTTTTATTCATTTCATTTTTTTGGGTTGTTTCTCCTGACTTATTTTTCCATAGAGTTCAATAGGAAAATGAGTCAGGAGAAACAACTCTTAAAGTCATCCATCCATATCTACTGCATATCTGGCAGCAGAGTGATAGTTTCAGGCTTCTTTGATACCTCAGACCCTTGATGACTTACAGCCATTTAGCCAACCATGGGTTCCATACTATTCCTGTGTAATTTAAAGCTTAATCTAGTCCCACCCCCCAATTCCCATAGAGATCAATTCAAATGCAGAGAGGTTATAGTATCACTTGTAAGAGTACCTAGAAATAAGATATAGAGTATTTTGATATCCTTTTATACCCAGTCATGATAGCATCACCTGTTAACCTGTGGAATGTTCCAAACAGGTGTTTTTTGAACTTCCCAGTCTTTTTTTTTTTTTGCCCCGTCCCAACTTTTTTGGAATGTGTTGCAGGCATCAAATTCAGAATTTGCGTATATTTACAAAAATCAATAAAGTTGATAAGATAAAACATTAAATATCTTTGTACTGTTTTCAATTAAATATATGTAAAAGATAATTTACAAATCACTGCTTTCTGCTTTAATGTGCATTTTACATACTGTCCCAACTTTTTTGGAATTGGGGTTTGTACAATATGCAGAAAGATCAGAAGAAAAAATACAGATGCAAGCATAATTGAGGTGTCCAGCACAAACAAAATTGAGATAATGTACCTAAAACCATTTTTGTGAGGAGAAAAAGATTTATCCCATCATTAAATTAAGTAGGCTATATGCCTCAGCTGGATGTAAACCCGGTACTTTGAGATCCAACTGCAGAATCAGATCAGCTTTATTGTCCCAAAGGTGTGTGGAGCAACTAATGTTCAAGAAAAAAAGTATAAAATACTGTATGTGAAGTTTAGAAAGTATTGTGTGACCTATGCTGTTCAACCTGTTCTCTAAACAAATTTGACATGGATAACATGTCTACTGTAACATGTAACATGGCTACTGTGTCAATGGTTTACAGATTCACATGATGTGATTCATTTGTTCAATTATACATCTGAATGAAATCAGGTTCTGAGAGTCCATGGGTTATGGAAGATAATAAAATTGTGTGGGCATACAGTGGGTGGTTAATAAGAAGTTGTTTTGGCTACAATGCTTTTTATTTTCTATTGCGGAAATCCAACTAGGCACACACCCATCTGAAGTAATAGGTACATTTACTTTTTTAAGGCAAGGTAAAATTCTACTACCTTTTGCACAGTGATTTTAATCTTTGAAAATTTGATTTTCAATTTACTTTCATAGAAATACAAAGAGTTTAATGGAGCCACTATTGAAAATTTGAACAGTGCCATATAGGCCCCTGTCTACCTGCCTAAATTTGTGTGTGAGCAATTGACTATGGAAACACTGGTGGAAGAAGAAAAGGACAAAAACAGTAAGGTGACTCTGCAACAAATGTACTTAATGCCATAAAAATCTGAAAATAACTGACAACTTTATTTATAAATAACCTAATTTCATGCTGAACAGTGACTGATCACCTACATTTGACTATAATGCTGTTCCATAGCACTGCTAAAAGCCCACAATCTAAGTTTTCTTGTTACTTGCTATGAGTCATGGGACACTACACACTGCTCACCCTGTAATCCCTGTTCAATAGGTAGACTCGCAAGTGGTGACAACTTCCTGACATCATTGCAGAAATTGGATACGTGTTCTGCTTCTAAATGTGTTATTCCTGCTAAATTAATTCATAACACACCTTGAATGACACCCATGCTTGCTGTTAGAATAATTTACCAGAGAAATAAAGGTCAGTGCCATCACACCGCCTTCATTCAGTCTTAGATGAGGATCATTTTAACTGTAAAAGTACCCTTTGTTTTTCAGCCACAGTGTGACTGAATATCACCAATTAGTCCAAGTTGGGCCATCCAGGACGGTGTATCAGATTAAAAAGGCCACTCTTAGTATCTAATGGTTTGGAAGACACAACACTGATCACAGAGCAGAGTAATTGATTATTTAAGATGGGTGACAGTGCTTGCAGTTACAAGCTTGCTGTTACAAGTGACCTCTGGCTTAGACTTGTGCCATTAGTGTAAAGGTAGAGCCAGAATGCTGGCAGTTTGAGTGAACAGCACCTTAAAGACCATTCATTGTGATGGACAATGAGACCAATTATTTGGTGGTCACTGTGTGAACAGATCATTAACTTCTGCTGTTCAAGGACGAATGTGGCCAGTTTGGGTGCATAGTAAACAACATTTCCCTGTTTATGATCCAATATTTATTTATTATTTTAATTAAATTTTATCCAAATCCAAATATTGAAAAGTAAAGGACGTTTCAGCAGTTTGTGTATTTCAAAAGAATGTTTTATCAGTTCATATAGTTTAACAAATTGAGCAGCATTCATTTTTCAGCAGTCAGTGATTTATTCAAACAGTGCTTGGGAAAGCTAAACTTGATTATGATGATTACTCTTGATTACTCACATGTTCCACACTACCACCAGGTTCTGGCTGCAGGGGGGTGTCCATGACACATTTGGTCCCTCCTGTGCTTCCATGCCGCAAACCACATGTTATCTGAAAATGTTATGTCAATAAAATATGGTCATTCTGGACCTTAATTGAGCCTTTATATTTCATAAACTATTAAGAATTCAAGGGTCAAACTTTATTTTCTTTCATATGGGTGGTTGAAGAATGTGTACACCAAAAATAAAGTGGTTCTGAACAATAGGACCGCCATCCTCATTGAAACTGTGTGGATTTACTCTATTCTAAATATATAGAGTTACATTTTGGATATGAACGTGGGCAGCTTATATTCCCTAATCAATAGACTGCCAGATCAGTCTATTGCTATTAACATTGATATGAAACAGCTATATCACAAATGTACATTCTTTGATTCAAATCTTTAGCCCAAATCAGCAGAATATCTGGAAATAATTTTGTATGTTAGACACTAGGTGGCAGAGAAGTTTCATTGAAGAAACTGCATTCACTTCTTTGACTGCTTGGAATTGCATGTGAAAGTTGCCCTATGACATTTGAGGTACTTCAATGAACATTTCATTAGTTAGTGGTATGACATGTCACTAAACTCATTTATTGTTTTAAATGTATAGTGACGGTGAGTATAGTATAAATTAGTGATATTCTTACATATTGTACAATGTTACAATGTTGGTGGTTATGACTAGAGATGCCACATACAGTAGATATTCAGTGCCCACCAGAATTATTGGCAACCCTGGAAAATGTCCTTGTCATTTATCAGCATGAAAGTACACTAAACATATGAGAAAAATCTAAACTTTAATTTAGATTACTTTTCATTTCTGAAAGAAATACCCATATTTTGTAAAAAAGGAAATATTTTCTCAAAAAAAAAACGTCACAATTATTAAGAAGTTTAATTAAAGAATTAAGGAAGTTTACAGCAACTGGAGCTGTGATTGACCTGCCTGGAAGAGGTGGCAAGTGCAGTTTTCCCCCATGTAAAGTGAGGAGGATTGTTCAATAGGCAAGAATTTCTCCAAGGAAAACAATTGGAGAATTGCAGAAGTTGGTTGCATCCTGGAGTCACCAAGTTTCCAAAAGTACAATTAGATGCCACGTCTATGCCAATAAGCTATTTAGAAGGCTTGCCAGAAGAGACGTAAATTGAGCTTTTTGGCAATAAATACCAAAGGTGGTTTTGGTGTAATAAGAAGCATAGTTATGCAGAAAAGAGGCTTATCCCCTTTGTAAGTGTGGTGGATCTGGAATGTTGTGGAGCTGTTTTTTCCTCCAGAGGCCCTGGGAACCTTGTTGGGATACATCACATGGCATCATGGACTCCATCAAATAACAGGAGATTTTCAATCAATATCTGGCTGACTCTGCCAGAAGGCTAAAATGTCGTGGTTGGATCGTCCAGTAGAGCAATGATCCAAAGCATATCTCAAAATCAGCACAAAAATGGTTCACTGACCACAGAATCAAGGTATTGCAATGGACATCCCAGTTCCCTGACATGAACCCAACCCAATTGGAAATCGGTATTGGTGAATTCAGATCTCTGCATTGAGTTGATTATTTATATTGAAAATAAAGGCATATTCATATTCAGATTTTTCTAATATTCAGCCATGGGAGTAGGGAAATATTAAAATATTTTATTATATTAAATGCACCTTCAAATTTATGATTGTAGCCACGTACAATCATAAATAATCTACAATCCCTTAGACAAATACAGAGGTACTAATGCAACCACATTTCACTTTTCATTTAGCAGATGCATGCCAATGCCCTTCCTTGTCTGACCCCAGCAGTGCTACAACTAAATAAAACCCACAAAACACATTATTGCCAGACATTGCCTACAATGAACACCTGGGGTGAGAGTGTTAATGTATCTTCCTCAGATGTATTAAAAAGTAGACAACACTGAGCACAATGCCCTAAGTGAGTTTGGTGGCAAACAATTTTTTTTTATTGAACTGGATAAAACTCTCATGTTTAAATGGAGTTTCTAATTTATTCATGGTCTTTCCCTGAATCGTGACTATGAGCAGTGGTGTAGTAGTGCCTGGAGAAGTATACTATGATGACTAATTGATACGTGCACCAGTGGGGAATAAGAACTGAGTATACTCTATGCCCACTAAGAAAGAAGAGGGTATACTGCGTATATCCGTGTATACCCTCCACTACATTACTGACTATGAGGGATTTAGCTATACAGAGTAATATTGGGCTTTCCATTTGCAGAAGAGTTTCTATTGTGGCCTGTGTAGGTATGTGCTCATAACTCCAAATAATTCATTCTACATTCTACTTACTTGAAACACCATTGAAACGGTCATAAAAACACTGTGAAATTGTGAATGTTCTACAAGGAGCAGCCAATGTATTTCAAATACATTTTTATTATGGGTGGTATTTCAGAGAGAGGTTGATCATTGCCAATTATACTTATGAATTGCATACTTCTCTTACAATAATTTTACCATTGAGGCTAACAATGATCTCTCCCCTCATATGTCTGTTCTCAGAAAAAGAAAATGCATAGCCTACTTTGCTAGGTCGCTTGCATGCTCCTAGCACTAGCTACCCCACTCTCTAGCAAGCCACTGTGCTGGTAAACATGACTGATAGGATTAAGTTAGGTATGGCTAGCTAGTCATCTTCAACAAAACCAGGGTTAACACACATACACACAAAATAATAGGTTGTACTATGTCTTGTAATTGAGTTGATAAATGGCAGAACAAATCCAAATGTTTCGGTGGAGCCTTTCTTAAGGGCGTGCTGATATGCACAACATATTTAACATATCAGCAGTAAATTAGATAGAATACAGGTGAGGAAGTGCATCAATTTGCTAGCACTCAACACACCTGAGATGGTTGTGTGGCACTTGCCACAAATAGAATGTGCTGCGACATTTAATTGCTCTCATTAAACAATCAAGGATTCAACAAGAGTCAACAACCTGACTGCAACAACAACACTCTGCCACAACCTCTGTAATATATTTCCCGCAAAGCTTTCTTCTAATGCTCTTGCTTCGCATAATTACTTGTCTTTCTGTTCACTCTCTATTCTCTCTATCATCTGCCCTGGACATTCTCTTACCTACGCGGTCCCTGTCCATGGCTTACGGACACCCTCTGCAGCAACAGGACCACACTTTGTGCTACGTAACTGAAATTGAGGAAGTCCAACACCCCTGCAGAACTATCCACCTGCCAAGCTTTCCTCTCTGCCTTCTACCCTTCTAGTGCTGTCCCCCCACAGCACCCCCGCCTTTTGTACTAATTCAGGTTGTGGTATTCTTATGGTTTTAGGTCATATTTTTATGTTTTTATGTTTCTCTATTTTGGTCTTGTTATATTTTTAATGACTCACAACTATATTTTGAAAAATATACAAAAAAATGTAGACTACATTTATATAAATTACAAGCATGTATGTACAAACCCCAATTCCAACAAAGTTGAGTATGTGAAATGCACATAAAAGCAGGAAGCTGTGATTTGTAAATTCTCTTTTACATATATTTCATTGAGAACAGTACAAAGAAAAGATATTTAATGTTTTACCTTATCAACATTATCGTTGTTTGTAAATATACGCTAATTACAAAATTCATGCCTGCAACACGTTCCAAAAAAGGACGGGCAAAAAAAAAGACTGGGAAGTTCTAAAAACACCTGTTTGGAACGTTCCACAGGTAAACAGGCGTTGCTGTCATGACTGGGTATAAAAGGATATCAAAAGACTCTTGATATCTTATTTTCAGCTACTCTTATTAAGCTGTAAATTACACGGGAATAGTATGGAACCCATGGTTGGCTAAATAGCTGTGAGTCAACAAGGGTCTGAGGTGTCAAACGAGCCTCAAAGCATCACTCTGCTGCCAGATATGCAGTAGATATGGATGGATCACTTTAAGGGTTGTTTCTCCTGACTCATTTTCCTATTGAACTGTATGGAAAAATAAGTCAGGAGAAACAACCCTTAAAGTGATCCATCCATATCTACTGCATATCTGGCAGCAGAGTGATGCTTTGAGGCTCGTTTGATACCGCAGACCCTTGATGACTTACAGCCATTTAGCCAACCATGGGTTCCATACTATTCCAGTGTAATTTACAGCTTAATCTAGTCCCACCCCCAATAAAAACATAGAGATACATTCAAATGCAGAGAGGTTATAGTATTGCTTGTAATTAAATTCGGAAGTAGCGTATATTTACAAAAATCAATACAGTTGATAAGGTGAAACATTAAATATATTTTCTTTGTACTGTTTTCAATTAAACATATGTAAAAGAGAATTTGTAAATCACTGCTTTCTGCTTTTATGTGCATTTTACATACTGTCTCAACTTCTTTGGAATTGGGGTTTGTATTAAAATATTCACCGTATGTCCATACCCCTCCCCCTCACTCCAATGCTGCATTGCCAAACCAGTTAAACGGATCAATTTTATGTGTCCATGTTGCTACTGTGTGGGCGTGAACCTGAGACAACTTAATTAAAAAGCAAAATGGGTTCCCAGTTCATAGTTTTGCCAGTAAACAGTCCCATACATTCCTCTCTAAACAATGCCATGGCTGATATGTTTACCGATAACACTTCAGACCTGCCACTGTCAAGTGTTTCCGCTGGTTCTGTTAACCCAGTAGGAATGACAGCAATGCAGAACCGAGAGGGGGAGATCTTGTGCTTTATCCTTATTCAACTTATTAAACCTTGATTTTTTATAACTCACATTGCCATAAGAATATAAAATATCTCAAGAAGCCATGTTCTCTACCAGATGAAGCAGTACTCTATAATGTTGAAAGAAAAGAGATCAGTTTTATGAAAGTGCAATTTCAACACAATAAACCTTGTTTGGAAGCACAGGTTCTTAGGTGGTAGACACATTTGATTTAATTTACAGTTAATGGAAAACAAATTCAATTTGGGGCTTCAGGCCGTCAGGGGACGGCATATCATGTGAGCAGAGTGGGTTATTGGGAAAGAGGCAAACCACGCATTCACGCCTGTTAGGCAGGTTGACGTTGCAAGGACGGGGTTCGGTAGTGGCGCATAATGACCTTGTTAAATGGCTTGGATGGTGCCACCCTATCCAGCAGTAATGATATAGTCAAGGATTTGCAAAGTGGATCTCTATCACTCATCTATCAGAGATTTATGAAATATAAATGTTATGAAAATATAATTTGTTGCTGTTGGCATAGCAACACGCTGCCAGTCTTACCTGCTGTTTTTTTCTGCTGCCTGCTCACAACGAAGCTCCACTTCAGGATTGTTGAAAAGGACCTTGGTCTGACTCATCTTATTCATCCATTTAGTTTCTCCTTCCTATTTCAGTGATAGCTCTATTTTCCCACTGCTGCGGCAGGGCAATCTTGACTCAAGCACAATAAACGTGCGAATCAGTATGGACGGTATTGGCATAGAGTTTGCACAGTTGCTTTGCTCAAAGAGAAGCTGGGATGCATTCATTAACAGTGCGCTGAAGACTCCTCCTTGTTCCATTCAGGTGAAACACGATGCATATGGAATATAAATGAATTGCGAATACAAAAAAATGAGTCTACGATGCATTATCGACGCATCTCTCACCAGATATCGCTATTATGTTTGGGCATCAATTTGACCCCATTCAGAGTTTGGCGGCTCTTAAAAACCAGTTAACCTTATTTTTTCATCTTGTATGACTTTACTTATCGGCTCTAAAATGAGAATTCTATCACAGATTTTTTTATATTTATGGATAAAAGTAATTTGGGAAAAATTTTTATTACAATAATTTTGTTTCCATTTAAACGGTTGGGGTCAATTTGACCCCAAACATAAAAGGCATCATAAAATTTCAACATAATAGGAGAGTTAAATGTTTTCTAATAAGGGACTCGTATATGACATTAAGTGATGTTCCCTGCTGCATTGGAGCCAGTATAAGAGATAAACTTGTAGGAATCATCACCAATGCTCTTTAAGCTGTGGGTGTGTACAAGGGTTTTGTTTTACATAAAGTTTTCCGGTTCAAACCCATGTTTCTTTCAGCTATCACAATGACTATAAGGTAACCAGATAACGTAAAGAAATTTAGCATAAGGGAATTTGTTGGTTCAAATTCAAGGTGTGGTTGCTCCTGAAGTATCAGTCTTCGTAAAAATACAGATCAATGACATACCTGGCAGTGTGATTTTAAATATGAAATAAATAGCTGTTTAAATAATCTAAAACGTGTTTTCCCTTAAGCTGGTTGACAGCTAAACATTCCCTAATTAAATACTCTGTGGCATTTGAGTTCTTCTTTTTCCCAGTCAGAGCAGAGGGGCAAGGAATGGCAAGCGGCAGACAGTGAGAGAATGGGATAAGTGGCAGGCATAGAGGCTGCACTGAACAGATGGGAATGTGTGTGGGGAGATCATACTGCTAAAGAACTGATGAAAGGGAAGGATTAAAGTGATGATGACATTCTATGCTGACCTGGTATTTTCCATTGTCCGAAAAATGTATTTTTGATACCTGCTGTACCATCTCCTTGCTCTTCAAAGGACTGTGGTACGTTGTCGTACATTGTCGTACGTGGAAACTCAGAGGGAGCGAGAAAATGTCACTACGGCATATACGGATAAACATTAGAAAGAATGGAATGTCATGTGCCAGAATTAAAGAATGAAAATGACTTTCTAATTTGAAAAAAAAACTTAATCTCTACAAGCCTTGTAGGGGCGACCAGTCATGGCCAGGCTTACGTACTTATGTAAGACCCAAAGTAGCTTGTGAGCGGCAAAGATCAAGGAGTGACATTTAACTGCATGCAAAAGAATAAATGCCACTAACCTTCTGTAATTATCTTGAGGGAAGTGACTACATGATACCTCTGGCTGTATAATTCACCTTGACTTGTAGGAATAAGTATAATGAAAACCACAAAATGTCTTAATCCATATTTCATTCTCACAGGCTTAGCCAGTTTTGGCCTTTTGAAATATTATCAGCACGGTTCCTGATAAGACAATCCAAAATCACATGCTTCAGACACAGATTTAGCTCAAACAAGCTCGGGCCTCCATGAATCTCCTGCATGCCAGAGTCTCAACACAACTTTAAAGCCTAAACCTCTTAACCAACTGGATCACCCCCCCCCTCCCCCTTAAAAAAAAAAAAATATAACTTCCCCTAAACATATTTATAAAAGTTTGATACAATAATATCCTGGAAATCCAGACTCCTGGGGGTCTTCCAAATGCTGCCCTGCAGATTTCGAGCTATAATCCCACAACATTAGTTCCGCTAAAGCTAAGGACTTCAAAGTGTTCTCAATGGAAATATGCATGCGTAGAAAAAAACACACAACTTGCTCAAAGTGAATTATGCCCTTTTGGAAAACAAGTCTGATTTCAAATACAAGGACCCACCCGAAGAAATGCCCATCCTTTCTTTTTTGGCCAATTTTTATTGACAACGCTGCTTCCTTTGCACTCACCCCGATCCCAAAAGTTTGGTCATATGACACCTTGACCAAAGATCAGTTTACAAAATGGAATTATGTGTTACCCAGAAAACCGTAGCTTAAAGTCTCATCACGGCACAGTGCTGACCAGTGGGAAATGTATGTCATTCTTCCAGGGGGGAAATAAATTGAGTAGTAATAGCAATTTAATCCCCTCTGCAATCTGAAATCTTCTAGCTATGCATCCAGCTAATATGCTAGACTGGTATGACCTACTTAGTTGACTGTGTATTCTGAAGGAACTATCTAGTTTCTGCATACTTGAGACCACTAGAAGTGGGAAGATTGCACTGATATTTTCTGTATGCTGAAGATTTTCCAAATTTAATGTTCACAAGACAAGAGAAAAACAAAAGGATCTGATGCCGAATATGAAAGAAAGCTGATGCTTTAAAATGCTACTAAATGTTGAAAACTCTAGATTAAAATGTGGATATTTTATAGGCTTATTTGACAATTATTCAACCAGGTAACTCAACTGAGAACTGAATTCTGAACAGAATGGTGGGTAGGGAATTCAAGGGATTGGGTAGCCTGTCCAGGACTCTAGAGCTAAAACCGTACCTCTTATAACAGTGTCTTAGGTTTTTCCTAGGTCTCTCATCCAAGTACTAACCAAGTCCATACCTGCATCAGCAGTTTTATGAGAGAAGGGTACTGGGTGGTATATAAGTAAATAAAGTAATATTTGCTTTAAATGTTGGGAAAAGAGCAATATAAAAATCAATCAATTGTTTTTTTTTACAGTTTGTGTCCCATATTTACTGACAGTTCTAGATTATCATAAATATTTACATGAATTGAGGATGAAAACTGATTTTCTGCAATATGCAGCTTATTCACCACTGTCTATTAAGCAGCGTGATCATCCTGCCATCAGATTTAGTTGTACCTAATGAGTGAACTTGACAAAAACTGGAGACTTCTCATTTTTCTATTTTCATTTGAAGTAGTCTTGCACTATTTGTTTATGATTATTTTCTGTCCTTGTTAATCTATGATAGATGTCATTTCCTCTACCCTGTCTACATTGTTTCAGTCATCCTGTTCCATGCGAAAACATCCAGTCAGGGCACATATTTCCGAGGCTTGTTAAATTTCTCACTTGAAAATGGTTAAAGTACCTAGGGATCTAATGTGATGAGAAAGTTGTGCACATATTGAGAAGGTATGAAAATGACTCTGGTGAATCACTCTGTTTTCTGCCGTGGCAAGGTCAGACTACAGGACCTTGAATAATCTTCAAGACAGTTTGCATATTTAATTTCTCATTAAAACACAATTAGCAAGTGCACAAAAGTGCCACATTTGTATGTATATCATGTAATTAACATAAAGAGGTGCTGGAGCCTATCCCAGCATGGATTGGGTGAGAGGCAGGTCGCCAATCCAGCAGTACACACACACCATTCAATCACACCTACAGGCTAATTATACTCTCCAGATATGGATTAAGGATTGTGGATGGAAACCGGAGTACCCGGAGGAAACATGCAAACTCCACACAGAAAGACATTACATTACATTCATTTAGCAGACGCTTTTATCCAAAGCGACGTACAATAAGCGCATACAGAGATGTCATCAGGATCACTACAGAACAGACAAGAAAAAGCACATCCTTCCCATAATGTAGCAGCTATCCCTAGTAATGAAAGTTGACTGTAGTTCACAGTAAGCTGCGGGTAAATCAGCTATACTACACTTCTATTCTAAATACTATTATAAACTATAACAGACAGGAAAACACAAGGAACTAGTACCATGAGGTCCTAGGTTAGAATATCAGTCAAGGTGGAGTCTGAAGAGGTGTGTCTTCAGGCCTCGACGGAATGCAGACAGGGCTGGGACCCCGGGTGGGATCAAACCCAGGACATTCTTGCTGTGAGGCAATAGTGCTACCCACAGCACCTCCAGGCCATTGTATCTGTGTCACAAAATTATGATGAATTCAAACAAATTGTTTATAGTTGAATCAAACATGGATCAAGCTGAATTTGTATTTCTTTATATTTCTTTTTGGAAGGAGGTGGAAAGGTATTTTGAAAAGCTCTACAGAAATGAGTGAAGAGTCAAGACCATTTTGGTAGAGATCGGTTAGTAGCATTGGCTACCTCCAAAGAAAATAGCTACCTTGACAGAGTGTAAAAGAACTAAAAAACTTGTTTACTTCATTTACAAAGCATCAGTCTGAATTTGTCTAGGAAATCTTCTAGAAATTTAAAACATTATAATTTGGCCAATTCCAACCAAAGTAGCAGGAATACCCTGTTCTCAGGCTTGAACCCCCTGGTTGTGAAACTTCGTCCTGGGGACCCCTGTGAATGCTGGTTTTTGTTCACAAACACAATTGCTATCCCCAAATTTTAGCAAGCTGTTTTTTTTTTTTTTTCGTAATTAGACGCCCTTCATGTTTTGAGGGATTATTTACCCTGTCAAGCCACATTGTGTCAGAAATAGCTATGCATGCCATGAAGAATAAAATATAGCACAATGGTAATTGTGCTATATTGCAAACACTTACTTAACCCTTGTGTGGTGTTCGGGTCTGTGGGACCCATATTCAAAGTTTACTAAAAGAAAAATGATACAATTCATAATTTTTTCAACCTGAGACTCATTGGCCTTGGCTCATTTTCTGTGATGAACATGTAAAAGAATACAAAAATCACATTTTATCACAAAAAAACAATTTGATAAATGTGATCTAGCAGAGGTAAATGGTCAATATTAACCATATATGCTGTCTATATTGCTTGTAATTGAGATAAAGTCAATATCTGTGAAGTATTTCTACGTAAATTGTTATGCCTTTATTGTTTTAAAAACCCAATAATGTTATGGGTCCACCAGGCCCGCGAACACTGGGTGAGTAACAAAAACACGAACACCACACAAGGGTTAAAAAGAGGCTCAAAAATGTTGTATCCCAAATTAGACTGAGGTGAATCACTAGGCTCCTAATTGGTGAAAGTGTGGACACCGGCACTAAAACTAACTATTTTGTAGATAATGGATTCCAAGACAAAGCAAATGATAACGAGCCAAACCTGCATTGTGTTAATAAGTTTAAAGAAAATTATATGAAAGTATTTAAAAACATGTTCAACAAGCTTAACTAAGTAAAATATTGGCTGTAATAAAAACCAGCATACACAGGAGTCCCCAGGACCAAGTTTAAGAACCATTTCTCTAGATGACAGGATTGCATTAAAACTGTATTAAAACAGCTGTTTGTTATACCACAGTTCTGTGTTCCAGAGGCTTAAGCCTGCTGTTTAAACTAATGTTACGTTGGTTGTAATTACTCTGATTGTGTCAAATATTAGCTTTCTAACAGGACAACATAATAACTGATTTGATAGCTAGTTCACTTGTAACTAACTTCAGCCACCTCTTACTAACTAGCAAAAAGACAACTAGCACCGGACTTCAAGAGTGAAATTTAATTTATAACGCTAGTCAATCAAAATGGTAACACTTCCTTTGAAGGGTCCTTCATAAGAGCTATATAACGTCTTCATAAGCACTACATAAACATTCATAAGTGTTTATGTCACTGATCACAAATAGGCATATGGTGACATTATCATGATATATGAAGTGAAACAACATGAGATCCTTATGTCAAGTACCGTAAATAGGCATAGTCCCTTTTATGCCAATACAGATGCAGCAAGTGACATTAGCAGGACATACCATATCCTATTAGATAACAGCTGTCACCTGTGATGTAGTCTCGCGTGCCAGGCTCATGCCTCTCTGCTATAAGCCTGGTGAAAGCAGTGCAGTTCAGAATGATAAACCTGCCCACTTTTTGTATGTAAAAGGTGAAAAACAAACACCATGTTCGAACATAAGGTTGCTCATAAGTGTACATGGTACCAGAGCACCCTAGGCACAAGGTCGATGATCAATTTTGTTATCGTATCATCGGATCTGAGGCCGTATATATTGGACACTCGGGTGAAGAGAGGGGCAGAGCTGTCTACTGATCACCATCTGGTGGTGAGTTGGGTGGGGTGGCCGGGGAAGCCTCTGGACAGACCTGGTAAGCCCAAACGTGTAGTGCGGGTGAACTGGGAACGTCTGGAGGAGGCCCAAGTCCAGGAGACTTTCAACTCACACCTCTGGCAGAGCTTTTCTGGCATCCCTGTGGAGGCTGGGGACATTCAACCAGAGTGGACGATGTTCAAAGCTTCCATTGCTGAAGCTGCGGCTGGGAGCTGTGGTCTCAAGGTCTTAGGTGCCTCAAGGGACGGTAACCCTCGAACATCCTGGTGGACACCGGTGGTCAGGGAAGCCGTCCAACTGAAGAAGGAGGCCTTCCGGGATATGTTATCCTGGGGGACTCCGGAGGCAGTTGCAAGGTACCGACAGGCTCGAAGGACAGCAGCCTCAGCCGTGGCAGAGGCAAAGCAGCGGGTGTGGGAGGAGTTTGGAGAAGCCATGGAGAAGGACTTTCGGTCGGCACCAAAGCGGTTCTGGAAAACCGTCCGACACCTCAGGAAGGGGAAACGGGGAACCATCCAAGCTGTATATAGTAAGGATGGGACACTGTTGACCTCAACTGATAAGGTGATAGGGCGGTGGAAGGAACACTTTGAGGAACTCCTGAACCAGACTAACCCACCCTCTATAGTAGAGGCAGATGGAGGGATCAACATCGATCTCCCTGGAGGAAGTCACTGTGGTAATCAAACAACTACACAGTGGCAAAGCCCCGGGGGTTGATGAGATCCGCCCAGAAATGCTGAAGGCTCTGGGTGTTGAGGGGCTGTCATGGATGACACGTCTCATCAACATTGCGTGGAAGTCGGGGGCAGTACCTAAGGAGTGGCAGACCGGGGTGGTGGTTCCCCTGTTCAAAAAGGGGGACCAGAGGGTGTGTGCCAACTACAGAGGCATCAAATTACTCAGCCTCCCCGAGAAAGTATACTCTAAGGTACTGGAAAGGAGGGTCCGGCCGATAGTCGAACCTCAGATTGAAGAGGAACAATGCGGATTCCGTCCTGGTCGTGGAACAACGGATCAGCTTTTTACTCTCGGAAGGGTCCTAGAGGGGTCCTCGGAGTATGCCTATCCGGTCTACATGTGCTTTGTGGATTTGGAGAAGGCTTATGATGGAGATATTGTGGGAGGTGCTGCGGGAGTACGGGGTTAGGGGGTCACTACTCAGGGCCATCCAATCTCTGTACGCCCAAAGCGAGAGCTGTGTCCAGGTTATCGGCAGTAAGTCGGACTCGTTCCCAGTGGGGGTTGGCCTCCGCCAGGGCTGCGCCTTGTCACCTATCCTGTTTGTGATATTCATGGACGGGATCTCAAGGCGTAGTCATGGAGGAGAGGGGTTGCAGTTCGGTGGGCTGAGGATTGCATCGCTGCTTTTTGCAGATGATGTGATCCTGATGGCACCATCGGTCTGTGACCTTCAGCACTCACTGGGTCGGTTCGCAGCCGAGTGTGAAGCGGCTGGGATTAGGATCAGCACCTCTAAATCTGAGGCTATGGTTCCCAGCAGGAAACCGATCGTTTGTCTACTCCGAGTAGGGAATGAGTCTTTACCCCCAAATGAAGGAGTTCAAGTATCTCGGGGTCTTGTTCTCGAGTGAGGGGACGATGGAGCATGAGATGGGCCTGAGAATCGGAACAGCGGGAGCGGTATGGCACTTGCTTTACAGCACCATTGTGATGAAGAGAGAGCTGAGCCAGAAGGCAAAGCTCTCGATCTACCAATCAATCTTCGTTCCTACTCTCACCTATGGTCATGAAGGGTGGGTCATGACCAAAAGAACGAGATCGCGGATACAAGCGGTCGAAATGAGGTGGTTCGGGTATCTTGTAAGGATGCCACCTGGTCGCCTCCCTAGGGAGGTGTTCCAGGCACGTCCAGCTGGGAGGAGGCCAGTGGGCAGACCAAGGACCACGTGGAGGGACTATATATCCACGCAGGCCTGGGAATGCCTTGGGATCCCCCATTCAGAGTTGGTCAATGTGGCCAGGGAAAGGGAAGTTTTGGGCCCCCTGCTGGAACTGCTACCTCCGCGACCCTACTTTGGATAAGCGGTTGAAGACGGATCGATGACCCTATGTTGGCGAGCCAGACATATGCTGCCTTCAAGTGCTGAATTATCGGAAATAATTTCTGACATGGAAGTTGCAGTTAACGAACCTCCAAGTCGTAATTACAAGTGGGAAAGTCAGAGATAATTTTGCTACCCGAGTTCCCGAGTTGTGATGTTTCACCACTGACCTTTTACCTTTCTATCCTTCAAGTGCTCCTCGAAGCTCATGTTTCCCAGTTGCCAAGTCGAAATGGCAGAAAATAGCCTACGGTAGATTCACATATGACAATGCAACCAGGCAGCGCAGCACAGCAGATTATTATATTGATGGTCACGCACACAGAGCACTCAAGCACTTAGTAAAATATAGCCTACTTCAATATATCATAAATGGCCCCCCTCATATGTTTCCTTTCCTCTTATTTTTCATGCAGAAAGTGATAGCAGCTCTCCGTGTATTTTTTTATTTGTAAAGGATCAAAAGAAACATTTACATTCTAGACATTTTCTGGTAATTCCGACTTCGGAGCATGTGAATGCGTCAACCTCGTAATTAAGATTTGGAAACTGGGAAATAGCTTCCGAAGAGTAGGCTAGGCCTAATTGAAGGCAGCGATAGCCTACAGAAATAGCCTTAACTCATCTCTCTAAAATGCTGATATAACATTAATCACTTCAGGCAAGTAATACACTCACTAGCAATAGTAGTAGCCTAATGTCTGCAAATAAAGATTTACAAAATAATGTGTTTTGTAGCCTATTATTCTGACAAAAATAAATCAATTCGCTATGACATTGCATGCAGTCCTATGCATTGAATTCGACATCTTATTTTGATTTTGAAAATACAAAGTCTAGGCCAAGCTAATGTTTATGTCCACAGAAAACAAAATTGTTAATTTTGAAAAGGTAGCCTAGGTCTATGTGAGAAATTGAATATTCAGTTAATTCATTCATTTATGTAGTAGCCTACTTTTAAAATGTTTCGTAACCCGATTTTTGTTTCTCCATTTTTAACTGTCCTGCTAACTGACATCGGAAACGAACGGGCGTGCAATGTGCATGGAAGTCAAACAACCTAATATTAATGAATTAATATGTCCATGTTTTAAATATAGGGTATAGCCTATATTTTGTTCATTTATTTCTACACTGTTGATAATAATACATTTTTGATTTTTATTTTATTTAAAATATATGCACCCCCCCCCCCCCGCCCCCTTAGTTACGCTACTGCTGCTGTGCAGTGCAGGGTTGTGGTCAGGCAACAGGTAACATTGGCTATACATGGCATACGTGAGAGGGGGGAGTAGTAAACGCAACTTTTTCAGCAAAATAAAAATAAACCTGCAAGTTTGAAATTTAGACTCAGTCCTGATGCATCCTGGGCATTTGGGTTTTGGGGGTGGGCTAAAGACCTCTGGGCCTAGGAACCTATGAGTGCTTGTCTCGGTTTCATTTAACAGCAGTCAGTACTATTTATTGATAGAAACAATCATTATCAGTAGGAGTAATCACAAATCAATTTTAAGAATACATGTAAACCTATACTTTGGTTTCCTGAACAACAATCAGTAGCCAAAGTGCCGGTGTCTGTAATATATGGCTGGTAATCTGAGTGTGCACACCATAATAGGTGGAGTACTCTCAATCACTGACATGTACAAACCGATGTGTTTTTCTGGTCAATTAATTATTGAAAATATAACACAACTACAGACATGTTGGAATTCTTGATGGCTTATTCTTCAGATGAAACATTAAACCAATATTCAGAACAAAAGAGTAGGGGCTTCTGTATATCAGTGTCCTGGTCAAAGGTCCTGGCTCATATTGTGCATTGTGGCACAAAATGGCTGCTGTGCAACACCTGTGGTGCGTCCCAATACTCGAAAAATGCACCCTCCCTTCCTCCACTACCACCTCCTCTACTCCCTGCCTCGGAAAACGATCTTTGTGTTTTAATCTAATGTCGCTGATTACATCTTAATTACGTATTAATGGTTACATATAAATTAATGTCTCGATGCAAACCACAATGTCAAGTACATTGTATACTGTACATGCAAATACTTGTACTCAAAACGTTCAGGCAGTTTTGCATACTTCCGGGTAGGAGAGGAGTGGTAGTGGGGGAGTGGAGGAAAGGAGGTGGGGAGTGAAGACTATTGGGACACAACCCTAGGATGATTCTACACAGTACACAATGGCTGTGTCCGAATACGACCCCTACACCCTTTTGAGGGCGCATATTTGAGTCCACTTCGTCAAAAATCTTTTGAGTGGCCGACTTTTTCTCACAAAGGAGGGCACTTAAAATATGATGAACCCCTTATTTCTGGGGTTTTGTTGAAGGAATTCAGGAGCACACTCATCTGCAGAACGGTGCACTCATCCGACAATTTCAGTAAGTAACCCGGAAGTAAAAACCTAAAAAAGACATAGAGCGTATATGCATAGCTATGGTACAAGAGTGGGTCAAATTACAAACTACTCTTTTTTTCATTTTTGTTAATTCTATCTTCATCCATAATCGACACTTTGTAACAATCGTCATATGTAAACTGATTGATATTCTCAATAAAAATGTAAAAAAAACATTACAAAAATTTTTTTAGAAAAAGGTGTTTCTTAATGTGAAAACAACATTAAAAGAAGCATAGCATTTGCACAATAGTTTTGCCAAACATTAACTTAGCCATTGGTACCAAGATGGAATTGAACCGCTGACCACATACATGGAAAGCCAAGATTGCATCCACTAGGCCAAAGCAGGTTAACAGAAATGAGGAGGCCAAATAAGACTTTTGTGTTGCGGTATCAGATTGTTTTGGCTTACTGACTTCATAATTCAAGCAGATAACAGGTAATATTGTGAAATTTCTTAGCCTTTGCAATAAAAATAACTTGTTTTATGTTAAAGGAACATTCTTACAATGACGTGCACATTGTGTGCCTCAAAAAAAACTTGGGAACAGGAGGGGATCAAACCACCAACCTACTACACGGCAGTCGAATGCCTTAACCACTAAGCTACCGGAACTTTCACAGTTGGTATGGTAAGTAGACGGCCTGTTAAGCAGAGATAGTGTACTTGGCGGATGGCATACCTGCGATCCCAACATTTGTATTTCTTTAGCGCCACCACGCGGATTGATTGGGTTAAAACTGCAGGGCTCAAGTCTTGATCTAACTCTCAATCAACCCACCAAGTTTCATAACTTTACATCAAAGGGTTTTAGAAGTACTAGCATTTATGTGATAAGCCACGCCCAATACAAAATTAATTGGCTTCTCATTCGGCCAATTTTTGACATAGGCCTTAGTAAAGAAATGCATGTATGTAGGGATGCGGGTTGAGTACCTCGAACAGGTTTAGTGCAAATTGGTCTAATTTTCTAGGAGGAGTAGCATTTTAAGTGTTTTACAAAAAATGCTAATTAGTGGAAAATCGAAGATGGCAGACTTCATGGTTTCTTGAGGCAAATTTGTTGGGCATGAGTAGTGGGACGTGTACACCAAATTTTGTGACTGAAGATCAAACGGGGCGTCGGCAGTGGGCGTGTCAATGATTTTTAGTGAATTAAAAAATATCTTCTTACATTTGGATCTCTATAGCGCCACCACGTGGCTTGGTTGGGTTGAAACTCGAGAGTTCAGGTCCAAATGTTACTCTAAAAAGACCTCCCAAGTTTCATAACTTTCTGTGAAATGGTTTTGGAATTATTAGCATTTTTGTGATAAGCCACGCCCACTGAAAATTAATTGTCTTGTCATTCGGCCATCTTTTAAAATATCACAATTCTGTATATATATATATATATATATATTATGAAGTATGGTCTAAGGAGTGTGCTTACCAGGTTTGATGTAAAATGGTCAAATTTTGTAGTAGCATTTTAAGTATTTTGCAAGAAATGCTAATTAGCGGAAAATCCAATACGGGTCACTTGATAGTTCCTTGAGGCAAATTTGTTCAATATGAGCAGAAGGAGCTCTATACCACATTTTGTGACGCTAGATAAAACGGGGCGTATGCAGTGGGCGTGTCAATGATTTTTAGTGATTTTTAAAATATTTTCTTATACACTGCCTGGCCAAAAAAAAAGTCGCACACTAATATTTTGTTGGACCGCCTTTAGCTTTGATTACGGCGCGCATTCGTTGTGGCATTGTTTCGACAACCTTATGCAACGTCACAACATTTATTTCTGTCCAGAGTTGCATTCATTTTTAGCCGAGATCTTGTATTGACGATGGGAGAGTCGAACCAGCATATCCCAAAGACTTTCAATGGGGTTAAGGTCAGGACTCTGGTGGCCAATTAATGTGTGAAAATGATTCCTCATGCTCCCTGAACCACTCTTTCACAATTTGAGTGCAATGAATCTTGGCATTGTCGTCCTGGAATATTCCCATTGATGGGATAACCTGGTCATTCAGTACATTCAGGTACTCAGCTGACTTCATTTTATTGCTGCATAATGTTGCTGAGCCTAGACCTGACCAAGTGAAGCAACCCCAGATCATAACAGTGCCTCCAGAGGCTTGTACAGTGGGCACTATGCATGGCGGGTGCAACGGCGGCTTTTTTTTTTGGCCAGGCAGTGTATTTGGATCTATATAGCGCCACCACGTGGTTCGATTGGGTTCAAACTGCAGAGGTCAAGTCCTTATATTAATTTTAATAGACCTAACAGGTTTCATAACTTTCTGTCAAAAGATTTTAGAATTATTAGTATTTTTGTGATAAGTCACGCCCATTGAAAATTCATTGGCTCGTCATTCGGCCATCTTTTAAAATATAAAAATTCTGTATATAACTTTTATGAAGCATGGTCTATGGGGTTCGTTTACCTGGTTTCATGTAAATTGGCCAAATTTTGTAGGAGGAGTAGCATTTTAAGTATTTTACAAAAATGCTAATTAGCAGAAAATCCAATATGGCTGACTTAATGTATCCTTGAGGCAAATTTGCTCATCATGAGCAGAGGGACCTGTTCACCACATTTTGTGACTCTAGGTCAGACGTGGCGTCGTCAGTGGGCGTGTCAATGTCACAATATTTTCACGTGCACTACAGCGCCACCAACTGGCCTATCGCCTCCAGATTTGGTGAGGGCTTGTGAGATGACAACTTCTAACTATATGCCAAGTTTCATGAGAATCAGCCTAGTGGTTAAGGAAAAACACAAAGAAGTAATAAATGAGTACATTTAAGCCACAATGTCGGCAAATTCAAAATGGCGCCCACCAAATTAGTAAAGATCTATGATCAAAATCCGGTTCTTTGTCACTCTAGCAAGTTTTACATCTCTGCAAAGGAACAGTGATTTTTTGTGAATTTTTTAATATTTATTTATATTCGGAACTCTATAGCGCCACCACGTGGCTCGATTGGGTTAAAACTGTAGAAGTCAAGTCCGGATGTTACTCTTAACAGATCTACCAAGTTTCATAACTATCTGTCAAATCATTTTGGAATTATTAGCATTTTTGTGATAAGCCACGCCCAGTGAATATTCATTGGCTCGTCATTCGGCCATCTTTTAAAATATCAATATTCTGAATATAACTTTTATGAGCCATGGTCTAAGCCATGGGAGTGTGTATACCAAGTTTCATCTCAATTGGTAAAATTTTGTAGGAGGAGTAGCATTTTAAGTGTTTTACAAAAAATGCTAATTAGAAAAAAATCCAATACGGCGGACTTTATGGGTCCTTGAGGCAAATTTGTTCGGAATGAGCAAAGTGACTCTAGGTGAAACGGGGCGTCGGCA
The DNA here is from genome assembly GCA_029718625.1 of Synaphobranchus kaupii. Taxonomy (NCBI): domain Eukaryota; kingdom Metazoa; phylum Chordata; class Actinopteri; order Anguilliformes; family Synaphobranchidae; genus Synaphobranchus; species Synaphobranchus kaupii. The sequence continues at coordinate 24,583,956 of CM056390.1, forward strand.
GTGGGCGTGTCAATGTCAAAATTTTGTCACGTGCACTACAGCGCCACCAGGTGGTCAATCTGCATCATAATATAGAGGATCCAAGAGTTTGGCAATCCTAACAAGCTTGCCAAGTTTGGTGATTGTAGGCCAAACCAGCTCATGGGAATTTTAGGTGAAAGGGGAGAAAAAAAAAAAAAAATAAATAAATCTGAACAAATACAATAGGGTACGGTCCCCTAATAATATCCCAACAGTAGTCAGGGTTCTCATGTGCTCAGATACAAGCATTTGTTGGGGAACCATACTTCCAAAGAGGTGATTTAAATGTCAAGATCTTGGATTTCTAAATATCTTGTCAATTTTTGCCTTTTGAGGCACGGCAACGATGTGAATCAACAATGTGAATCTATGTTTTATTTCCTATTGCCTTCATAAAAATAGTTTGCTATGGTCCCAGCCAAGAAGGCTGTGCCATTGACATTCCATTCTTGTTTTAAAGAATGTGAAATTGCTCTACAGCAAGGAACTTAAATAGATACACATAATTCAAATGGGAACCTTGATAAATCCATAAATGGTATAATGTAATGCCAATGTGATGTGACTTGCACAAAATGTACCTGAATGACAAAACATTTATCTGTTTTCATTTAGGAGAAAATGTAGAAAACCATGAGTTTTCCATGAATTGTATTTATTTACAAAAAGGATGACTCACACAGCCTTTGGCCAGGCTTGATAATATGTCAATGTCGATGAGGGAAAGCACTCATACTCAAGGTAAATAATACGTGAGGCAAATAATGCATTGCACAGAAAAGCCCTCTGTTTTGAAAAGTAAGAAGCAATGGTCTATGGATGAAATTACAGAGATGGGTAAAATTGTTTTGATGAAAACATGGTCACGGCTGTTTATCTTTTGTATTTGAAACCATATGAAAGGATTGAAAGGATTTTGTTTTGCTACAACAATCAATGACCTGCAAGTCACCCTTTTTCATGACCTTTTGAGCTGGCCCCAATTGTTAACTATTGCTTTGGTTACTTACCCTTACGAACTGCTGTTTCATTTTACAGGACAACAAGCCCATCAGAGTTCTGCATGGAAGGAGGATTTCTGCCTGTTAATATTTAACAGAACCTGTCGCAAATGCTGTCCTTGTACAAGCTCCAGTGAAGCCATTTTATAGCAAGTAATTTAACTTCAAGGATGTAGAAATGTGGGGCTTCCTTTTAGCTGCATTAATTTCCTACTAAACATATTCATTCTTATAACAGGATTTGAAACTGACTGGAATGGACATCATGTGCATGATAGCATGATACCGAACTGAGCAGCACTGTTGCTAAGAAATGTAAGTGCTGAGAGAATTGTTTGTGTGATTAATCTATTTTGAATTCTACACAATAAAATTTCTCCATTTCCAACTTCCCTTGCAGTCCTTTGACTACCTCAAGTGCTAGCATTGCATCTTTGCCTCACTATGACATGTCAGTGAAAACTCTCAACTACTTAGCATTTCAATAATTTAGGTGCAGTAATATTTGAGAAATTCCATGTTTAAATTTTTCTGGAAGGTATATGTTCCTTTGGTTTACACACTAAGAAAATGAGCCAATTTTGCAACCTATTACCTTGAAGACAGCAGTGGCTTGAGCGATACATACAGCTGGCTGAGGCACAAAGCTTACCTTTATTTGATACTCATCCTAAACCTATTATTTACTGTGTTGCCCAATCCTCCATTCACATGAATTACTAATGGGACAATTCTGCCTTTTTGCAATTCATGTTGAATAATACTTATTCTAATAATGAAAAATACTTGCAAATCCAAATCATCCTCTGCAAGGCACTGCAAGCACTATTTGACTGGGTAAAAGGAAACAAGCTGGTTTTGAAAACATCTGAAACCAAGTCCATAGTCTTTGGTTCAAAGACTGTTTTAAGCAAACTAAAAAGCACAGAAAATAAATTATTTATATTATCATGAGTATTGCTTGCCTTTGTTCTAATAGTGTGTTTACAACTGAACCAGCAGGTGGATGTTTAAAAATAACTGCGGATATGGCAATAACATATCTCTTATCTTCTGTTCCTCATTAACAAAACATTCTGATGGGACTAGTTTTACTTCAGAAAATCTGTGAAATATTTTTTATTGGTTATCTTTTTATGGTTGAACACTGGTATGGACCCAAATGCAGGACTCGGAGGCAAACTCAGGCAGAAAACTCAAGGAGTATATTTATTAAAACAAAGAACAAGACAAGGCAAACGAGCAGGGAAGGCTAGGTGACGGGCTGGAATCAGGGTTGGCAAAATTAACTGGGCTGGACAGATGAAGGGGCAGGAGCGAACTGGAACAGGGAGCAGGCTGAACGGGCTGAAACTGGAGACAAGACAAACAGACAGGTCAAAAATGCAGACAGCAAACAGTGACCAAACACGTCAAGCGAACACCAAAACAGACGGAACGAACTGGCAACGAGAAAAACAAAGAGAGCGATATAAGTAGGGGAAAAAACAGGTGGAAAGGAGATGAGGGTAATGAACAGGGCGTGAGGAATGTGTGCGAGAGCTAACGAGGTGAGTGCGGAATGTGAGCGGAGTGGGCGAGTGATAGGCTGAGAGATAATGGGGAGAAAATGCAAAACTAAACAGGGAAGCCACGCCCAGCCTGCACAACACGGAACAGACAGACAAGGTAAACGGAAAAACATGACATGAAACAAGAGGAATGGGGAAAACAGGGAGAATGAAAGGAAGGTGGACTGGAGGGAAACGGCGGATGTAACATATCTGGGGTAATTATGACAGGATAAGAATTCTACCAAAATTACTGACCCTGACGTAGACCATGTGCCGTTAATATTAATGGGAATATCATTTCTGATATCAACAAAATCCTCCTCAGATTCAATTTGTGTGGTGACATCTTTGATGGGCTCAGAGTTTCAAGATTGACTGAATAGCCACCAGCTTCTGAACTCTTTCGTTTATCAGCCTGTTGCAAACTCTGCTGTATGTTCCACCAAACAGGCACCATTTCCGCTCTGATGAAGCTGATGTTGGAGGGATCTGTATAATAATTGAAGCAACAGGGGACATGGCTTCACCCTTACAGTCCCTTCCACCAGGTTGATGCCTTGATGTGTTTGGCTGCCTCCTAGATGGCATCAGCACTCCACAGCCCTTCCTTGCAGGAAAATGTACCCAAACTTATAAGAACTTTCCCCTGATCTACATTAAGGTGCTGTGCAATGGCAGTGATGGTACCATATGTCACAGAAACCTGCTCTCCAGAAAAGATATGGGCCTGTTCACTAAATTTTTTTTGTTTATTATTTTTTTCAAATTTTTGTGTTTTATTAGCTTATTAGGTTGTTGTTTAAGCATGCAATTGTTACAGTGAGTGGGGATTTACCCTGGAAATTTTCAGAAAATTACCACAAATTTCCTAGAAATTTCCCTCCCTTTGCAACCCTAGTCTCCCAATTGACTAACCTTTTATCCCATAGGGCTCTATTTTCTGGCCGGTGGCGAGCCGTCGCACTGGCGAAGTGGCAATTTCGTTGTGGATTTTCATGTGCATGAGCCCGTTTGGTAATTTGGTGACTCACTGTGCATCAATGTGGGAGGAAAGCCGCTGTGATTCGCGCCAGTATCGACCGTCTGCTCAGACCACGTGTATGGCGCAAGTCGCAGCCCAGCGTATGGTGAGTTGCTAATTTCAGGACTTTCCCAAGCAATGCATGCATCATCATATCCTATTCAAAAGCCAATCAACCGTTTTCATATGCTGTCCAATTTGAATTAATTATAAATCCCCCAAGCACAAAAATGCATACTTTGCATTTATTTATTGTTTTTTTTATTTTTTATGTTAAGCTAATTCCTGTCTTTATTTCTGTTTTTAATAGTTTATGGCCGTTGTTATACTGCACTGTTGTCCCCGGGGTACTGTATTCCATTCTTTTTCATACGCCCATCTGTGATAATGATAATAAACGCAGTTGTGCAGTTGCATGCTCCTTCTACCCAACCAACAGTGTGAACTACTGTACAGCACTTGCACAAGCTAGGCACAAAATTTGGTGCATACATTCACTCTCATTGCACGTATAGTCATAAGAACGCATCTCTTAACTCAATTACATTGATGTCTGCACTAGCTAGTTCCTATAATGGCAAATGAAGGAGGTGTTTTGACTAATACATCAAAAGCGATGCTGAAGATCTGTAGTATTTTGCTTGAATTGGCTTTACATTGTACCATGTCTCACATCTCACATCAATGTTTCAGTGCAAGTGGGCAAAGTATGGCATTCGAATCTAGTCTACTTGTGTAAGGGGGTCGGGTTCGGAGGACCAGACGCGACAGAAGGAATCTAAAAGTTAATCCCGTAGGAATTAACCACTGAGGCGGAAAGGAATACCTCTTGCTCTAGATAAGACAGAGCACAGACCGAGGTATAGATAACAGAAAAGCAAAAGAAAGCGACCCAAGAATAGAACGAATAAACTCTTAGGCTCGAGTGTAAAAGGAAAGAAAAAGAAATGAGGCCTCTCTCTCTCGGCACAAGAGAGTAGAAATTAGAGAGAAAAACTAAGAAACCTCTCGCTCTCAAAAACAAAAGCGGGGATAAGAGAGGAAACAGAGGTACACCTCCAAAGGAGGGAAACAAAGGCAGAACTAGCAACAGACAAAAGAAAGGAAAGGAGATCCTAAGATCTAAACCTAACTAAATCGTTAAAGGGACTTCCTGCTTTTCTTATTTGAAACAACCAGAAAAGCAGTATCCCAAGTCCTATACCTTACCGGCTACATGAAGTCGCAAGACAACAACTAAGCACCTGGAAATGGAAACACAGAGCTTATATAACTGACAGGTGAACCAGGAACGGTGCGAGAAATTAGGAAAGAAAGGACGAAAACCTGGAATGGAAGAGGGAAAAACAAGGCAAGAGCGCCCCCACGCCGCTCAGAGGAAGAACGACCGCAGAAACTAAAGAAGGCTGAAAACCCATGACAACTTGTCATCAAAAATTGTGAAATGCATCACCCTTTTGGGAGTAAAATACTAAACTCGAATCTCTCTCTAATTATATTGGAGGGTTATTTTAAAATATTTACTCTCAAATCTAGCTGCAAACAAATGTAATTTACTCGCTTGAAGTATTTGAAACTTATTATGAACGGAAATTAAAGCTTGTTTCATCACTTGAAAGGATATGGTATACTACTCACTGTAGGCTAGGCTCAGTCCTAATTATGCTTATCAATATTCCACAATTCAATCGATTTTGTGTTGTATTGTTGTAGCGATTGATGGTTTTTATGAATAAAGACACATTTTAACTTGGATTAACTCATATTTCAGATTTTTGTTTATTCACACCTAACATTTTACAAATTCACGATTGAATGCTTGATTAGTGAAAAGTATAATATCAATGCATAATGATGTGCAAGTGCATAAAGGTGCAATAATTTAAAATAATTAAACGGTTGTTTAGTTGGTCATTTAAATATACAAATAAATTTCTGCATGGGCTATTTCAGTTAGCTATATGGTGGACTCAGAGGTGGAAATCCAGGGGACATAAAGTAAAAGTCCTCCCCAGTATTTTGCTCCAATCACCTGGATTTGCTAATTAACATAATTATTCAGCGAGGAGGTAGAACTAATTAGTGAAATCAGCTGGCTGAATCTATGGGTGGAAGAAACACATGGTAGGACTTTTACTTTATGTCCTCTGGATTTCCACCTCTGGGTGGACTTTGTTTTATTATAACATCGTAGGCTACCACACAAAGGCACACATTTTTCTATATAGCCTAACAGGTCACATTCATTGAATGGTTCAACATAAGATTATGGAGATAGAAGTTTGCAGAGGCACTCCTGAATTCAGCTATTAATATCTGGGGGAAACCATGGGTGTCAATAGTCTCTTTGCCAACCAAGATAACCTTCTTCCCTGGACAAGCAGGCACATTAGCTGGAACTTACAAATTATTTTTGCCCCCCCTCCACAAAGAAAAGCAAGAACTAGAAAGTTATTCCATTGGTGTTAGCAAGAGAAAGTGGGAGGGTGATGTCTCAGGAGCTTACCTGGTGTTACCTGTTACCAGGGGCATCTGTAGCTTCAAAAATACTCCAAAAGGCTCCAGCACGTATTTATCTTATAGTGAAAGGGCTGCTGTTGGAGGGGCCATCCAGACCTGTGGTTGCTTCTGTGCTAATTGTTTTTTGAATTAAAATATGGTTGTCTGCTTGGGAATCCAATGACAGTTAAATGTGGAATTTAAATACTTAACACTAGACGACGAGGGTGGGACTTGGAACGATGAGCATAATGAGGAATAATAGAAATCTGTTAGGAGGACTACGGACTTTTCCCCATCGAGTTTTCAGAGTGCAAAGAGGTAGAGGTGATTAATAGAGGTGAATGAGAAACAGTAATGGCATTTCAGGTGGTCCTCAGTTGAGGCTGACAAGCAAAAAGGTCATGGTAAACCATCGGGGCTCTCATTGCAAGGAAGCAGTGGCTTTACGAAAATGGATTTATCGCTCAGGAACATATCTTTCTAATCTCTCTCAGGTCTCCTTGTGCTTTTGCTCCTCCTCTCAGGCAAAATGTGACTCTGCTATAGTTGGGGACGGGTTAGCGTACACAGGCTTGGACAGCCAGTTATCATGCCCAAATTTCAAAAATTGCCTTTATCCCATATTGAGCTAAACAAACTTGTGCGGCTCTATTTTCCTGCGAACGGTGCATAGGCGCAGTCAATGGCGCAGCGCATGGGGCACTGGGCGTGGCTACTCAATTTTATTTATTTTTGTGACCAGAGGCGAAGAAGACATAGCTCACAGTGTGCTGCTCAGGTGGAAAATGGGCTGGATTATTATAATATTTATCAGTGGGTGTGCTTCAGCTGGTGGGAATCATAGCCAATCAAATGACCTGTTTTCAGTCCCTTTAAGAGCGGAACAGGATTGAATGATTGAATGAGTGGTTGGTACTCATTGGGGAACTGATTGATTGAAGCGGGGAAGCAAGGGTTTCTTGCGTTCTTGCTGGGTTTCCTGAGGGAATAAATAGAGCGCATCTGGGGTGAAAGGGGAGATTTGACGGAGGGTGGGTAAAAGAGGGTGGCTTGCCTCTGAGCTCCCGAAATGTTTGGCGGTGTATTTTCTTTTCGTTTAGTTTATAAAGTTTGGTTAGTTTTATTTTTGTGTGAATGTGTTGTGTGTACGGCAAAATTGACCTGATTGCGGAGAGTGGCTGCGGGAGAGCTGGAGTGATCAGAGACTGCAGAAGCAAGATAAAAAGACGGCAGAGCCGGTCGGTGCGACGGAGCCAGTGGAACTGGGGATATTGTGATGAGCTTTTGCTGGGGGAAACAACTTACCCCCCAGACCGTAAGGAATGTGTTTGCGCCTTACCTGAGCACAGCTTGTGTGTGTCCCAGACCGGTGTGTGCGGGGAACTGAGCGGCAGTGGGTGTGGCCTTCTCTCCCCTGCCTAGAGTGGGTGTCCCGTGGCGAGACCGGCGAGTGTGACGAGGGCAACGGTTTGCAGCAGAAGGCCTGTGACCTGAGGCTTGCCCGAGTGGGGGACAGGCAAATACCCCGTTGGCGACTACCAAGGGGTGGCGCAGCTTTGTTCACTTATTTTTAAGTGCTTTTGTCAAACTAAATACTTTTCACTTTTAGGATTAACCCAGCAACTACTAATCATTCTCTACACTCTCACATATGAGTTTGTATTCTACATGTCTGAACAAAACAGGCAGATTTTACCACTTGCCTGCAGCTATTATTTTCCCTGTTGTACATTATTTGTCCCTGCAAGAAGATTGATTAGATGCTGGATTTGTCCCGTTGTGTGTGTGTGTGTGTGTGTGTGTGTGTGTGTGTGTGTGTATGGTTATTTTTTGCTGGATGGCCCGTATTCTTTCTCTTATTTGGTGGTAGTCCTCCCAGTGGTGCGGTGTGGGCAGGACTCCACTACTTGATTTATTTGTGTTTAATGTTGTTTGTCTGTGGCGTGGAGTGTAAGTGAGTTTGGTTATTGTGTGTGTATGCCGCCGTGTCAGTCTGTGTGGGCTCTCCCTCAGGAGTAATAGCGGGGAGGTGGGTCATTGAGGGTGTGATTACAGGTGTGTGTGTGTGTGTGTGTGTGTGTGTGTGTGTGTGCCCACGCCAGTAGCCTGAATATATTGTTACAGTTTGTTTACGAGTGGTGAGAGTGGCAAGTGTGTACTGTGTGGTGTGTGGGGGCGGGCATGCTTACCTGCGGGTGGGGTCCGGCTTCGTCCGGCAGACTTGTGAGAGTGGTGGGAGGGAGAAAAGAACCCAGGGACAGGCATAGTCCTCTGTCAGTCATTGATGTGTACAAATTTTTTAATTCATTTTGTATAAATAAAAAATCTTTTTACCTTTTATTTCTTGGCTGGTGTACTGTTTGGGTGGTGGATCTCGTGTAAAACCTGGTCAGGGATTTGGGAGCGGGATTTTCCCTTTTGACCTGCATTGACACAGCAGTCCGACCATCTCGATACTTTCCTCCTGTGTCACCAGGCAGTTTGCATCACAGGTTACCTGGTTGGCCCCCTTTCGATTGACATAGCTGAGTGGCTGGGTAGAAGAAGCACGCAACTGTTTATTGTCATTCTTATTATAGATTGGTGTAAGAAAAAAACGGAATGCAGTACCCCCGGGACCACAGTGCAGTATAATAACAGCCATAAACAATTAAACTGAAATAAATACAGGAATTGACATTCTTATATCAAAGTCAAATTGGACAGCATAAGATCCACCAAAACGGTTCATACACACATTGCTTGAAAGCCCCGAAATCAGCAACTCACCATAAGGCTGGGCTGCAACTTGCCCCATAGACCTGGTCTCAGCAGGTGGACAGCGCAGGTGCAAATCGCAGACTAAGCTGACCCCAATGCAGAACCAAAATTGCAGTCCGATCAGTGCTTGATCTGCACTGACACACCCCCAACAGCACCTCTCCTCCCACTTTGGCGCATGGCAAGTCACAAAATTACTGGACGGGCTCAGGCAAACTCAATGGCGAAAATGCCACTGCACAGTGTGATGGCTCGCCACCAGTCAGGAAATAGAGCCCCACATGTTTGAGGCTGTGCCATATTATAGTATACATTGCAACAAACATACAAACTACAGTATATGCTAAATGATAACAGTCTTTGGGCTTTGATGGATAAATTGTACTGCTTTAGTACTGCTTCAACATATTCCAACAAATATTTTTGCATGAAGAGATTTAACAAATATGTTATAATACACTATTGTATAGTAATTCATTCTAATTAAAATATGACTTGGGAGGTGGTCACTGGAAAATAAGCATGTTATAAAGTTAATTAGTTTTTACTTTAATGCACATGTTCGAGGTCACAGATGCTATGTGCTCATTAAAAGTGCATCTGTGTTTTTAACCTGCGTCAACTTCATTTTCAGTGAAATGTATTTAACCAAAAACTGGTACCACTCTTCAGTGGTAGAGTTGAGAGATAAATATTCTACAAGAAGCGACGTACTTCTGTCCCAAGTAAAAGGCTTTTTTCAAACTGAACAATAAAATAAAACTGCCAGAAATCATTAGTTATTAGTACTATTTTATTTCAAATGGCTCTCGTGTTTGTTTTTTTCTTGCCCCATGCAGTGTCTGTGACAGATCTATGACAGATGTGGACCCCTTACAGTTGAAGGAATTAATGACCCAAAGGTGAATGTTGTATTTATTCCGCGTAATTGCTTACTGTGTGTTGGCCTCTTCATGTTGTGCAGTCAAAACATTCAACACAAAATAAGCCCAGACAACCAACAATCTGGCATTTGTGTGTGGTTTTTGAAGAGCACAAATGTGCTGTTCTTTGGCACAGTGCTCTAACAGATTATTCATGAGATGCAATTAGAAATGCTTGGGGTCAGGGCTGAAGCTGACTTGTCAGTGCTACAGGTACACTCAACACAGATGACTCCCTTTCTGCTTGAGACATGCTTTTTCAACAAAAAATGCTAATTTTATAATTAACTACACATAAAGGAGTGATTTACCTGATTAAATGTATTATCTTGTTTTTTTTGTGAAAACAGCAAATGTCATTCTCTTGCTAAAATGAACCATTTTGTCTTGCATGCAGACCTGTGTTATTTTGCATTCAAGGGCTTATTCAGTTCCAAATGGATAATCTAATATTTTTTTTAGTCATCAGGGGTCTGTTTGTACTCCTGTTTGCAAAGGCCACATGCATATTTAATGCCCTGTATCTCCACTGCAGAGAAAGTTTTCAGGCAGAAAAAGCAAGATAACCGACCTTCACAAAAACGTGTGCTGTACCTTGAGTCACAACAAGGCACGCCATAGAATACTGTAGGCCGCAGCTCTCGGAAATGAACTATGAGTTACTGTAATAAAATGAATTTTTAATGATATTTCTATTTCTTGAATCAATCTTCTTGCAGGGACAAATAATGTATAACAGGGAAAATAATAGCTGCAGGCAAGTGGTAAAATCTGCCTGTTTTGTTCAGACATGTAGAATACAAACTCATATGTGAGAGTGTAGAGAATGATTAGTAGTTGCTGGGTTAATCCTAAAAGTGAAAAGTATTTAGTTTGACAAAAGCACTTAAAAATAAGTGAACTTAAGGCTTGTTTAGTTAGATCAAACTTCATAGCAATTAATTAATTAAATCACATCAAAAGGCACATCAAAGACTCCGCACAGGACCTTTTATAAATGTATCACAAAGTTGTGGAATTTAATGTAATACCAGTGAATGAGCCTTGCTTAATTAAATTAGGTCTTGTTAATCAGATGCTGGATTTGTGAAATAAAATTGAACTGCAATACTGAAATGTCATGGTATCATTGATCATTTTATCTCAGATCATGTAAACTCCCCGGAGTGTAATTTTGTTTGCATAATAAATTCTGCAATAATAAGTAAAATCATATTTAAGTATAAAAAGAAGTTAGCCTAATTGTATTGATGAGATAAAGATAGATTCATCTTCATAGATTAAGATTTTGAAATGGCCATCCCTGTAAATAAAGTACCTATATTCCACAGAGTGACAAAGCTACCTTTTTAATAATCCATGCTTAAGTGCAGTTATCCTGTTTATAGGTGTTGTTGTTGTCTTTCAAATTACTTGAATACAATTCAACATGAATAATTATTCAACAAGGACAAATAAACATGCTGTTTAGTGACCGCTAAAACACATTTACTCCACTCTGTTAAAGCTGTCGACAATTACATTTGTAAACATCATTGCAAAACCTTATTTTGCTGTCAACCTTCAACGGTGAACAAAAGCATTACAAAATATCTTACTTTTGGACAAGCCTTCCTAATTATTGAGCTCTGGTTATGTGTGTGTGTGTGTGTGTGTGTGTGTGTGTGTGTGTGTGTGTGTGTGTGTGTGTGTGTGCGTCAGGTTAATCATGCACTGTAGTTAAGGGGGGTGTTTTGGAATTGACCCTACCCCCCTTAAATGAGAGAGGACAAGCTCAATGGATTGTCTTTGCTATTTGAGTTCATGGACATTGATTTGACAGCTGAGGAGATACGAGGATAGGAAACACATTTCTATATTATTATTGTAGTTCTGTAGTAAATTTAATTTTTAATAATTTTTATTGATATATTTTTATTGATATATATATACAGTACCAGTCAAAAGTTTGGACACACCTACTCATAGTTTTCTTCCGTTATTTTTACTGTTTTCCACATTTTGGAATAGTAAAGACATCAAAACTATGAGATAACACAAATTACATTATGCAAAGACCAAAAAAGTGTTAAACAAATAAAAAAAAGTCTATTTTAGACTTTTAAAAAAAAAGTATATTTTAGATGCCATCATGACTATATAAAAGGATATCAAAAGACTCCTGGGGTCCTATCTTACACCCGGTGCAAAGCGGCGCTAACCCAAACGCAAGAGTCTTTGCTATCTTACACCCGGCGCATGGTTCATAATAACGCCTTGCGTTCACGTCCTTTAACTACCATGTATTCTTGTGCCCATTACAAGTGAACTGGACGTGTTGGTCTTAAGACGAGGAGTGGCCAGGATTCTTTCTGGCGTATTGCTATCTTGAGCCAGCAGAAAGCGCTTGCGCTAGAACCACCACAAACCTGGTCTAAAGTCATGTCGCAGTTGTTTACATGTTATTTTAACGGCGCATATAAGTGCGTCTACATAGGCGTGTGCACAACGCGCGTACCCTCCTGTCTGTTACACACAGGGGCATGCACAAGCATGACTAAAATATCTAGATCACAATGTGAAATATTATTATTGTGTAGGCTATATCAAAAATGCATAATAATAAAAGGTTCCATAGGTCCACATACCTTTACCTCGGCGAAGGGAAACGATGCCACATTACATTGCTCTCAGCCCACTCCATCAACATCCAGGCGATGTGCGATGGCTATCCATTAAAAAGGAGCTGATAACACCTATATCAAGCCTAATGCGCGAATTGTCATTTACACCTAATGCGTGAATTGTCATTCAATGGAAAACTCGCGCACTGCAATAGACGGACTTTTGAGTTCTGAAAATGCGCTTCAGACGTCATTACAATACAGCTCTGTTTATCTAGGAATACAGCCTGTAAGTAAATAGAATGGTTCTGACTGAAAAAAGTTCAAAACCTTGTCCAGTGAATATTGCATTTATTGTTTTTCAAATAGCCTAGGCTACAGCGGATTCGCTGTGCATACATATGGTTTTTTCGATAGCCTATGGTTAAAAAACGGAGATATTAGCTATTCTTCGTCCTTCATATTTTTTTAATTACAGTGACAAGGTTTCCATACCCTCAGCTTATTAAAACCCCGCTGATTTCACCTGTTATTCCATAACTGAACAAAAGATTTTAAAGAGAACTAAGCGGCTAATTAGAAACGAAATTTGCAGCACGTTACAATTAATTCATACATTACATACATACATACATTATAGGCATTTAGCAGACGCTCTTATCCAGAGCGACTTACACAACTATTTTTAATCATGTTTTACATATTATCCATTTATACAGCTGGATATATACTGAAGCAATTCAGGTTAAGTACCTTGCTCAAGGGTACAACGACAGTGTCCTACCTGGGAATCGAACCTGCAACCTTTCGGTTACAAGGCCAGTTCCTTAACCATTATACTACACTGCCGCCCACAATTCACAATTAATTTAAATACCATTATCTGCATGTGCACTTTAGAGGAGCAGGTCTGTTTCCCCTGCTGTAAATCGCACTTTTAACGGTCTTTAAGGGAAAATATGCGTGAACCTATGGGTTGCCAACCTGACAGCTTTATTGTATTTGTTGTCATCATTAAGGCAAAATAACGTTATTTATTTTATTAATCAAAATTAGAATGCAGGTAATGAACTTCGGATGAAGCTTGAACATGAGTTCATTGCTTCATTGCATAATCAAACGAAATTCGTTAAACAAGCAGGCTAATTTGGCGTTTTCTAAGGTGAGACAGAAGCCATTGGTAGCTTATTCTCAGCTGTTGCAGGTGCCTTTAACTAAATTTAACCGCATATATTTTGTAGAATAACAGCACTGTCGGGAATTACCGGGAACTCATAATGGTTTGTCCGAATAATATTTATCATAGGCTACTATTGATCCATATAGCCTATTCCTTGATCGCACTAAACACGCACGAGCATGTCTGTTTCGCCATCATATAAGCAATCCGCCAAGGTGGAAAAGCAGGCTTTTAAAGGGAATGGGATATGACATTTTGATTGGTTTATTGCATGTCACGCCCAAGACACACCTATAATTAATGAAGAGACTAGGTTCAGCCCACTTGCACGCTGCGCCTTGCTTAGCGCCCAAAAAACACGCCGTTAAAATAGCAAAAGTGGACTTGGACACGCCCTAAATGGACTTTACGCCATGCGCTTAGACCAAGCGCCAAGATCGCCAAGATAGGGCCCAGGATATCTTATTTCCAGCTACTCTTAGAAGCGATACTATAACCTTTGCATTTGAATGGATCTCTATGGGAATTGGGGGTGGGACTACATTTAGATTTAAATTACACGGGAACAGTGTGGAACACATGGTTGGCTAAATGGCTCTAAGTCAGCAAGGGTCTGACGTATCAAACAAGCCTTAAACCATCACTCTGCTGCCAGAAATACAGTAGATATGGATGGATAACATGAAGGGTTTTTCCATAGAGTTCAATAGGAAAATTTGTCAGGAGAAACAACCCTTAAAGTGATCCATCCATATCTACTGCATATCTGGCAGCAGAGTGATGGTTTGAGCCGGTGATGTCCGGTGCTGCTGTCCTGTTCGTCCTTTTCACCTGCGGGACGATTTTGTTTGGAACTGTAGTTCTGTTCGCTCCCCGGGTGTGTCCTCCTTATATGGAGCTTGGACGATGCTATGGACATGTTTGCGTTTGACTGCGAGCCCTCGATAGTAGCCTTGGAACTTTAGAACTTTAGATCCCCGTAGCTTTCGCCTCTTGGTATACTAATTTCTATTAGTTTTCAGTGTTTGTTAGTTGTGTGTGTTTTATGTGTACCTTTTATGCTACTCGCCTGTTCTTATGCGTCTCGTTGCCGAGACAGGGCGTTTGTTGTTTCTGGTTCTTTCTTCTGTCACTTTGCTCGTAGAAGTATGGGAACCTTGTGCTCTGTTCCATTGGCCTTATTTGGTTTTCTTGCTGAAAACTTGGCGTTTGCGCTACTACTCATTAGTGTGTGACAGTGAGCCGGTTTGTAGCTTTGGTGCGTGTGTTCCCTGTCTTGTCTCCTCCCTTAACTGCAGGGTTTCCCGCCGTAGTGGCCCTAGGGCTTAAAGAATCCCCTTGCTGCGTTTGGCTCCTCCCACCTCACACGTCACGCCCCATTACATAAAAATAACGGAAAAAAAACCTTCTATGAGTAGGTGTGTCCAAACTTTTGACTGGTACTGTATATATATATATATTTGTGTTTTTCCCTGCCCCCTTGGCTATGCCACTGTGTATGTGTGCATGAGCGCATTCTTGCTTTTGTGTAGGCATGCATGAATGTTTTCCTCAGGAGAGAAATACGCTGCTCGAGTATGGTCCATGCTATCGGCTCATAGTTGCAGACACCGCCCCTTTTATGGGAACGCGCACAGAACATAATTAACAAAGTTGATAACCACCTTTCTTATATCGGTTTAGCCCGAATGCGGTTGTTAGGTTTTGTTGAGCCAACTAACAAACCCTGGGTATGTTAAGCTTCCCACATATTATACCCCCCAGATCAAAAGGTCTTTATCCCAAATAGCTTAGAATCCACAGCCCTAAAAGCATACATCACCTGTACACTGGGTGTGTACAAGATTGCAGCAAAGACACGCCCATGCTGCAGGATGATGTGCCTGTTAAAATTGATGGTAATGGCTTTGTTGTTATGGTAAAGGACCTGTTTCCTCTAATTACGGCTATGGGTGAATGGTTTGTCTTCCTGTATTCTAGTCTTTTCTCACTGTGAGAACAGGGCTATAAGGTGTTTGCTGAAATATAGCACAATCATTTTAGATAGGGTCTTACTGTTCTCGACTTGACAAGGTGTTTGGCATTTTTGTCAATAAAGCTGGTACTTATTGAATTGTTCCTTTTAATTCTGAGCTTTGCTTGCCACCATCTGCAATATCACTGACCACGAGGCCAAAATGATCATAATGAACAGAAACGACATTGAGCTCTTTAATTCTGTCACTGTACAAATGTCTTATTAATGACATCAATAATTATAGATTCTGTTGAATATTATGCATTCATGAGAAGGTATGAATGTACGTACCATTAATAAAACATTTATAATTTACAAGAAGTGAACCTAAAGAGCAATGTATAATCCAGCAGGACCACAAACAGTGATATTCTCAAATATTTACCTGAACTAGTAATTCATTAACATGCAAAAAAGTTCTAACAATTCACCTAAAACTAAGGACCTTTTAGTTCAGTCTCTTTCATCCTTATACAGCATAACTCGCTATGCATTGATTGGGGTGTGAATGCATGGGTGTGAATATTTTAAACCAGGTGTTTGTCATCTAACAACCAATCAGTAATATTCTCTTTTTAATATATAATACTGGCATTAATGTTAATGGATTGTTGTTGCTGTTGTTATTATTATTATTAGACAGCAGAGCAATTGATCAAATACGCATTTACTATGTATTCACATTTTGAATGTAGCTTTCCTCCCACTAAACAAAGATGGGTTTTTCCCATCATCAGTACTGTACTGTTGAATTATTTTTCTTCCTGTTACTTAGGTTAATAGAATGAAATGAAATGACACTGTGTTGTGTCTAATGAGGCAGGAAGCCAAAATTCCCAGCTCACATGGCATTCATACCAAATGCACCACTGTTCTCTGGAGGCTGATAAAGATGGCATATCTGCACCTGGCTCATTAAACGGAATCAGCACCTGCCAGTACAACAATATTATTTTAATTCCATTTTTTCTCCTCTAAAAGGCAAACATTAAGAGAACAACCATTTAAGGTGAATTATTTGAGGATTAGATGGGTTTTATTGGCCATATGTAGCCTTTAAAAAGGAAAAAAGAAAAAAAAACTATGAATCACACCAACAGATTAAGCCTGTCTTAAAATCAACAAGGTTTTTGCATTCCTGTTTTTTTGCTTTTTTAATAGGCATGATACAGGCATGACACTGACTTGACAGCCAAATAGAAACTGTGAAAATAGAAAATAGAAACTGTGGGTGTCTCGGTGGCGCAACCTGTAAGAGCACTGTCCACATGCTCATTGTGAGCTGCGAAGTCGGCGGTTTGAATCCGGCTGCGCGACCTTTGTCGCACGTCTTTCCCTCTCCCGCTCCCATTCTTCCTGTCTGAGCTGTGATGTCCAATAAAGCTGAAAAGCCCTAAAAAACCCTCTGCTAGGGGAAACCAATGGGCAGTGCCTGTTTCATCAAGGATTCCAAGAGTAACAGGTAAAAGCAGAGAAGAGGCTGCAAAACAACTGGCTGACAATGCTGTATGCTGCTGGGTGCCACCTGATGGGATATTATTTGTTACAGGAAATGGATTCTGCCTTGAGCGATTTTTGTCCAAATCCACATAGTCTCCTACCGAGCTCCTAGCCTGTTCTCAAAATTCCTTTCAGATTCATCACTGGAAACGCACAATCCAAACAACAAGCCTAAGAGAATCTCAGCTTCTCTGTTCCTGCTGTGAAAAAAATCCTCATTGCTAATGATCTGCTCTGGTGACATTATAAGAGTTTTGGACACACTTAATGTCTTTGTTCCCTGTTTTCTTTTCTTTTTTGCAAGAAAGAAAACTCAAAGGTGAGAGGTGTACGTTTGTTTGAACTATGCCATTTTCACACCTTTGTAAACAACCATGGCGTGCATATTTTACTATTAATGGTTGGAGATCAAATGTATCTCTCACATGTGATAACTGATAGCTTGAAGGTAACTGGTGCATTGTTGCTAGAAGGAGCTACTGCGGTAGTAAGCTGGAGAGCCCATGCCAATTGAAATCAACCCTGCCTTTGGCAGGATGAAACAAATGTTATGTTGGTTTGAGTTTGGGTGCGAGTTTGGGTTTGAATCTTTCAGTCAAAGTTATTTCTGACGAAACCGCCAAAAAGACACTCATTCAGCCTGGGCACAGAATATGAGTTACATCAACTATACACATCTCACTCTCTTGGAGTTCATCCAGCCCATGTTAAATATTTCCATAATCAATATGTCAGAGAGATTTGTATGACCACATTGTGATAACAATGATAACGTTGTCATTTTCTATTTCCGTAATAATTACACCTTGGATGCCGACAGGAGATTGTTGTTTGATGAATCGGATAATTGTTTTCTGTTGTGATGTTCAGATTGCCATATTGTGTAATGTTTTTCCCATATGATTGGCAGTTTTAGAATAAGAAAACACAATATGTTTAGTTGACATGCCTAAACAATTTATATGGCAAGCTTATAGTCTGTGAAAAGAAGAAACCAATGAGAGCCTATTATATCCTCTGTTTTTCTCATTTCAAAGGAAATTAACAAATGATCAGCAACATAATCTGCAGCAATCACTAACTGATCAGCCTCAGATGAGCATATACATGTACATATGGCCACTGATGTCCAAGGTCCTGTAGGCCTGCCTGATGGCGGAAGGGTACAGGCACAGATGGCAACAGCCAAATAGGAGGAACAGCCCTCTCTACTCCTTCTCCCACCCAGCATCATACCCTTGTTTCAAGGAAATGTCAACTGTTTCCTGCTTCTCTTCTGTAATGTGAATGCAGTATAAACTGTGGAACATCTGAAGATCTGATGTAACCCCTCGACAATTCTCAGAAAGCTCTTGACTCTAAACCAGCTTTAAATACCAATTCCCTGGCACACAATCGCCTCTGGCTGGGCTTATCAAGGAAATATTTTTCCTTCCGACTTCAGGACTAATAAAAGTAACAGATTTCCATATGCAAAAATCAAACATGAAAAGCTGTTCTCTATGAACTTTGTATATTCTAAGGGCCCATTTTCCACAGTAATTCCACAGTATTTCAAAATAATGGCACCAGCTAAACAAGAGATGACATCCTTTCACAGCTGTAAAGAATTCAGAAAAGGATCCCAGACAGTAGAACTGCTGAACCCCACAGGTAAAATATGGAAATAACTGAGAGAAATATTTACCCTACCCTGCTTATATTCACCTATGAATAACATTTATTAAAAAGAGCATACATATCATTGCCTGCTGGCTCTGTGAAACCTGGGAAACCAGATGTCTCAGATATTACGCAAATGCCTTCAAGAGAAATTATTTCAAATTTAAATGTGAACATTGTCTTTGTTTTAAAATATAATCCTCTTGTGAACAATACTTTATTCTACTGAGAACATTGAGCATTCCTGGCATGAAACCATCAATTGATGCAGAGAGAAAAAGTGGGAGAAAATGTGTAATATTTAAATTGTATACATTTTATGCTAATATTCTCACTCTGGCATTTTACAGGACTGTTGACAGGTCCAGGGCTTAAAATTAACATTAACAACCAAATGCAGGAAGCACATATGTTGCAATGCACAATGTTGCTATGTAAGGCAAATTGACCCCTTTGTTGCTGTGAACCTCAATCCCTTAAATCTTTCTCAGGCCACAGTACACCATCATATCATTCAACAAAAAGCCACTTGAGGTTAATAAGACTGGTCACTGAAAAATGTGGGTTGAATATCAAATCTGAAAAATTTATATCCATCCCCTTTTTGAAAAAGCTACAAGGGCACATCCATTTTTCAATTAAAATACCAAAATGTGTTTTTTGCTTTAAAATTTCATAAGATGTATTTGTTGTGCAAGTACAGTATGATGGCAAAGGCTAGCGACGATGTGTGAATTTCTGCCAAATTTGGTAAATTCTCACCTATTTAGGGGGTGTGGGAGGGGTTGACAGGCAGACAGGGAGGGGTTTATTCTGCGGGGAGGATCTTTTGCTTGTAGATAGTTGCCCTGATTGGTTGGTTTTTGTAAGACTGTGGTGAGATTTTTTGACAGCATGATACAGAGCCCAGGACTCTCACAGAAAGCAGATTTTTTCCCCCAAACACTTGATTTATTGATAGCTGCTGGAATATGATGAGTAAATGTAATAATTTAGCCAAAATTATATTGAAAAAATCTTGCCTACTACACCGTTAAGGGCAAATCAAACATAAAACATGACTGAGCCACCGAAGAACACTTCAGTATGTGAAATGCACTCAAAATGCGAAAATAACAATATCAAACATATGGCACAACTAACTAACATACATATTTGAAATATCACAAGCAGTAATATTTACATAGCAAGGAGGAAAATCTCCCTCATGCATATTCTCTGATAGAATCAATGGCATGGTATCTATGGTATCTTGTTAACTATGGTATTTTCTTGTGACCCACTCCCAAAATCCATTTAGGCAGGTGAGGACTTTCTGTAGCCATGCTGACGACATAGTAAATTAGTAAAAACTTACTAACAGGAAAATAACAATTATGCCTCGGCGAGCGAATGTACACTCTAAGTTGTTTGTGTAAAAGTAAACTAATAAAACTAGAAATGCTGTTACGTACGGTTGCAATTCATTGTTCAAAGCATTGTTAAGACATTGCAAACACTGTTGCTATGGTTATGATGTCCTATATTGCATGAAAAAGTAAATAATGAAACCAGAATGAACTGGAATGCAGAGGGGTATTATGTGTCGACGTTTCAGATAGTGTAATAGCGTTATAAAGAGGTGAGTATTTCTCAAATGGATTGTCCCAGAAAATAAATGACCTATGAATTTTGAAAGGGACATCTCTATGCGTAAAAAACCAATGGCAGGATTGTATATTTATTTCATAGTTAGTAGCAGATATTGATGGTAGAATGATGTGATATAATCACACAAGAATTTCACATTTACACATATTTTGCATTTGAGTGAGCAGGGCTTTTCACGGCTGTTTTGGCATACAATCGGGCTATTGTTGGTTTGTCTTGTTGCTATGATGGAATACGAATCTTTGGTGGTGAAAAAATATCACAAGTTGTCACAAGTTGCGTACTAAAAAAGCTAAAACACGGAGTTTGTTGTTTCCACTCATGTTTCCAACCATAGTTTGGTTGCAGAAGAAATTAATATCTCAGTTGAGCTAAATCTTGGCGCCGGCGCCATGGCCACTAGGGGGTCTGCATGAAGGGGTTAAGCACAGTAGCAAGCGACACGTGTGCACAGGGAGATCTAGCCAAAGGGATGTCTACGTGTTACTTAACATCACCGAGACCACATATTGTTTAATAATTTAAGGGTAACCATAACTTATTCATATATATATATATTTTTTTTTATATTCACAAATTGTAAAATCTACTTGAAAGGGGGAAGGGTGATATCAGAATAACGTTGGCTTCCTCCATAGATATATATACCATGTAGAATGTCACTGACACAGTCACCACTGAAAGAAATAATAGCTATTCCTTGCACAAACAACCACAGTACAGCCTGCATAAGCACCAAACATACGGTCAGCTAAAAGGTGCCATATTTATATTTCATGAGCACAGAAAACAATCCAGAGTGTTCTGCATTTCAAACACACTGACCATAGGGTTGCAGGTGGCAAACAAGCATCAGAATCCATCTGCTGAAAAGAAGAGAATTACATCTGGAACCTCTTTGAGAAATATGTTGATCTGTGTTAATATGTTAAAAGTAGGCCTACCCATGCAACAGGTCCTTGTTCAGCTGACCCTGTTGTGCTCAAGCTGTGCCCTTTTAAATGGCAAAAATACTTGTGGAAAGGGGTTGTACACAAACCATCAGTGTAGTCATGGACAGACAGCACCCAACACAGCACAGAACAGCTAACCAGTGTTCACATCCAATGACATGGCAACATAACTGCCAGTTAAAATCACCAGACAGCTCTATAGTTCTGATCAACCCTTTCTATAGATCTTAAACTATAGGTTTGACTAATTATTTGTGGGCCTTATATGTTTAAAAACAAAGATTGTGTCTAAAGCTGGACATGAAAAGTGAGATTATTCCATAAAACAGGAGCTCTGTTTCTCTGCCTCCTATATTGTAATTTTAGTTATTCTTGCATCTTTGAAATAGCCACCTTGTGAAGGAAGTAATCATGGTGGAGAGTAAAGTTTAAGAGTATACTTGCTACGGAAAAGAACTTCGACTAGTTTTTACAAACTAAATGACATAAAAGGAGGTTTGTGGAGAAAATGAAACTACACATTGACTTCAGCCACTGCAGTGTGTACATCCCTGCTGGATGAACTAGAGATGAGAGGCCTCATTTATCAATATGGTTGTAAAAATGAGCATATTATTTGAGTGTACCAACTTGCGTACGAAAAACCTCATGTGACTTGCGTAAACCACTGACCTGAGCATAAATCTGTTTGCAGGTTGATAAATTAAACTTGATCGTATATTAGGAAGTGTGTGCACATCATTACAAATTACCATACAAACACACCCATTTACTACCATATTTGGCAAGGGACATACATCTGTCGAAGTTTCTTTTAAAACGCACATGACAATGCGGTTTTCTCAGTATATATAAGCCATGGCGGGCAACAGGAAAGCAAATCATTTTTTAGCTTGCGTTAGAAGCGCTAGTGGTGTGCAGCCTTGCTCAAAAGCTCAAAAGAGGACAAGCAGGGCTGTAAATATTGCTTCCTCTGAATAGAGAATAACAGCTGATATAAAAAAAATAAAAAATAACCCTCCACAAAAAAAAGTTATGGCGGTACCGGTGGAGGAAAGGGCATCTCTGCAGACAAGAAGATGGGGGACATCATTGGGAAAGTGGCCAGGGAAAGGGTGATAGAAGCCGGCGACAGCGACTTGTCCCTTCAGCATCTTTTCCCACTTCTGGAGGCATCAAAGAGTCTCTCACACCAGGGTGTGCCATTTGCTAGGTCTTCTAGGTCAATAAAGCTGTATTGGCCATTCTTAGAAAAAAATTGAAAAAGGTTGCATTTTTCCGTCATTCATACAACATGACTAATGCATAATTATTTTCATATAACTGTCTCCAATAAATCCTTATACAGAGGCTATTTCCTGGTTGACAGAGGCTATTTCCTGATTGAATCATTTTAACTGACTCATGGTTCATTCCATTTAGGCTACATGTGATGAGCAACTAATAGCGGTGCAACTTTTATTTTTTAAAATGTATTTTTTTTTTTTGCCAATTAGGCTGCACAACGTACGTCTAGAGGCGAAATGTGTCGGTCAAATATGTTTAAAAATATTGCCCAGACCAGCTATTGATATTTTCACAAATGGAATGCCTTGGATGTTATTTCACCCTTTTGATCAGCTACCCATTTAAGGCAAAATCAGATTTTTTAACTCACATGACCTATGTTTGCCAAAGAGCACCTTTTGAGTCAGCAATGCTCCAAACAAGTTTTTTTTCATTATTCATTAATTATTGTTCCCTCGCTGTTCATTACATGCAATGTCGCTTCCTCGCCACTGGAAAAAAGTGTACGCAAAGTCATGAGCTGTCGTGAGATTTCATCATACCGTTCACCCCACTTTTATTTAGATAAATCCAGAAATTTGCATAAAAATGTATGCACACATTACAATCAGATTTGAGTGTACACAGGAATGATTAATGGGGCCCGGGATGTTTGCAAACCAACTTACAAGTTCAGCCAAAAGTTTAGAAAAGCATGAATCATTCAGCATCATTCAGGGGCAATATATTCCTCGATTTAAAGTGAAAGAATGCCACTTTTGTGAAACTATTAGTGTGGAAATGAAAGGATATTCATGCCAAGGTTTTTAACAATCACAGTCCCTGTGACAGTGAAGGCAACTAAATTAAAATGTACGAATTCATCTTGCAAAGATTTGGGGCCTACTATCAACCTCTCAGGAGTATCTGAATTCAATAAATGGGTAATCCAGGCCTTTGTATCTTGAAGACAGGCCTCTAGTTTGGCAAGCTGGACAACTTTTCTGGGTTTAACTGATATATAAAGTTGTGCGTCATCTGCATAGCAGTGGTTGTTTACACCATATCCACTCATAATTTCTGACAGGGGTAGCCTACAGGGAGTATATATACATATACAGATAAATGCAAGTATTGGGACAGTGACACAAGTGTTGTTGTTTAATTTGAGGGTAGTGAGGGATCTGTGTAGTAATTACATCTCTTTTTATACATAGCCCCCCCCCCCCCCCCAATTTTAAGTATTGGGACAATTGGCTGCTCAGCTGTTTCATGGCCAGATGTGTGCCTTTGCATCATTAGTGCATGCACAATAAAGCTAACAAAAGGTCTAGGGTTGATTCTAAGTGTGGAATTTGCATTTGGAGTCTGTTGCTGTTGTCTCTCAACATGAAGACAAAACAAGTGTCAATGCCACTAAAGCAGAAACTCATTGGACAGTGCTTCACCTTGTAGCAGGACAGACATACTGCTAAAGCAACCAATGAGTTTTTAGGACCAAAAGGTAGAATGTTCTTGACTAGCCAAGTCAATCACCTTTCACTTGTTGAAGACAAGACTGAAGGCAAAACGCTCCAGAAACAAACAGGAACTGAAGATGGCTGCAGTACAGCCTGGGCAGAACATCACCAGGGAACATACCCAGTGCCTAAAAATGTCTATGGGATGCAGACTTCAGGCAGTCATCGAATGCAAAGGATTTTCAACCAAAGTACTAAATATGACACCTTTGTTTATTTTAGTCCCATTACATTTGGTCCCCTAAAATGGGGGGGACTATGTAATTCCTACATGGATCATCACCTAATGTAGATGTCATTACCCTGAAATTAAAGCTGAAATCTGCATTTTAATCTCGTATTCATTGTTTTATTTCAAATCCAATGTGCTAGAACACAATAAAATAACAAAACAATAAAAATTGTGTAATTGTGTAACCTGTATGTAGCTCATGCAGATCCTACAGTTGCTTGGTTGCTCTTACTTAAAGAGATGTTCCAAAATGCTTGAGAAGTAAACAGTTTAAAAGAAATTACTTTAACAACCTAACCTTAGGTCACATAACCTGAGACTCCAGGCATTTGTTTTTACAAAGAACAGTCACCACTACTAAGTGTCTGGCTATCTTGAATTCTGTAAGAATGGAAGACAATTAGCAAAAAACTGTATCATTGTTGATCGAGTATTGCCAGAGCTCAACACAGGAACAAAATGTCTTTGCGAGCTCAATACAAAAGGGTGAATATCCAAAGGAAAATGTAACTAAACTACAGGGTGTTCGTGTTTGTTAATTTTAATGTATTTAGTTGTGTCTGGCTTTTGTCTTTTGTTTTTTTCATGCGCTGTGTGTCTGTTGTTGGACAGGGAAGTGGGCTGGAGATTGTTCAGGGCACTCCTGCTGCTCGTTTTGATAATATTGACGAATTGTCTAGTCGTGATGTTTGTGGTTGTCACCATGGAGACGCATTCGCAACATATGCTCGGGAATGTCCGTTGAATCTGCAGCTACAAAGTTTACCATTGCTCTTCACCGGAGTTGAAGATGTCGGGACTAATCCAGGACTGCAGGCCATCTTCAAAAAGCCACCAGGGAAGTGAAGGAGAAGATAATGCGGGGGAGGAGTGAGGCGACGAGTGGGAAGGCTGACGCAGTTCGGTGCTCTGTGTTGACAGTGGACAGAGACCACAACACTGCGTGTATGGAGGAAAGTTGTGGAGTTTGTGTGTTGTACTGTTGTACTTGATAACACTGGACATCTCGGGACAGCGGGGGCTATTTTCAATTATGACGTTTGGCTGTAGGCTATTCCACTTTAATTCACTTAATTAGTTTGATTAATGCAATGATTCTATTGAATATCTTTATTTGTTTGTATGTTTGTTGTGGGTCTGCCCCACTGTCTATGTCTTTTTTGTTGTTGCTGGTGGCTACAACTGAAGTTTCCTAACGGGAAAATAA
Organism: Synaphobranchus kaupii; assembly: GCA_029718625.1. Taxonomy (NCBI): domain Eukaryota; kingdom Metazoa; phylum Chordata; class Actinopteri; order Anguilliformes; family Synaphobranchidae; genus Synaphobranchus; species Synaphobranchus kaupii. The sequence goes on from CM056390.1 coordinate 24,609,527, forward strand.
AAGTTATTCTATTCTATTCTATTAACTTCCTGTCAAGTTATAGTTACTGGACTAAACGCTTCCATTTGGCTGCTGCATCATCATTATTTAGGTTGACAGGATTTCCATGAAGCTCTCTGATCTCTGCAAGACTCTGCCACAAGCAGCATGGATGCCATTAAAAGGAAGTTTAAACTCCATGTCTGAGACTGTAATGGCCAATTCAGCAAATGAAGGATCTTAATTTTTCTGCTTCATCCATAGCCCCTTATCACCTTAACTAAATTGCTGAAATGTTTTCTCATGAAAACATACAGGACCTCTTTTATCAATATCGTAAAAATTAGTGTATGAAAATATGTGTGATTCGTAAAACTGGTGTAAACCAGTGATCTGAAATGATGAATTACCATACTGCCCATTTACTACCATGTTTTCCAAGGCAACCTCTTTTAAAACGCACATGCCGCACATGTTTTCTCAGTATTATAAGCCTTGGTGGGCAATCGGAAAGCAAAGAATAATTTTTTAAGTGAGGGTGAAATTGAAATGCTTCTGAATGAACATGAAAATAAATGTGTGTCGCCCTTTTTACGATCATCTACTCATTTAAGGCAAAAAAATGTTTACGTAACCTAAGTTTTCCAAATAGCACCTCTTTGGCTTTTACCTGTTTTTTTTGTTCATTATTTAGACAGTTGTGAGATTTCATCGTACCATACACCCACGTTTATTTTTTATAAATCTGGAAATTTGCGTAAAAGTGGTCACACTCACACTTTACGATCAGAAGAATGAATGTACGCATGAACGATAAATGGGGCCACTGTGTATTATGGACAATTCAGCACATTATAGAAGGCAAAGTAGAAATGAATCACGTCCACATACCCAGAAATGTTTGGGCACAGGTGTGCTACAATATTTAAAAGAATAGCAGTAGAAGAGGCATCCATGCCATCCCTGAGTTTTATCTTATCTTTAAAATGTTTAATACATTTCATAAATGCCCATGTTAATGATTTAAAAGAGTCAAAGCGTGCCAAACTCTATTAATGGTGTTATATTTGGCAAAAGCCAATGCTATAGGTGCAGAGGGGAGTAATAGTAAATTACAAAGAGCCACAGTGAATAAAGAGTAAGCTACAAGACCAGAAATTGCTTCAAGGGGAGAAAATATATTCAGTTTAATGATCAGGCCCTGTCCATTGACATTTGGAAAATCCAATATTCAACCTCAGAGAATGGTGTCTCTTCGAGTCTCTTTCTCCTGGCAGAGTGGTTTTCAGGATAATGCGAGACCAATAAACATTTATAACCCCCTGCGTGCTGTTTCCACCCACTCCCGCCAACCACGGGAAGGCAATAACACTCCACTTCACCTGCTCCACCTGCAGCTGCACCACCGTGCTGGGCTGAAGGCACACTTCCACAATGATGCGCATAAATCTTACAAGGCAGCAGTTCATGGGTGATCAGGAAAAGGGAAAGCGTCCATTATTTGCATCAAATCTCTTGTTCTCTGACAAAACAGTTCCCAAGGATGCACATATGAAAGTGGTTGTGGGGAATGCAGGAAATGGCTGGTGTGGGGTTTGACACTTTGTGGCTGAACTCTTCCTCGTGGTGCAATATATTCAAATAATTAAAGCTAAAGTGAAGCAGTAATCTAGCACAGAGTAGCGAGAGAATGGCACTGACCACTCTCTCCTGGGCACCCTCAGAAATAGCCATTATTCTATATTAAATGAGAATTGAGCCTTTGCATGACAATACATTCTCTATGGCATTTGGTACAGTTTTAAGTGGTCTGTCAAGTGACTCGTTTGTTTGAGGAAGAATGACTGCATCCTCTCGGAGAGGGATATTCCCAGGATCGGATTATGGTAAATAGCATGACATTGTTGCACACAGGTTCAGCAGCTGAGCAGTGCAATTAGGTGGCCTGCTCATTACATGGGAGGCACTGTGAATACCTTGCACAGGAACTGGAACAGTGACACACAGTGAGTGCTGAAGACACGGCATGATACAGGCTTTTGCATTGCCTCGGTTCCTGCTGTCGGCCCGGCTCTCTATGGCTGTGGCCATAAGGGAAACACCAATACACTATTATGATTGTAGGCCTCATTTCTGCTGCGGACACTGATGATATGTCCCCAGAACCTTTTCTCCAGCACTTCTTTTTTTTATGTCATAAAATTTTCTCGTGAAAATGTTCTCAAAATAACTTATTGTATAAGTGTATTGAGGCCATGAAAGAAATGCCACTAGGACAAAGTGCCTGAAGCTCACTTTGCCCTCAGAGGTGAAGAAGAGAGTTTGGCCTTTTGTGAGAAGCGGTGACATGCAGGGACTTGCCAGTTTACTTTAAGGCAAGGGAAGCCTTAGATAATGTTAGCTACCCAGCTTTTGAAAGGTATCTAGCAAAAAATTTGATGTGTCGGATCTCCAAGATGTTAAAAAGCACCCCACAGACATTTAGAATCAAAGTGACGCCAATGCTAATGATTACTCCACTTATTCCATGTGTCTTGCAATTGCTTTCCATTTTTCATGATGCGTTGGATTCCCATGTGGTTGTCAGTGTGTCCTTTGCTGACTTTGTTTTCCTTTCCTGTTCATGCAAAGTCGTACTCTCCCTCGGCCTAACAGTTCAGACCCAAATAAACACTATTGAGACATTTTTGTCACTTCGCTGGTTCTTTTGGAAGCGGTTGTGATCACGTTGAGTTTTCCCAATGTGGCACTTTATAAATGGTTTTGTAAAACAGATTAATAAACTCTGCAGAGTGATACATTGCCCATTAATACTGCATTACGAGAATATTCTCATTTATCAATGGTTAATTAACTTTATTGACCCTAGAGCGCATCTTGAATGCTTATTAGCACTAAGCCTTTTTGGGGTAAAAATTCCTCAAAATTTTTGATGTAATCTGTCAAGTGCCTTTCTCATCCTGGTAAAACGTCATACAGCGCTGCTGTCAATCAGCTTTGGCAGGCCACCGAGTTGGACTGTTTATTACATGTTCTGCATGGCCTTTATGTTTCTAGATACTCTCAATCTTGGTCATCTTTATAGATTTTATGTGGCAGACAAATGGATGTCCCTATCTATGTGTACACATCACTGGCTGATGAAAGATCCTGTTTAACATTTGAAGAAAAATCCCCATGTAGAATCTAGTCAGCGGTAAAGTGTGAACTTCAACTTTTTGAAGATGGTAAGAAGGTGTTGAGCTTGCTTCACAGCAGTGAGTAAAACACTGATCTCCTTGGGTGGAATGCCACTTGTGAGTGAAGCTTGTTTCCAATAAATCCATAATCAGTGTGTAAGCCCTTAAGCAAGAGCCCTGTCGGTCTCTTGCAAACTATTCCTGTTCAGAGACAACAAAGGCCTACCAACTGAATAAGTGGGGTGTCATAAACCAATGTGTTATAACAGCACTGTGAACTCACAGAAGCCACATGAATAAATGTCAGTTACTCAACATGGTCTTTATCGACATAGTATGCATAAATCCTGCAATGTTAATTATTATTATTATTTTTTTTAATACAAATTTGGTGTGTGGGGTACAATTCTCAGCATAATTTGGAATGTACAATTATCTGCAACCGCAGTTGCATTTATGTATGAACCCCACTGCAGATTTGGGAGAGTGTAGACACTGTTCACGGTTCTCCTCCAAAATATATGGTGTCCCCAGCTGCTTCTTTTCGTACCGTAGACTACAGCTCAGCTCACATGGAGGAAGACCTTTCATTTGCAGCTGTGACATGCAGTACATGGGCGCCTGATCGACCAGTGGAGGATGCTAGAGAGCGGTGAAATGCAGACCCCTAACCGACTAAACTCACCCATAAGCTGGGCAACGCAATCGGCAATTGCACGTCGCCCTATGAAGCTACCGGCCACAGTCGGCACTGGCACGGTCCGGATTCATTCTGACACCATGGGACGCATGCATGCACCATAGCATAGTGCCGTAACTGAACGAGTCACCCAGCAGTGCCGTGATGTTCTCATACCTGACTTTGTGGTCCCAGCGCAAAGGTCTGAAGTGTGTGCTTAGGTCACACTCTGGGACAGATGCTAGTGTGGTATCACCTCCTTTGGGCATGTAATGAGGGAAATCTGGTTCAGGGAATCTGGTGGGCACGGCTCTGTAATCTGTCCCAGGACAGACAGCATGTTGCCCCAATGCCCGTTAAGCTCTCCCGTTCCCCAGCCTCAGAGTGACAGAAGGGGGCTTTAAACCATACACCTGCTGCAGCACTTTTCCATCCAAGAACTGGGCTTAAGCACGCATGTTAGACGGACATGCATAATGATGCCCTGCTGTTCCTCGCTTCCTAGCAGCTGTTGCCTTTGAGTACCTGTTGTTCTCATTTCCACTCCACCCGTACTGCTCGGATAATGTAATGTAATGTACCTGAGATAAAGGAAAATCATTCAGTCTAACTGCTACAGCGACCTAGCCTTCTTTCAGTGATGATTTTAAAAGCCCACAGATTCATAGCTTATACATTGTCAACATATGGTCACCAGCCCAGAAGGTTAACAAAAAAATTCTGGAAAAAACTATATTTCAGGAATTGTGATTTTGGAATCTCTTGTAGTAGCAAAGATTTATCTTAACTGAAACTGTGAAAAAAAGACTTCATAAAGCATTTAATAAGTTTTTCAGGGTGAATTATTTTAAAGCTTGCAGAACGGTTGGATTGAATCTGAATGATAATTTCAGACTTTGAGCATGAGCCTCTTGCACATGAAGAATTGCTGCACTGACTCGACCTTCTTTGAAAATATGAAAGCTTGTATCATCACTAAGCAGAGAAGAAATCTGTTCCCAAAACGAATTACGGATGAATCATGGATGCCATAAAGAGCTCACTGAGTGATGCTTCATGAATCCTGAAATAGGTGGAGCTAATGTGTGTAACCAGTAATCCACTGATTTTTACCTACATCTTATTTTGCAATGAAGACAACGGTTATTTGATGAATTTCCATTATGTAAATGATTACAGCACAAGGCACTGACCTGTCTCAGTCCATACATTGGAGAGACGTAAGATGCAGATACGCCATTTTATATGAAGGACAACAGCTCAAAATGCGTAATATTTACAATTGTGAATCATCTTTCCATAAACTGCTTGTTATCCACCTCTGATGATCACCTGTCCCAGTGTGAATAGCTGCACTGTAGACAAAACCATCACCACCTGGGCCATATTTGCTCAATGGCAGACGCTCCAGGCCCAGGTGTTTTCTCTTTGATTAGTCATAATCAGATATGATCTATGGTGTGATAAACACCCGTTCTCAGCTTTTCATATTAGTTTGTCTTAAAGCTGCTGTGCATCTGATATCTGGAGATGGAAAAGCAAGTGGCTTGTGGTGGGGTTGAATAGCTTGTACTGTAGTGATTGATTTGGCATCATTTCTTGGAAGCCTTCAGAATGGAATGCATTCAACTGGTTGCAGTTCTGCATTTGCTGAAATAGATTTCACATTAGCATCATTGAACTGGGGCCTTCAGCTTTCTCTTTGTTGACACAAGGCATTTGATATAAATGCTAGCACAATGACAGCTGACATTCAGCCTTTATTCCCCCATTGAGTCTGCATGACCTTGTGTGAGCGAGGGCTCTGTCCCTGGCCTTGGGCGGCACTTCACCTTCACCATCATGTTGTTACAGTGCCTTTTTTTGTTTCGTTTTGTGTTGTCCTTTTATTCACCATTCATACAGCACTACTCATTCCCATGAAATGCGCTAGTTTCAGGGAGTGCACACCCGACTCTTAGCTCATTGTTCACACACGGCAACACATCCACTCCATTGATGCCCAGGCAGTTCAACTGTTCATTTTTCAAATAATCCACACACATGAAAAAGTATTTGTAACGGTTTATTTTACTCATCTGTACATTTTCAAGAGCACTCTGTCTGCTGCTTGTTTTGCTCTGTTTTTGTTTTCTTTGTTTGCAGTTTCTTGTGCGTCCGACCAGTCGGAAAACAAAAAAAACCTCTGGGTGCGTCATCGTGGCAGGAGGAGCCAAACCACCCAGTTTGGGAACGTACCACCTGGAATTTAACAGCTGTGCTAAAATAACTTCTGCACATGTGCTGAAAAGCCAGCACTAGGGGCAGCTGCAATTATCTATTATATTAATTTAATAGTTAATTGGCAGCTAGTATGCTTTGGTTGTGGGTGTTAAGCTTTGAAAAGGAGCCCCAGTCCTCATTTAGAGAGAGAGTCAGAGAAGCCAGATAAGTAGTCATACGAATACAGTATATACTGAAGCAATTCAGGTTAAAACAGATGTGCACGTTATGTCAAAAACAATGTGCACGTTATGCTAATGTTCTTTTCACATAAAAGAACGTCTTTTTATTGCAAAGGCTAAGACATTTCACAATATTAACTGTTAACTGTTTAAATTATGCAGAGGACATTCCACCTCACTCTACATTGTCCATCTCACTTCGATTGCATAACAGCTACGTCATGGCCTATGGTTAACGCAGCAAACTCTGATGCCTGGAGACTTATGTTTGAAACCCACCGTCGCAAAAATGTTTTACATTTTTTTAAATATATTTGCGACAACAAGGACGTGTATCTTATGCTCGTCACAAATAACAACGTGACAATATGAAAACCTCGGACAGATTTTCTCACTGTTAATGTTACTCTTTCACCAAAACATGGTGTAGCCTGCTATACGTAGCCACATTTTACAAAAGCTACAACTGCCTGGCTATAGGCTGCCTGCCATTTCATTCAGCTCTGTTCAGTTAAAATGATTAAACTATATCATTAAACGGGATCAATAATAATCATTCTAGCTGGATGGCTACCATAAGTCATACAGTAATATAGCTATGTGCACTTGCTTTTGCAATGTAGCCTACACACACCAGAGGCTACTGCCAAGATGCATGATGACCAATTTCACCATTCATGACCATTTAAGTAGGTGTTTATAACTTTTCCTTATTGTCATCCAATAAGCTGTATGATCACTAGCTGTTTTGGATGAATGATGCATCTATTATAGTTATGCCAGTGTGCATACATTTATGTGCCAACATAAATGGCTGCCAATTTTACCATTCATTCCTATTTAAGTACATGTTTATAACTTTTCCTTATTGTTATCCAATATTTATATTCACATTATATCACTGTGTGTTTAGGAAGTCAGGAAGGAGCCATATGGAGTACTAGTGATCACTAGTGGATCACTAACTTTTCCTTATGCAATATTGATATCATGCATTTAGGAAAAGTCAGGAAGGAGCCATAACGGCAAGTTTTTTAGTTAGCTACGCTTATATCATCTGACGATATACAAGCCATTCGTAGCTATTTCTACCGTCTATACAACCCTTTAAAACACAGTCATTCTATGTCTTTCTTTCAGCTACAATGTGTGTGTGTTTGCATGTATTGTGTATACATGTCTATTTCTAAATTTAATTATGTTATGGTTAATAAATGTACTTGCATTATCATCATCAGTTAGCTACTCATAAAAAACACAGTTCAATAAGTAATGACATCGCAACAAAAAATGTTTTCACCGTACAAAAATGCCGTTGAATGACCACATTCTCTTCAGATGGGAAGATGAAAAAACACAGGGCCAAGTTACATTAAATAATTTAGGAAAGATTGGGTAGCATTGCTTTGGAATAGAGCTAGTTTAGCTACGATAGTCAATATTGTTTGTTTTAACTTGGCCTAATTTTGATATCAATACTTTTAACAGCAGGCCTAGTTTTTGCAAGTTTTGATTACTTAATTACAGACAGTACTTTGTAGGCTATGGTAACTTGGCATTTTTGTACGTTGAAAATGTTTTTTGTTGAGTTTAATTACAGCAGCAGAGCAGCTATACAATGATCAGTGTTCATGGTGACCAGAAGTTGTACCCAATGGCAAAGCTCATGGTGGTTGTGAATGCTGGGGTGGTTGAGGGCAACAGAAGATGTGCAGATTTCATGCTCACTGATAATCAGAGCCTAAACAAAAGTGGGTCTGCAGCCGATGCCAGATTTATGTGATAGTCTAAGCCAGGGCGGGACTAAAGGTCAGTCCCTCTCCATCTCAATGGTTCCATCAAAAGATTCAACCAGAGCCTCACATGGTTCTCCCCATCTGAGTCTACATTTAGTGTACATGTGGCAGGTCCAAGGCCCACTGGACCTACTGAGGAAGACATAGGAGCTGCCAACATCAACATCCACAGAGATGAGCATTGTGCACTACATCTTGCAGATGAGGGACAACCTGTAGGAGTACAAGGAGTTTCGGGGAGTGCACACCCCGACTCTTTGCTCACGGTTCCGGTGCGCAGTGATATTAGGCTATGGGTAACGTTACACAGTAAGGTGAACAGATGCCGTGTGATAGCTTTTTTTATATTGTGTATTTTAACACAGCTGGAACGCTGTATTGACCAATCTGCATCCCGGAACTATCCGTTTTATAAATGTTATATTGACTGGTCTCACTCGCCAAATGGCTGAGCGCTCTATTATCTTAACTCGCCCGTCCTCAGAATCACTCGCCCAGGCGAGTGGGCGAGGTTAATTTCATGCCTTGCTACGCCCACGTCACGGTCCCTCCATTCCTGGCTCCGATTTCGCATCCATGAGTCCCTCTGCACAGAAGTAGCAGCCATGGCAGCACAAAAATCTAGTTAAAACCTTGGCTTTTTTTCGTCTTCTCACCCTTGACATCATTAGCTGACGAACTTGCATTCGGCCTCCACCGCACATCAACTTTAAAATTAACGCAGAAGCCGTGACTTTGATTACTTACTTCTTGTTGTTTAGCTATTCCTGCAGGCTGTGTGACAGGTGTGAAGTCTTTTGTTTTTGTTCATTTGCGCATGTGGTTCATTTCAGGAGAGCAATCGGTTCACACTGGTATCAGATATAGGCCACATAAAAAAATGTATGTGAATTGATTTTTTTATGTGACTGTACTGAAAATTTACAGTCAAGGCAGAAAGATCGCATCTGGGGAAAAAATCGGAATTGCGCATTAAGCCCTGTAATGTGAACGTAGACTCCAGTTCGTGGACCCCATTAAGACACAGCCCTGATCTCTGTATTACCTCTGAGTGTGGAAGAATCTGACTGCATCATTGCCAAAAAAACGAAAAAAAGGCCCACTGTTCATTGCAAGCATAAATACTTGAAGAACGGATAAATTAAAAATTAACCAACCAATAAAACCATTAGGGGGTGCATTAGCATCTTCTGCAAGGCTGTTAGCACCTAATTAGACTGGATTAAAATGATCAGGCCCGCACAAAAGCCCGCTCGTTAGAATTCACTCGTTGCCTGCTCGGCACCATGATGACTGATGTCTCATAAAACAGTGAAAACAGGAAAGAAAGAAGAAAACAAAAGAACGCGGAGAAGGATAACAGCAAATAAAGGCAGCAAGAGTAACCTGCATGTCACTACAATGCAAATGAGAGGAGGATCTAAGATCTGAGAGACTCCCGCTCTGTGCCGTCTCACTCTCTCTGTTTTCTCCTTTTCACTTATTTAATGTTTTCTCACTCTGAAACATCAAAGCAATTCCAAGCAGCACACACAGAAATGTTTTATAGCCAAGAATTAATCAGCAAAAAAGTGGCAGGCTATGGCATGAATCATTAACCTGCCCTTCTGTTATTTGTCCAGATCAGTGTCCTGAGGACATGGCCATTTAATTGTTTAACTGTGTGATGGGTGGCCCTGAGAAATATGTTTGCTGAGCAATTAATGAAAATAAACCAGAAATTAAATTGTTTGCCCCTTTTTTGGAGAAGTTCATTGCTTTTAAACGGAATTCCATATTACAATGTACTGCATAAAACACTGATACTGATACATCAATGATAACCAAGTGTATTCATTTCATTAACAGTGGCGTAACGTCGGCTGTAAAATAGGCCTTCGGTAACCTTACCTTTATACGGATATTACTCTCAACCTGTTTCTACTTATAGTTCTTAATTATCAATCAAGCAATTCAATAACTGAATAACAAACATCAATGAATATATCAAGTTTTTCTGTGCTAGTATTTTTCTTTGCGTCATAAAATAGGTAGCACTTAAATATATGTAGCGATGGCCTGTGCGTTGGAAAAAGTGGGGATTACTTGTTTCCGTTTATTTAGATTCAGTAGCCTAACAATCAATCCATTCATTCTCTGAATAATCAAGGCCAATTTGTAGCCTATAATGATTTAGAAATGATAACGACAGAGACAACTTAAGATTGTTTAACAAGGATCAGGCAATAATCTGAATGCGTTAAAGAATGTAATTAATTTTAAGACGACACTAAAATTAGTCAAAGCGATTTAAACATTAGAAAGCATAAATTTAAAGAGGACAGCCTCTTAAGTGTCTCGAATCGTTGAGAGCAGCGCATAATACAGGCTAGAAATACTCATTTACGAAAATCTACATTGAACATTTAAACATGGAGCATTTAAAAGTCAGAATCTTCGCATGATAACACAACATCATAAATGTCGATATACAAAAATGCAACACAAGTTTATGTTGCACAGAACAATAATGCTATCTCAAAATAACTTGGTAGCCTAATAATTTACTTCTTGTTCTTGGTTATTGAGTGAATCAATTATTTGATTGACAATCAGGAAAAGTAAACGGAAACAGATTGAGAGTGATCATCCGTTAAAGGTAAGTTTACAGAAGGCCTAGTTCTACTCCCACGGTACGCCACTGTTCATTAAAAATGAGCTCCCATGTATCCATGTGCTTTGTAAAGAATCCATGTACAGAAATAAAGAATGCTTTAGTCTGTATTTACTATCCCACTGACATAATCAGGAATCCATTTTGGGGGCGGGGAGGGCTAAGCATTACATCCCCCATTATATTTGACTAAACTGATTTAAAAAAAAATGTTTTACTACAGAACTAGAATAATTCCTACCTCACAGAACTAAGCTCACCCATATCCTCTTGCAGGAGCAGTACCTCCTCAGATGTCACCTTCGCCCGATAGCAAAGTCAATTAATTGAGCCTGTCCTCCCATCACTTGAGAGCACAAGTTTTACTTAATTCTGTTCAGCTTTGAAAAACTTCTCTCTTTCTGGGCTGTAGTGACAAGAAGCGCTGAAGAAAATGTGAAGTTTTTGAACACTGAGAAAGAATTATTCACTGCAGTCATTTAATGCAATGTGTTACACGAACTGATTGGAACCAATCGCAGACACCAGAAGTGATAGGAATAGGCTTTTTTCGAGGTCGACAGAACAGGGTCGGTGTCCAGCAAACAGGGCAATGCAGAATAAGCAAAAGCGAAGTCCAGGAACTGGCAGGGGTCAGAACCGGGGAATCCGTCAGAGCTGGGGAACATCAGGGCGAAGGGCAGGAGCAGGGCTAGGATGGGGAAGGACTGGTGGGCAGGAGGGCTGGAGCAGTTTTAGACAGGAACAGGCAGGAGAACAGGAACTGGACAGGTAACACAGGAACTTGGAACAGGCAAGGAGCAGGCAGGCATAAACGCTGGAAAGACTGCGACAAGCACAAATGCAGGGCACAATACCATCTGGCAGAGAACACAGAAAAAGGGGAGACTAAATACCAAACTAACAAAGAAACAACGAGGAACAGGTCTGACGAAACGAATGAGAAAACACAATTCAGGTGTGGGGAAGAGACACAAAATGGAGGGAGAGAGGGAAAACACGGAACGGAGTGCCAGATCGAAAATACATATAAATGGAAAAAACCAGAACAAGACTAGGATGTGGAGGCACGAGACGTGACAAAAACGTGTAATGCAGGATTCCTCACGCTTTTTGTGGACAGTTTGCCATACCATTGCCAGCCCCCTTGTAGAAATTCCCCTTAAGTTGCTTCTGAGTAAATAAAAGGAACAACACTGTAATCAGTGATTCTGATGCATAATATCACGGCTGAAAATCAAAACACACAAGATACAAAATGAGTCAGACCTTTACTGCTGGAACCAAGTGCCCAATGCCTGCCAAGCAGTTATAAAGAGCACAGGGGAGTAGATACTCTTACCTTGATGTGCAGCACTAGCTTCAATATGTATCAAAGCACTCTGCACACTGACAGAGCGCTATGAGGCCTCAGAGTTCTAATCTCACTTCAGCACTTAATTAATTTTATCTCATCCTAATCTTCATTAGTGTGCACCTGGAACTGGGCAGCTCTATCCCTCTGCAGTGCACATGCAGTGAACACACACACACATACGGACAAAGGCACACACACACACACACACACACACACTTATGCACCCGAAACCACACAAAGACTAGTTCATGCGGACAAACATGCATACACACACAAACGCACACACACGCACACACACACACACACACACACACACACACACACACACACACACACACACACACACACACACACACACACACACACATGCATCTTGAGAATAAGCTCTCATGTGTCTATGGAAGGGTTGTGCTGGGGGAAGAACCTGGTTCTTCAGCAAGGGCAGATGGACTCTGTCACCAGGGGCTCCTAAACTTTTCCATTTCTGATGCAGGCCCCCCCCCCCCCCGCCACCCAGGCACCCTTACCTCCACTCCTACCTCTCTCCGCTCCACAGCATTTACCTCCCCACAGCCCACGTGAGTGCTGCTCACAGCAGCGAAAGCTGTCTTGCCTCACAGCGAACGCTCCTGGCGAACGGCAACATTGGGGTCAGCCAGCTCCATGGCGGCTCAGAGGGAGGGATGAAAACAACAATTAGTAGAAAAACAGAAGAGGGATCTTCCTGTATTCTGTGCACTCAGAGATGAAAACAGAGAGCAGAGGAGATGAGAGGAGAGTCGGGGGATAGGGGGGATGTGAAGTGAAGAGGTAGTCATGCTTCTAACAAGCCGGCACATTTGATCACGGTAATGAGCAACACCCCCTGAAGGCATTCTGAGCGGCTCAGTCTGTAGAGATGCTAATCCCGAGAGCAAGCCCGCCCTGGAGTCACAAGCTTCAGCCTAGGCCGTGGCCTTAGCAGACAACGGCCGAAAATCGAGACAGTCGGCCTCGTCCTGCCCGGGTAGGCTCCTTAGGTTACCGCTGCATTAGCTCCTTTCAATGTCATGTCAAGTCCCCACAGGCTTTCACCAGCTGGTACGCGTGGCTCGGGAGGTTCACTTTTGTTACTCCAAATTGGAGAGAAAAGGGGGGGAAAACTGTTGCACAGGCTAAGTGAACTGCAGTGCCCTTTTACGGAGAGCAAAACGGCAAAGTGGGGTGGACAGAGACATGGTATTCTGAAATTAAGGCAGTATTGCGGATAAGCGCTCTTACATCAATGGTGATTTGCAATTAAGAGTTCAAATCTGGCAAGACGCCTGTGCCCGTGGGTCCTGATTCATTGTATTCCAGCTCATCCCTTAATAGGCTGTTAATAAGCATGTGTCCCACACAGGAGGAAGAGAGAGAGAGAGAGATAGATAGATGGAGATAGATAGCACTAATGAGCAGCAGAAAAGATGAAGAGCGCCCTGGCGAAAATACTAACAAATAAATTATTCAGATTTGCTGACAAAACATGAGCGAATAGGTGTGTTCGTCAATGGGTCTCTCTGGATCAATGGACAGATCGAGCGCGTGGCATCGGAAAAGATGCAGTTGTGCTACGGGCTCATCGGTCCTAATTATCCCCGGCTTTGGTCGTGACGGCAGCCTTGGAGGGCCTGGTGCTCCCACTGCTGTTTTCAGAGGTGGGCGTCCCTCGGATCCCCAGTAGTCTGAGGCAGAGCGGAGGCGGTGGAGCACCCCTCATTAACTGATTTTCTCAGCGGCCTCCTCACATTTCTCTTTGCTCTGAACGGTGCTCTTTGTCCACTGTATGGAGCTCTCTCCCTCCTTAGGAGCGTTTGCTTTCCTTAGATCTTCTACTTTGTGGAGGCTTTTCCACACCAGGCCTCCTTCCATGGCCTGTTCCTGTGGCTGGTTTTTGTGGCCCACCTTATCCACCGGTATTGATTTTGTGACTGGTGATATTCGCGCTCACTGTGCAGATGCATCCACAGAAGTCTATGCGTCCGGCGACGTCACCACTCTTGGGGCCCTATCTTACACCCGGCGCTAAGCGGCGCTAACCCAAATGCAAGTGTCTTTGCTATCTTTCACCCGGCGCAGGGTTCATTATAACGCCTAGCGCTCAGGTCGTTTAAATACCATGTATTCTTGCGCCTGTTGCAAGTGAATTGGGCGTGTTGGTCTTAAGATGAGGTGTGGCCAGGATTATTTTTGGCGAATTGCTATCTTGAGCCAGCAGAAAGCGCTTGCGCTAAAACCACCACAAACCTGGTCTAAAGTCATGTCTCAGTTGTTTACATGTTATAAATGCGTCTTCATAGGCGTGTGCACAACGCGCGTACACCCTCCTGTCTGTTACACACAGGGGCGCGCACAAGCATGACTAAAGTATCAAGATTACAATGTGAAATATTATTATTGTGTAGGCTTTATCAAAAAATACATAATAATAAAAGGGTCAATATGTCAAAGCCCACATACCTGTCCCTCAGCGAAGGGGAGTGCCACATTAAAACCCACCGTCTAAATAGCAAAAGTGGACTTGGACACGCCCAAAATGGACTTTACGCCATGCGCTTAGACCAAGCGCCAAGATCGCCAAGATAGAGCCCTTGGTGTTTATGGACGGGAGGGATAATTTGGCCATCAAATGGCCTTCCTTTGATTACAACCAGCTGATGGCGCACTGCAATAATAGTCTCTTCTCCTGTCATTTCACACACTGTGCAATAATATGTGCACCACCACTAAATTAAATAGTTCATGGTCCAGCAGCCAGCAGTACTAAACCATACTCCACTCTCTAATAAGCACATAGATATCGATATGGGTCATTTTGCAGTGAAAATATGTCCCATTTACTCTCATAGAGTAAACTTATTTTCTGAGAACCACAGGCCAAAATAAGTGTTATGACAATTGTACTGGCATCCATGTGAAATGTCTGGTTTGCCCTTTCAAGGTTAATAGCTATGACTTTTTTATGTCCCCATTTTTTCCCATCATTTTGTTTTGTTGTACACTCTAAGTAAAGATCCAATTGCAGTTTTTTAAAGAGTAAATACTTTACACTGAGATTGAGATTTAGAATTCATAAAAGATCATACTGAAATATTTTTGGAACGCACACAGGGAAGTTTCTACAAACTTAACTTTCTTTAATGACAGAAGGGAGAAACCACTGAAAAATGCAGGGGGACCTCTGAACACTGTCTCTCCCCTGCCGCAAGAAACAGAATACTGTGCCTCCCAGAAACCCCTGCAGACATTTCTTGTCAATGGTACAAGCTAAAGGCATCAGCCTTAAACCATGAAAACTAGATCCTGACTGCAATGTATTTCAATCTGAAATTACATTATAGGAACACAGTGCCATGCTGAACCTCTACGATGCCCATCTCGGGCTGCCATGCCTGCATCAATAATGCAGAGTGCTGTTAAACACAAGCCTTGAGAAAACCAAGTGGGAAAAGTCTAAAAGTAAAAATGAGCAGTGAAAATAATCCAGAGAGGCATTGGTCAGGTCCTAGCCTTCATATTGACCACCCTCCAGTGACCCTCCTGTGCCTGGTAGCCTGTGGGGGAGTTATTTTGAGGGAGGTTATTCCTGTGTGAGTGGCAGCCATTGAAAGGCTAATGTCAGGATTTAATAGCTATGTGACTGTTTTCCCAGATTTTTTTTTCACCCCAGTTTGGAGTGTGCCAAGCTGTATCCCTGTCCCATCACTGTAACATCCTCTGTAAATTTAGGAAGGGTGAACTACAAGTGACATTATGTACCACTCCACACTCAATCTGGGCAATGGGGTTCACAACTGCACTCCGCACAGGGTCCGTGCATGAAGTGCGCAAAGCAAGTTCTCTCAGGAAACTCAATGGTCGGCCTCAGCAAACACACGCCATGTTCTCATACTCAACCGATCACATGCACACATCACTAATGGAGCGCCCCATTTAAAAGCGACAGTCAGATCTCTCCCATACTGTTTTTGGCTGCGCTGCTCTGGTTTGTTTCTTGTTCTAAAATAATTTGCTGCTCACCTTCCACCACCCCAGCCTCCACCTGTTGTATGGATCTGATTCTATGTACTGGGGGGGTATCTCCTGTTTAATAAGGGAGATGTGTCGTGCTCCCTGTTTGATAGGTAGCGCACGCACCAGAAGTACATAGAGCAGATCCATTCAGAGCCAAACCAAAATAATTATGTATTCATTCATATATTAAATACGTGAGCTATCCTGACATAAATATATTTACCTTATGGGGAGCATGTACTTGTTGATATTTATATACAGGGGGTGGCCGCGTATAGAATGGGCAATGTATCGTGACTTGCAGTGAATCAGAACACTTTCCACGTGCATCTTAAAATAACATTTGCAAAACGTTTGTAATATGTTTGCCAACTTTACACATTCACACTGTATGGTTGCACCACTGTTTACTCCCTGTTCGGTTAGAAATGTTCCCCTCCTGACTGCAGGGGAACTCTGCGCTTCTTCGAGCCAGGCTTTATGGATTTACTGACAGAGTAGACCAGGGCAGCAGATCATTAACAATGGCCCGAGCTGGAACCTTTAATGACCACAACTTCTCAGATCAACTCTTAGAAGTGACTTTGTCATATCTGTTTGCGCATCAGAAACAGAGATTGGGGATCACTATTGATCCTTTTTAATGAGGTGGAGAGACACAAGCATGCCTTCTCTTTTTGGCAAGATAAACTTACGTGTGCCCATCGAAATGGCAATTAGTGAATGGCAGCGGTTAAAGTCAAAGCCGGTGTGTACGCACGCAGAAGATGGAGCGGGTTATCATTACTGTGCAGGTGCATATTGAGAAAGCGTTGCCAGACCCACTATACTTACATGGCACTACTGCTTTCTGATTGGACAACAAAGTCATACATGTTGCTACAGGCTATTTCTTTTTACTTCTGAAAACATATATTTTTCACA
The DNA here is from genome assembly GCA_029718625.1 of Synaphobranchus kaupii. Classification (NCBI taxonomy): domain Eukaryota; kingdom Metazoa; phylum Chordata; class Actinopteri; order Anguilliformes; family Synaphobranchidae; genus Synaphobranchus; species Synaphobranchus kaupii. Next base: position 24,626,570 of record CM056390.1, read on the forward strand.
TTTATATTTTTTCCTCTTTAAAACACCCAATCGTAATTGCAGGCCATCCCTGGGTGACGCTAAGGCAAGTCATGCACATCCCTATGGTTACCAACCACAGCTGGCACATATGTAAATAAGCATAATACTTTCTTTGATAAGATCAACTACTCAACAGCCTGAGAAATTACTGTTTCTATATACCGTATACAAGCTAATATATTAGGTCTGTCCACAGTTTGAAGTAGAAAAACATAAGTGCTGGTACTCGTATGAGCAAAACGTAGAAGTCCCGGTACAGTCTGTCCTGGAACATCCCATTTTTGAGCCAAGCTAACACGTTGAAAAGACAGGTAATGTTGCAGAAAAGCAGTGAAAAAGCAATAAAGCAGGTAGCGGTAATGAAGTCAGTTTGTATGTATGGGTGGGCTCATTTGAATGAATTGTTGTGGCCTAAAATACAGTGACTGAAAAATTAGAAAAAGAGAATCTCAGGTGCGCATACATAGAATTATGAGAAGTAGTGGAATGCTAGAAAAAATGCTGATACTATGAGCAATACATAGAAATCCCAGTAGAGTATGGTGTACTTCAAGCACTGGGTCTGTTTCAAAATGATGTATTGATGTGTTTATCGTGAAAAATATCAATTCAGATTTTGAAAAACCAAATTGTCTGAACAGGAAATCTAGAGATTATAGGCTGAAACAAGGCCCGTCTGATTAGTAACAATTATTAAAATTTAGATTCAAAGAGCGTAGGTTGAGTCCCAGCTGAAGCTTGATAAATGACTCGGGCACTTTGAAAGGTGTGATGAAGTGTCTGGTCTTTTTCACCTTAGCAGTAGGTCCCGCCTGACAGTGCTGGAATCTTGTGCTTGAGTGACAGCTTTTGTCACAGGTTCATCCTCTGAGTCTCTCTCCGAATATCCCTCTCTGACTTGCGCTCTCAATAACTTTTGAGTGACGTTCAAGGTACTCCTCTCGCTCCCATTGGCCTGGCCTTTGTCCCTCCTGCAATGCAAACTTTTGCTAATGGCGGTCGTGTATTGCCTCTCTTCCACTGGGCCTGTCAATCAAGTTATGAACCAACACAGAGGCCACAGGAAATGATACCATCTCAAAAGGTGCCCGGGTACCCTAATTTTCCGCTTTCAGCTGCAGCTGTTCAATATATAAAATTGCGGAGCAAACCTGTGGACTGGGGACCCATTGCTCCTCAGGTCTCTTCTCTAAACCAGCATTTGACAGACCCGGGGGAGAGAGGACGGGGCCTGCAGTGCCTGCCGTCAAAGCCGCCATTGTCAAAAATTATAGCCATCTTTGCATTGGCACTGACTCTGGGAATGACAGGTTGCCATGGAGACCTGTTTGCTATATCTTATTCTCTGCATGTGCCTGTCAGGCCCCTCTTCTGATTTTCTCAATCCACCTCTCTAAAACACACACACACGCACGCACGCACGCACGCACGCACGCACGCACGCACACACACACACACATCCTCTCTTTCCTTCTCTACCTCTCACACACTCTTCCACACATTCACACACATGCACGCACGCACGCACGCACGCACGCACGCACGCACGCACGCACGCACGCACACCCTAGTCCTCTAGGTAGTCCTCTTCCCTTTCCTCTCTCATTCACTGTTTCTCTGCTTGCTGTTGCATCACACGATCCCTCTTTTCCATCTTGTTTTCCGCCCATGGTCTCTCCCTGGAGGCCAATGCTCAAGGAACTACCTCTACTCAATAAAAAAAGAAACAGAAATAGACATTGAAAACATGTGCAAGTCGACCCTGCAACTTCAAACGGCAGGTACTCGCTGTTCGGTTGGCCAGAAGAGGTTTTTTTTTTTTAATAAGGTGACAACCTTTTTTTCTTTACTATTGATCCAGTCAATTATTCATCAAAATGAGAGGTCCTCTCCTCATGTCATGTCATCAGTGGCCTTTTAACTGGGCCTGAGGTACCCCTGACACATAATGCCCAGTGTTGGCAAGAGGTCCACCGACTGTTTCACATGCAGGGGATGTCAAACACTCCCCTGAATGTGAAACACACTGACCTGATTTAGTATGCATTGTTCTAATTTCTCCTCTGCTTAAGTACTGTGCTACAAACCCTGGAGGATTTTTGGTTAGACCAACATGCTTCCGACTCTGGTCACCTTACGGGAAATATGCCAGGACTGCATCTCAATCCAATAATCCACTAGATCTTTTCAGGGGATAATCAGTGCATTTATTGAGCTTGTGTTTTAGAGCAAATCTAAACTGAGTACTGTAAAAATGTACTGTACAAGGAGCCCGAGTTAATGAACCACACTAGTCTGCTCGCGATAATAGCTCTGGAGATGTTCTCTGCCAGATAAGGACGAAGGCCCCATCAAAGTAATATCCCACGTATGCCTATCTGGGCCCGTTAAGTATCTTTCCTTGTATCTGTTTAGCCCAGCGACGATATCGTCTTTGTTTGGAGCATCAGACAAAATGGCACTCTGGAATACCCTATTTGTGTAACTGAGAATGACAGAAACAAATCATGCAGGTGAAGCTACAGAGTCACAAAGCATTTGCGTGATGAGTCTGGCAGTTGGTATTCGCTGCGTGCCGCTGCTGCTTGGCATGTGCGGTGGGGCATTTTCAAGTAAGCATTCGGATTACTGACCTTGGGGGCAAAGTAATTAAAACATTTTAATATGCTTTCCGCAAACACACTGCATCGAGGGAGCATCCCTCTGCATCCCTCTCGCCTCCTGTGTTTGTTATTCACGCCCAGGGCTTGAGCACACAATGGTACAGGTGCTGAATTAGTTTACATGTACGTTGGCAAGAAAAGTTCCTGATTAAACATTTGGGGAGGTTGGGCGGATGGGGGGGGGGGGTGGAAGTGGAGTGCAATATTGATTTGAATGCCCGGGTACTTTCCGCTGCTTTCAAATAAACATGGGAAAACATTTAAAAACTGGCATCACAACAAATTGGCAGTGCCTTTCAGACGATTGCCATGCAGGTTGCACAGGTAGGTTCCCATGCAGGAATTAGTTAAAGTTTAATTAAAAAAACAGAAAGGAACAGGGTGAGTGGAATGGAGGACTGAGCTGCCCGTGTTCAGTGACGTAACCTGTTGCTACAGATTGTGCCAAACTTGCTTCGTGCTCCCATCACTAGTCAGTTTATTAAACATGTCCCCTGTTTTACAGTTTTTCTCAATTGCTTAAACACAATTCCTGAAAATATAGCTCAATTTCTCAAAACTCTACACACAAACCGAGTAAGAGTTAACTGTTTTGGCAAAATTCCACAAATCTCTTGCAAAATCAAACACTGCATTCAAAATCATGTTCTCTCTTATCAAAACCGTATTTTTGCATCAAAACACTGAACACAGGCCATTATACGAATAGATCTTACTGAGCATCAGTTTCACACTGGTGTGATCAATTTAAAACACTTCCATCAAAATACTGTTTAGATACGTTTTGGCATCATGATGCAATTACATATTCAAATGTATAAAATTATGAAGAAATTATTGGCGTTCTGATACAATACAGTAAATATGGCATAGATAAACCTAATTGTACAGTAATTCAGTGCAGTTCAGTAAAGCGTGTGAACAGTCACTTTGAGTTTGTTTGTATTGTGTACGATACAATGCAGTATCGTCCTTTGAATGAGCTCCAATTGGACCACAAACACACACAACCCAGCTTCCCTCAAACCTAAAGCTGTTACTGCCACATTGCTACAAAGTTTTGCCAAGACACAAAAGTGTTACCCATTTTGGCAATTCATAATGTAATGGCACTGATGAAAAACACTTGGAACCTGTGTACATCTTTATTTGTAACTGTACAGTGGGGGGGGGGGGGGGGGGGGGGGGGACGAAAACAACAAAACAACACACAACAAAATTAAACTTTACTTGGCATCCTGCCTCTGATCCTGATTGGGCCAGAGAACCTCATCCACATCGCATGCAATGTTTTCTCTGCCCAAGCAGTGGGGGAAAAAGCGCCTTGCATGCCTTATCCAACCCTGGCAGGCGTCTGCATGAATGTCTCCACATGCCTCTTCCATCGCCTGGAGCAGGGTCATTTGCTCATGGGGGTTGCGATCATACACCTTCCAGCGCCACGCTGAAAATAATTCTTCTATTGAATTAAGGAAAGGTGAATATGGGGGTAGAAATAATCCAGAAAAGCGTGGATGGGCAATGAACCAGTCCTGGACCAGAGCAGCCGACCGGCCTCTGTCATCGTCAACCCATGGTTGATAACATGGTCGACTAATGTCGCTCGTATTTCATTTGACATAGCCACCCTTCTTCTTCCTCTTCCTCGTCCTCTTCCTCGTCCTCGTCCTCGTCCTCCTCCTCCTCCTCCTCCTCCTCGTACACCTCTTCTCGCTCTCCCTCTCTCTGCTAGTTGCGCTTCCATTGTTTCAAACACAGAAGTCACCTGAAGTCTCATTTATGCTCTGACAGATAATTGAAAAGTTTAGCCAATTGAGTTTGAGCAAGTGTGGATGAGTTAGACCAATTGGTAATTAGGGTGTGGCGCTTGAGGCCAGTGTTTTCCGTGTGAACAAAAATGATTAGAGTATGAAAATTGAGCTAAATGATAGGATTTGTGTGTAGAGTAGTGCAAAAATGGGATTTAGAATTGCTATTTGAGTGAAAACAACGGAATTGTGCTTAGAGTTTTGCCGACAACGTCTTTATTGTTGATGCAATAGCTTCAGGTTTTCACCATTGTGTGCATAGTTCCAGTTTTTGTGTGTAAGCAATTGAGAAAAACTGTAATTGAACACATTCATTATAACTAATTGAGCCTCCCAGATCCCACAATGGGGATGGTGGAGGAAAGGGTAATTGTTTTTCTGTGATAAGGCACAACTAAAATGTACAATGAGGAGAATGAATGAATCTGTTATATCTCTTCTACCTGATGGATTATACAAACGTTTTCTCTTACAGAACCTCCCCATTTTCGGGCATCAACATTTCGGGCATCAACATCGGGTTTAACATAATGTAGAATAGAGTAATAATTTTTTATATTTGGTAGCATATCCTTTGCATGCCTTGACGTCCTGATGTCTGTGACCCAACAATATCAAAAGACTCTTGATATCTTATTTTCTGGTACTCCTACAAGTAATACTATAACCTCTCTGCATTTGAATGGATCTCTATGGGAATTGGGGGGTGGAACTAGATTTAGCTGTAAATTATGCTGGAACAGTATGGAATACATGGTTGACGAAATGGCTGTAAGTCATCAAGGGTCTGAGGTATCAAACGAGCCTCAAACCATCACTCTGCTGCCAGATATGCAGTAGATATGGATGGATCACTTTAAGGGTTGTTTCTCCTGACAGATTTTCCTATTAAACTCTAAGTCAGGAGGAGAAACCCTTCAAGTTATCCATTCGTATCTACTGCATATCTGGTAGCAGAGTTATGGTTTAAGGCTTATTTGATATGTCAGACCCTTGATGACTTAAAGCCATTTAGCCAACCATGTGTTCCATACTGTTTGAGTGTAATTTACAGCTAAATCTAGTCCCACCCCCCTATTCCCATAGAGATCCATTCAACTGTAGAGAGGTTATAATATTGCTTGTAGGAGTACCAGAAAATAAGATATCAAGAGTCTTTTGACATTGTTGGGTCACAGATATCAGGAAGTCAAGGCATGCAAAGGATATGCAACCAAATATATAAAATTATTACTTTATTCTACATTATGTTAAACTGTCAAATATTTTTTGATGCCTGAAAATGGGCATACACATAATGCACGCAGATTGCCAAATAATAATGCAATGAGTAAAATCAGGGAGGTCTATCAACTTGCCTGATGCAACAGAAAAATGTGAGACAGTGAATATAATTCTCTGCATCATCCCATTCACATTATTTTTTATTGATTCAACTGATTCTATTATTCTATTAGCTCGTCTTCAGGAAAAGTCGTGAAACATCACACCCACCAAGTCATGACTTGCATATGTCAGGGATTGTTAGTGAACAGAGATCTCCACAAAAATGGCCTACATCAAAGCAAAAGCTTCTAACAGGTCCTGAGGATGAATTAATCTCTTATTGGCACCCCCAGACTAAACGTTTGACAACTTTATTTGATACCTTTGTCAAAGAAAGTTAGAATGTTTCAACACTTTGTAATAACCACATGTGAACTATAAGTAATTGTTTCTAATTTACTTAACACATTCCCAATGCAGATTTGAAGTTCAGAGCTAGTTTGTGATTATGCATTTCATCAATTATCTCAAAGCGATGCATGACTGCTAGTAAACATTGCATTTAACCCTTGTTTTTTCCCAATAACAAGAAAACATTAATTCACCCTGGAAGATATTGGGTTCTAGATTTAATCCTTAATTAAAGCAGGAATGTACAAATACAGATATGCAAACAGCTGGGTTCAGTGGTAAAACAGTGAATGACAAAAGTCATATTTATTCATAAAAGATTCATTCATTATTCATAAAAGAGTATCCACAATGAACTTTGTAGAAATGTAAATAAAAAAATTAAATTCAATTGATCACCATGATACATGTTTTCTTTAAGAGTATTAAAGGTTGTATCAGCGATTTTTGGGTGACGTCACTTCTGAAGCGAAATCCCAAACAAACATACTTATGAATAATTATGTTATGTTTTAAAAAATAGTGTTCAAGCATCCAGAATTATAACCATGTTAATAACGTTTGTAAGAAACCAAACCGTTTGTAAATCCGTCAAGATTTCAGCGAGATAAGAGTATTAGCGTTTGTGCAGATCATTGTGATTGGTTGGAATACTGTTTATTTTGGTTTTGAGTGGTTGGTAGTACCATTTGTTTTTGTGTATGATCTCGGAGCATAGGCTGCCTACAGAGACGCGGTTTTTTGACGGCCTGCTTATGGGGCGGGCAGCTAGCGGATCGTGAGGAAAAATCAGATGAATGTGATCATTTATGTTTCCACCAAAAATCGCTGATACAACCTTTAATACTCACCACATATGTCGAAATCTGGATAACAGGATATGTGACAAGCATGCTTGTCATAATCCTGTTACTACTGGAAACCCCAGTAACTCAATGCACACTGTCATTGTCGCAGTGTACCTCATTATTTTATATAAGATGTCTCTGCTGAGGAGCTACTACTTTCCTATCTTCCAACTACTTTCCTAGTTTTTCCGCTGATGGCAACCGCCTACCTGCCTCATGCTGGAACAAACCTGCTGATTCAGGGATGGCTGGTGGTAGCACATTTGCAGAATCCATGTGACTTTGCTTGAGCTGGCTCTCCAGCAGGCTATCTAGGTAGGAGGTTGGGGTCTGTTTACAAACAACGGGATTGCCTGTTCCGTAAACTGTCACACCTGACTGACTACAAGAAACAGTGTTGCATTTTAAATAAGACAACAGTTTTCTGACAGACTAATGTGCTGTTGCTACATTGGTCTCTCCTCCAAAGAACCTCCACTGGCAGTCAAGCCAAGACTTTTAACCTTTACAAGTCAATCAAATTGAGGCGGTGTTTAAATTGAAGATAACATAATACATTGAACCTGACAGATAGCATTCACAAATTAATCTCAACTGAATCTAAAAGACTGCATGTGCTTGCTTATTATTGTGAATAAATAATGAACTGTTGTTAAATTAAAGACAGACAAAAATTGACTTGTAATTTGGCTCCGGAAAAATTAATTGTAAGTTACATTGCTGTCACATTGAAATGTAGACAGGGAGCACAATAAACTTGTGTATGACTGTTTAAATGAAGATATGAGTGATGACTGTTTATTTCTCATCAAGGCCTCAGTGCAACTGAAAGCCATTTAGCATTGGCTAAATGAGGGGTCATATTGCTTGGCTGATGCTGACAGGACCTCTGTAAGGCTCTATCCCATTCCCCCTTTTCTTTTCAGTCTATCGGATTTTTTTCCGCGTTCCGTTCCAGAGTTTTCCTTCTCCCCGCTAATTATTCGGTTCACCTGTTCTTTTACCTCTCAGGTATTTAAACCCCTCACTTCCGCTCCCTGGCGCTTCTTTGTCATTTTGTGCCTTCACGAAGTCAGGGTTAGTGGTTTTGGTCTCTCTGCAGTTATTAGAAGAGTATTTCTTTGGTTTTCGCAGTTGAGACATTCTTCAGCCTAGAAGCCTAGGAAATTAGTTTTTCATTTCCCTTATTTCTCTTCCCTCTCCTTCGCTTCCACTCTCTCATTTCTGAGAGTGTGAGTTTTATTTTTGTTTAATTTATTTCACCATTTATCGGGCGTTATAGCCACGTTCCGAAGGTGCCTTGTTTTTTGTTCTTCTCTCGCTATATCTTTAGCGTTAGCTATTTAGAGTTTTCTCTCTGCCCGTGTTTACGTGGCTAGCCCGTTTTATAGGGGTGTGTTATTATTTGGCACTACCAGGGACTTTCTATACCTTTTTTCTGTTATCGCTTTTGGCTCATCGTTATTCTGCACAAACCCTCACATACAATGTCTATTATAACAAACATTGAACAACAAAGGGAATAAAAACATTATCAAGTTAAACCCCATCATCAGATGGAAATGTGATTTTATGTGCTGTGATTTATGTGATTTAGCTGCTGGTACCCTATTGTTTTTGTTCAGATAGTTTTTTTTTTTTCCCCTCCCCTTTCACCTAAAATTCCCGTGAGCTGGTTTGGCCTAGAATCACCAAACTTGGCAGGCTTGTTGGGATTGCCAAACTCTTGGATCCTCTGTATTATGACGCAGATTGAACACCTGGTGTCGCTGTAGTGCATGTCACAAAGTTTAGAGATTGACACGCCCACTGCCGACGCCCGGTTCACCTAGAGTCACAAAATTTGGTATACAGGCCCCTCTGCTCATGCCGAACAAATTTGCCTCGAGAACCCATAAAGTCCACCATATTGGATTTTCCGCTAATTAGCATTTTTTGTAAAACACATAAAAATCTACCAATTTGCACAAAACTTGGTGTGTGCACTCAGCTCATGGGCCTTCCTTAATGTATTACTTTTCTAAGGCTTAGGTCAAGAAATGGCCAAATGACGAGCCAATGAATTTTCAGTGGGCGTGGCTTATCACAAAAATGCGAATAATTCCAAAACCAGACAGAAAGTAATGAAACTTGGTAGGTCTCTTAACAGTAACATCAGGACTTGACCTCTGCAGTAAGTAAGTCAACACAATCTGATACTGCAACACAAAAGTCTTATTTGGCCTGCCTGTTTCTGTTAACCTGCTTTGGCCTAGTGGTTACAATCTTGGCTTTACATGCGTTAGGTCAGTGGTTAGATTCCTGCTTGGTACCAATGGCAAAGTTAATGTTTGGCAAAATTATTGTGCAAATGCCATGCTCCTTTTAATGTTCTTTTCACAGTAACGAATGCCTTTTTATTGCAAAGGTTAAGACATTTTACAGTATTAACTGTTCACTGTTTCACTTGTACTTAACCCTTGTGTGGTGTTCGGGTCTGTGGGACCCGTTTTCAATGTTTACTAAAAGAAAAATGATACAATTAATTATTTTTTCAACCTGAGACTCATTGGCCTTGGCTCATTTTCTGTGATGAACATGTAAAAGAACACATTTTCATTGAGTGCACACTGTGCACCCCCCTACACATTTATATTACATATGTAGTAAAAAGGGGGTGATCCCAAACGCGCTACAAGCCGGCTATATAAAAAAGGAACTGTAGGTGCTCAACAGAAGGACCAGTGAATAGAAAGAATACCAAACCCGGACTACTTCGCTAGGACTAACCCGAGATAAGGAGGACTGGAGCACACAGAGCTCAGAGCAAAAAAATTTTTTTTAATACGACTGACGTTTCGACGTCAACGACGTCTTCTTCCATTTGACTCTGAAGAAGACGTCGTTGACGTCGAAACGTCATGTAATGGAGTGAGTTGGTTTGGAGGACCAAACGCGACAGAAGGGTTTTCAGGCAAGTGACTCCAGAGAGACACCAATAAAACAGAGCGGACTCTGTAGGAGGGAGAGGGAAAAGAGGAAAACAGAAAAGCTCCAGCTCCCAAAACAGGGGAGTGAGGAAGGAGACTTAAAAGGGGAGAAAAAGTAAAACAACCCAACGAATCAGGCGAACTGACAAATAAGTCAGCGAGAGAAAATACTTTAGAAAACAAAACCTCTACTCTCAAGATGAGGAATCTAAAGAGGTGACAGAAATAAACAAAGGAAAACAAACCTGGAAGTATCGGGCGAAACGCTCGTAGGGAAGAGCCAAAAATAGAACGTCAGAAAAACAAACTAACTCGCACTAAAAGCGAGAATAATAAGATTACTAAAGTACTGCTATCAAGACCCGCGTTGTTTAGACAAGCTGAAACAAAGCGTTCGATAGGGCGTACTGGTCCTAAACCTTACCGGCTTGAAAGTTAAACGAATTAACATGGAAGCGCCGATACCGGAAGACGCAAAGTATAAATAGCCGGCGGAAACCACGAACAGGTGAAATCACTAAGTGCTGGCGAAACGAAAACTCGGCGTGGAATATGGAAAATCCGATAGAGTGCTTAATACAGGTAACGAACGCCCGCAGAGCTAGGGAAAGGCAAGCACAACCCATGACACGTCAGTCGTATTAAATTTTTTTTTCTTCTCTGAGCTCTGTGTGCTCCAGTCCTCCTTATCTCGGGTTAGTCCTAGCGAAGTAGTCCGGGTTTGGTATTCTTTCTATTACATATGTAGTGTTCGGGTCCACTGGACCCGATGGTAATACAAGTCTTCCTACTGGCTTCATACTACATGGGCCTGCTGTGTGTGTGTGTGTGTGTGTGTGGTTGCTCCTTTAGATTTGCAGCATGTTTTATAGATTGAACACGATCCTCTCCACCATTTTATAGGCATTATTGGGACAAATGCCTATTCCCATCACCACCCCCCACACCCACCCAACCTCCCCCAATACACCCCAACACACACACACACAAAAGGTTTCAACATACCATTGAGAACCTGTCTGCTCCCTCATTTTCCCGCACTCTTCACCGTAGTGTGTGACACTACACAATGTCTTGCGGGAACCTGCATAATGTTATTTCAAAACAATCTAAACCAGGGTGCCCAACCCTGTTCCTGGAGATCTACCATCCTGTAGGTTTTCATTTCAACCCTAATTTGGCACACCTGATTCTACTAATTAGCAGCTCAATCAGATCTCTAGCTGTTGAATGATGTGTGCTTTGTAAAGGTTGGAGTAAAAACCTACAGGAAAAGGGTTGGGCAGCCCTGATCTAAACATTCTATATTTTCTCGCACTCTACCCCAGCTACAAATTGGGGGAGGGACACAACAAATAAATAGCTTTGCATGTGTGGCTCCTTACAAGAATCGATCAGTATGGCAAAAATAATCTCTGCTCACCCTCATGTGGTGTGTAGACCGGCATGAATCTGTGTTCAAAATCTGTTATTCCAATTTGTTCAGTTCAAAGCAATAAACATCAATAGTGAGGAAAACCTTGTTTCATTTATATTTGTTCAAGATAAACATGATTTATTATTATTTTTTACAAAAATCACATTTTATCACAAAAAACGAATAGCACTTTTATTGATAAATGTGATCTAGCAGAGGTAAATGGTCAATATTAACCCATATATGCTGTCTATATTGCTTGTAGTTGAGATAAAGTCAATATCTGTGAAGTATTTTTACATAAATTGTTATGGCTTTATTGTTTTAAAAACCCAATAATGTTGTGGGTCCACCAGACCCGCGAACACTGGGTGAGTAACGAAAACATGAACACCACACAAGGGTTAAAAGACGTAAAAGGCCGCCAACATGGTCCAGTACCTTACGATACTACCGACTAACAAATGATTTACTGCAGGTCACGTTTACGCAGTTGGCTATGGGAACAAGTATCCATTTGTCAGACACAGAAAATAAAGTTTTCACGCAAAATATGATCTCATACAGAGCGCGTTGTTGCAGTAATGTAAAAAATCAATTCATAACTTAATAAAAAAATCATACACCCTTCACTGAAATTCATGTTTTTAACTAACATTTCTTTTCAAACATCGTCACTAGTCTCAATCTCACACAAAAGCCGACAAAAACATCCGTCTATGTGTAGGCCTACCTATGTTGTCCTGTTGCGGTTTAGCGGGCAAGATTTCTTGATTCATTTGCAACAAAGAGGATGTCCACTTCAGCTCTGTTCAGGTTATGGTTTTCACATATAACACAATGTCACCATAAAAATGAAGTAGGCGACTAGGAAAATGAAGAATTTACGATAATATGCAAGCCCTTATGGGATCGGGTTTAGATACCATCAACAATGGCAAAATCCCTGATTAGAAACATATATTTGCTTGCAGCTATATTTATGAATGTTTCAGTCCTGACAAACATCTGTAACTCCTGGTAGAAAGTAAGAGACATCCAGTGAAACAGTTTGTCTTAAACCGCCAGCTTGTTCAGTGTAACAGTAATTTAAAATAACAGGATTTATGTATATTTTCCCCATTCATTAAATGGTCATTTCACCGTTTTCTTACATTTTAACCACTCCAAACACACAAAATCTCTCATTTAAATTATGGTTGTTTGCGGCTGGAGTAATTTACATAATAACTCTTAGTTGATCGACCGCAAAGTGTGAAATGTTAGCACTTACAAAACTTTGGCTGCGCCCGCAAAATAGCACTCCTTATTTGGGATCTTAGTAAATCGACCCCTTTATGTCTACTGCGTCCACTGCCTGATACCGCACGTTATACCCTTATATATCTTATAGAAAATATTTTATATGTTGTTACAGTGAAAAAGTAAGTACATTTTATTTTTGCATGTTTTACAGAACAAAATGTACCTTCTGCAGTGTTACATTGCATTGCATTACATTACAGTTTGTATATTAGTTGATATATTAACATCTGCAAAGCAAATCAAGAGTAAAAAAATGTGGTACTGCATATAATTGCCTGTCCACTTCAAACATGCTTCTGCATTGACCTTAATATTTTTCCTCCAACACACCTCCACATCTCTTACTGTTTACCACTTTGGTCCATTTGTGTACCTCCCTGAGTTTTGTATTGCTGCATCTCATTTAAATCTTGACAAGAACATTAGGCCAGTGTCTGGGTTCAGCTATTTCAGTCCTGAGTGCGACATGAAATAGGTTTTTATTAGACTGCTGAGCAAACTGTATGTGAACTTCCACCTCATGATGTTTCAAGCAAAACATGCCTTTTATCTGGTAACTATTCCTGCATCGACTTACTTTTGTATAATGTGTTATATATGCCATGATTGGAGGTTAAAGTCAAAGAGTAAATAGATTCCACACAGACACTTTACTAGGGGAGTTATTAATACAGGAAATAACTTGCCAATATGTGTTGTGGAGCCGGAGGCCCGAGACCCTTCAAGTTGATGGCTGTTGACAATGAAATACTTTAACATGAGAATCTTATCTTTTTTGGTCAAATAACATTAACATTGAATCAATGTAAGTTGGTGTCCTTCTGTGCCATTTATTTCCTCGTTTATTTTTTTTAAACATTTGTAACGGCCAACTGTGCAATGATCTCGTTCTCATTCACACAGAAAGCACTGCACATAAAGCACATACACTGTGCAATACTCCTCTGATACGGCATGAGTGAGTGACTACTTTACGTACAACATACTAGACAGCTTTTTCAAATGTGTGGAAAGGTGAGTCTTTCATTGGTGGCACATTTGAGTCCATAGGTGCCTGGCGACAAGCTAAGAGGCGCTGATGCAGCTAACAGTAGGAACTCAGGTAGTCAAGAATAGTCAGCAGATGACGTAGCCCAACTCAATATCTAGGCCAGTGGGTCTAAAAACATGGATGGAGACAAACTGGTGGGTAACAAAAATGGTTCAGCTTCATGTGGAATAAAGTATGGTACTATACACCCTTCACTGAAATTCAGACTATTCAAATTAAACACTACTGGCTGGTATACACGCAGTCATAAAAAGTTTTAATGAGCCGACCCTGTGGTCCATGACTATGTGTTAGGATATATTCTTATATGGGGTGGGTCACAAAAATGCAATCATTCAATAAGCTGGTCCTCCTCGTTCAAGGGGTTCAAGGAAATTTTCTGTCTCCGCTTTCTGGTTTTTCCTTTCTTCTGTTGCCTAGACCCTTTTGCCTTCTCTGTCTCTTTCTCCTCTCTCTGTCTGCTTTCTTCTGTGTAAGCGAGAGGAGTCTTTGTTTGTTTGTGGGTGTATTTGTGTTTTATTTATTCTGAGAGGCAGGGCGTGTATTTTCTATTAAGCTCACGTTAGTCTTTTAGCCGGTAAATGTCCGGTGCACATGTCCTGTTCGTCCTTTCGGTACCTGTCTCCGTACATGGAGCTTTTGGCGATTTTGTTCGGAACTGTAGTTCTGTTTCGTCATTCGGTACATGTCTTCCTATAGGGAAGACTGGGCGATGCTGTGGACATGTTTGTGTGTGACTGCGAGTCTCTGAAAGTAGCCTTGGAACGTTAGCTCTCTGTTCCTTTCGCCTCGTTACATTCCCCTTTATTCTGAGAGGCAGGGCGTGTATTTTCTATTAAACTCGCGTTAGTCTTTTAGCCGGTAAATGTCCAGTGCAGCTGTCCTGTTTCGTCCTTTTTACCTGCAGGACGATTGTGTTCGGAACTGTAGTTCTGTTAGTTCTCCGGGTATGTCTCTCCTCATATGGAGCTTGGGCGATTTTGTTGACATGTTTGCGTTTGACTGCGAGTCTCTGAAAATAGCTTTGGAACGTTAGCTCTCTGTTCCTTTCACCTTGTTACATTCCCCTTTACTGAGAGGCTAGGGCGTTTATTTTCTACTAAGCTTGTGTTGGTCATTTTGCTAGTAAAGGTATGGGACGGCGGTTTACCGGCGGCTCGCCTGTAAAATGTTTCTCTCTCCTGGGAGATCGGGCGTTTACCCCCTTTATGTTTTCTGCGTGTGACTACAAGCTTATGGAAGTAGCCGTGGAACGTTGGATCTCTGTTCCTGTCGCCTCGTTACATTCCTCTTTACGGAGAGGTAGGGCGTTTATTTTCTATCAAACTCGCGTTAGTCTTTTAGCCGGTAAATGTCTGGTGCAGCTGTCCTGTTTCGTCCTTTTTACCTGCGGGACGATTGTGTTTGGAACTGTAGTTCTATCCGTTCTCTGGGTATGTCTCTCCTCATATGGAGCTTGGGCGATTTTGTTGACATGTTTGCGTTTGACTGCGAGTCTCTGAGGGTAGCCTTGGAATGTTAGATCTCTTTTCCTTTCGCCTCCTCATATACTAATTCGTATTAGTTTGCAGTGTTTGTTGGCTGTGTGTTTTACTTGTGCCATTACGCTCCTCGCCCGTTCTTATGCGTCTCGTTACCGAGACAGGGCGCATATTATTTCTGGCTACTGAGAAACCTGTCGTTGCGCTTCTACTTATCGGCGTGTGTTAGTAGCGTCGGTAGGATTGTTCATTGTCTTGTCTCCCTCCCTTAACTGCGGGGTTTCCCGCCTTAGTGGCCTTAGGGCTTAATGAATCCCCTTGCTGCGTTTGGCTCCTCCTACCTCACACGTTACGCCACCTTTACAGAAACTTAATTTCCCCTGCACATTATGATTCACTTACGGTCAGACATTCCTAATTTGCGCTTCTCCTTTTCACTATGATTTCAGCTTTATTTTGGCCCATGGTAATACAGAGTTGGATGTTTTTTGACACATTGGCAAGCTGGTGACATTTACTGCTTATGAACTGTTCAAAGCCAATGCAGAAATATGTCTGCCAACATCTTTTGATGGATATTAGAGGCACTATTTACAATTATCTCAATTTGACTGAATGGTTTATCCCCCCCCCTATACTCTTTGAATACATGCACAATCGGTTTTGATAATTATCACTGCCACATTTGATAAATTATACAATTTGGGGATGAAGTTAACAGAAGTCAATATAGGAGACTTGTATAGATAGGCTCTAAATTTGGCACCTGAAATCAAGCAATGGTGGTCATTGGAAATCAGTTGAATGGAACCATGGAAAGGAAGGATAACAGTTTTATTTTCTGAGGACAAGAACAAAGATTTAAAAAGCTCTCTAAAGTTATTAAAAAATAACTTAACACAAGGAAAAGGGCCTGCTTTAAATGAAAAGGAACAGTGGCAAATAAGTAATAGTTCCTTTGTAGAAGCTCTTTCACTGAGTTTTCTTTTCATTTGGTATTGCACAATTTTCCAGATTACCTGCTGCTTCAAGCTAGCTTCTCATGAATTCCATGTCTCCATGTCGGTGCTCAGGCAAATTCATCTCTTATTCATTGCGGTTCCCCGGAACATCCCAGTGAATTGCAGACATTTATTTTTAAAATGTGGATTTGAATTACACTTATGCCACCTTATAAAATCCTGTGAGTTTTCATGAACAGTGCAGAACTGATGGGGTTAGATTATTCAGGCTGCCTTGGCAGTGGTGGGAAATTTGTCCAAAGCCACACATGCCCACTCATCAATTTAATTGCCTGTGTCCATTGTACCTTGAAGGGAAATAGTCAGGGCTTTTACCTCCATACCCAATTTTGTGATCCTACCAGAGTATATCTGTAATTGATTTACAATGTTGTTCAGAGTGTTGTTATAATAGTCCCAGCCCAGCATGATCAGGGTGATTTACTGTAATCTATTGATGAGTCATTTAACCATGCTGCTTTGTTTAAACAGAAAGGCTTCAACAAGAGGGGAAGTACACAAACTTATGCACACTCACACTGGAAAGAAGAGGCAGGAAACCTGCTTTTCTTTTGTTTAAACTGCTGGTCTACTACAATGGAGAACAAAATAACAGATGAATCAATCAAGGGCCTTGACAGAAAAGAAAAGGGGGGAAGATTTCTAGGGGTAAGTCTACCTGACTGAAGATGACTGTCCTCAAAGAGAGAGCTTGACAAGTGATGGAAAACAAGTTTCTGGAAAAGTTTGAAAGACAATTCCCATCTGGTCATTTTCTATTTTGCTGACCATCATTTTCTCCCAGGTTTTCTGGATAAGGGCTATGAACCAACTGCAGCAGTGTGTGAGACCCTCAACGGTACCAGGCATGACTGAAAATTAAACTGGGAGTCTGGACTCATTTATGGGTTTGGTAATGGGGAATGCTTCCAAATTCTGGCAGCTATGGGACCATGGATGTTGACGCATGCTCCCTGACCTTTGGTTTGGACTGAATCAATGCAGTTCTGTACACTATTATGTGGAAGCCATCTTGTCTTTCATTGAAATTTCTAGAGGTGCTGCAGGTTTGACTAAGTTGGCATCACATTTGGGGTGAACCATCTCAACTCTCTTTCTGACTGTAGCCCCTCTGTCTGCCTGAGCTATAGAGACACATAGGCCTTGCCTGCCAGACTCCCAGAACAAGATGACAGGCCAATATTGAGCACTTAAAGAGTTGGACATCTAAACAAAAGGTTCCAGGTTCAGTTATAAGTGGGAAATTGCTGTTGTATGGATGATGAAGTACTTACCCTGAATGGCTAAATGGATGATGCAGAAATTCTGTATTAGATACCCTGTGCAAGGACCATGATGACAGCACAAAACATTGAAATGTATCAGTAACAAACAATTGTATTATTACCATACATGTGACATTACCATAATTGGTCTGTGACAGCTCCAAGCAAGTCAGAACAATCACATGGAATGAAACCCACAACTAATTACATTTTCTCCTGCATCCAAAAATTCTTTATGCAAATGAAGAAGATAGCATGGTGAAGTTCATTGTCACTCCCGGCTCCTGAACAAAATGGGATTTCTCTACCAAAAACAGTCACCCTGTCATCTATGGGGAGGGGACACCATGTCCATGCACACAATACCAGTCTGTCCCTTGATTGTATCTGATTGGATCAGATCCCCTGCTGTTTGAGGAACCTGAAGGCAGGAGAGAGAGAACTGACAATCACAAATCTTAGCATCCATCTCTCCCATCTTTATTCGATAGCTTTATGTATGTGATCTGCAAACCACTTTTCAAGTGGATTGTTCATCAAATACCATCACACACTATCAAATGTCCCTAAAACTGTCACAGTTACATCAAAGAGCAAGCTTTGGCTTTGTGTATTCTTTCTGAATTCACGTGTGTTTTGTATGGTCAAATGGGCATGTTCACTAAATGCATTTACGCAAATGCAGCATGTATAGTAGTAATAGAATGAGGTCTTCATAGTAAAGAAATGCGTTTAGACATATTTGTACATTTGTTGTTATTTTATAAATTCTATTTTGATAGTGACAACTCTAGGTGTATGCGTCATAAATGAGTGTAGTGAACGTTTTTACGTGCGCATAGCAAGTTCTGTCAGGAAACTCTTATCATAGCTGACGCTAGCAACCACGCGTCTCATACTTAACCAATCACATGCACACACCTCTAATGGAGTGCCCTTTTCAAGCCAAGAATCAGTTCTCTCTTCTGCCTGAACGCTGCTGCACTGCGCTTTGTTTGCTTACGGCTTGTGTTAAAAGAAATTTGCCGTCACCCTCCACCACCCCAGCTTCCACCTGTTGTTTGGATCGGCTTTGGTACGGGGAGTTTATGGTCATCTCCTGTATAGCCGAGGGGGGATGCCCGTGCTCCAGAGTAGTACTAAAGCGGATCCATTCAGCGCCAAACCAAAATATTATTGCAGCACATTCATTAATTAAACCTGTTGAATACGTGAGTTGTCCTGACCGAACTTTATTTATGTAAAATATAGCTATTTTCAAGGAAAATTTGCAATGGAGCAGAAATACTCCCAAACACTTAAGCTTGCCACAACAGTTTGCCCTTCATCATAATAAATGTGTTTGAGGCAGAAAATAAAGCAGCTCATTCTGTCTACTATCAATATGCTCAAATTGCTGTAGGCTATGATCAACATGTTAAGCCTTTGGCAGATGTAGCCCTAGTTAAGTGGCAATATTATACAGAAAGAAAGCGATGTGGCTTTGATGCAATGGGGACAAGGAGAATAAGCATCAGCAACACAGGCTCATTTGTAGGCTTATTTTATCTATTATAGCCTGCTAATTGGAAGCTTACATTTTTCTGACATTGTCATGAATGATTATTGCTAAAAATTTAATTTATCCATTACCTAAAGCTGACTTTATATTAATGTCAATTATTCAATGCACAACAGGAAACTGAATTGTACACATAGACTGTATTTTGTACGCCTATATTTTAGCTACATCATGAGTTTAGGAGCATTTCTGTGTGTCATTTTGCGATGTGTCATGGTAATCTATGGTATAGAGTGTGTGTGTGTGTGTGTGTGTGTGTGTGTGTGTGTGTGTGTGTGTGTGTGTATCAATGTCTGCAGGTGCTGCTGGTTGGTGATCTTTCTGCCTTTGGTCAAGTTAACTGAGAAATTTTCCTAAATATATGGAAAGGTAATTGAAAGATATTTAAAACAAAGGATCCCTGACAAGGCAAAGGTACTCAGGTAAACGGCCTGCTGAACTGACTTGTATTTTTAAATTCAATGGTGTTCATGCTCATTACAATATTTTTTCAATAGCTTCATCCATGGAACAAGATGGCACAGGGATGGGCTGAATGAAACCCCGTGGTATTTGGGAAGTGTTAGATGGGGCATTTTTTGTAATTGCGCTCAAACCCAGAGAGTTTAAAGACCCCCTCTAGCAGGAGTTTTACATATAACACTGTAAATTTCAAAGGCAGAACCATACCTCAGTGGAAGTTTAAAAGTTTATATGGCTCATATTTAATTCAACAAGCACTCTGTGGTGTTTGTGTCACATTCTTCCGCTCAGCAACTATGTACGGAGACAGCAGAGGCACAACACCTCATTGGGAAAAAACCACAAACTCTTTCAACTCATGCAATGTGAAGACAGTGCATTCTTAAAACTCGTTAGGGAGGGTGCTGCCTAGGAAAAGCTTATTGAGGACAGAAAGGAGAGATGGGGGCTTGTAGCCTGAAGGGAGAAGAGTGTCAGTCATAACATAATTCTTAGCCCCTGGAATTGAGTGATTGGGTATGGCAACATGAGAAATGTGCTGTCCATTTTCCTTTTTCCTCAGAGAGGGGCAGAGAAGTCGTGAGGAGGGGAGTTTTTGAGGTTTTAGAGAAAAGGGCAGTGTTAACTGACACCTAACGGGGTCCTGCCCCTGTAGTGTAATAGGCAAAAAGAGTGATGTTGCGTCATACTAAGATATTTTGAATTATTAGGATGACAAATGATACACCGGACAACCACACCTGCTCCTTTATTTTACCATTATCAGCAATAGGCGAACCCGTCATGACCATGTTATGGATCGCTCTTTTAAAAATTCATCAAATTCATGCTACTGACAGTATGCCCATAAAACATATATACTCAGTGAATTACAATGCATTATCTGATAAATCAAAATGCATTATCTGATAAATCTTTCCTAATGCAATCAGACAGGCTGAATCCATGTTTTCATTAGGAAGCTGATAATGCAAATGGTTTTGCGTGTTTGCATTGTGAATATGCCTTTTATTTATATCTCGACTGTTCACTCATGGCTCTGTACACTCTTTGCATACAGGAATAGGCTAATGCACCTGTCCTTGATTCACTATGATTAACACCTAATGACCTCGGCTCAGGTGTACATGAATGTCTGAGAACTGATATTACTCAAGGTTTAAGAACAGCACTACTCTCAGATGATGTTCATTTTTAGTGATACACGTTTGTGTGCATGCTCGTGTGTGTATGTTGGCAGGGGTAAGCGCGTGATTGTGTGTTTGTGGTGATGAATATTGCCCATGGCTGGTAAGTATGTGTGTTTGTGTGTGTGTGTGTGTGTGTGTGTGTGCGTGTGTTTGTGTGTGTGTATGTGCTGATAAATGTTGGCTGGGGGGAGTGACTGTGACAGAATAGACAAAAGGTATGTACTCCTGGAGGTCACCCTGCTGTATCCTGTCCCAGCTTTGGCAGGTTCATTAATGCAGCATACTAAACAGTAATCCATTACCAGGTTGAAGCTAATGAGACATTTTTTCATCTCTGCAGTGCATAACTCGGCCATCTGCTTTGGGAGCACTTTACATCTCCATTTCTCTCTCGCTTACTCTCTCTCTCCCTCTTCCTCTGGAGAGTGGCTGCTTCAGGTGAACATAAAAACAAGGCTGGAGAGTCAAAGAGACGTGTTCTCTCACCATCATAACCTCTTGAACAATGATTTGCCCTTATTACTGAGGCCCGAAGTACAAATCGCTGACGGTGAAATAGACTGCATGTTGAAGCTGCTGTATGCGCTGGCCTGACTAAACAGCAGTCCGCTCAGCTGGAACATTGAAACAGCCTCTATAAGGAGCCAGTCGTATGTGAGGTCGGCTGCAAGTACACAAAGCTTAGGAGGAGAATACTCTGAATGAGGAAAGAATAGATGTTTTTTGATGCCCTCCCCCTGTGGTGCGCCTGCCCTCGGAAGGGGGCACATCTGCTATACAACTGTACAGGAATGGGGAATATTGGGCCAGACCGGAATACAAGAACATGCAGGCACGTGTGCACACAGACAGAATGATACATCTTTTTTGTGTTTGATTTTGTGTTTCCAGTAGTTGGCAAAATATCACACCATCTAATTAGCATAAAGAATGTATCTAGAGTTTGCTAGCTAGTAATAAAAACAGTTTATAAAGCTTTTTTATTAATTTTTTTACAGATGCAGGTTTCTAAATAGTTAAAACAAAATGAGGGGATTGTGCAGCTCCCAAAAAGATTACCAAGCCTGTGCCAGTGCTCATTAATGTTGAACTTTAGGCTAAATGCTCAGAGTCAGTATATGCCAGCTATGTAGCAGTGATTCACTTTTCAAGCTACTGTAGTTATTACAACAATAGTTAATCAACTGCTAGCCTACTTAAAATTCCAAACAAAATGTGTCAGAATTCTAGCCCACTAAATTCGCCAATCTAAAATGAATTGTTTTTGGGATAAAATGTTTTACTTATACCATTATGTTGCAGCTATCTAGATATGCTGAAGCTGAAAGATTCTTAATTTATTATTTATTCTAGAACAAGAACAACAACAATAATAATAATAATAATAATAAAAGTGTTGCTCAAGTCTACACAGCTTGGTAACCAGTTTCTGTCTCCAAACTGTTTTTAAAAAGTAAGATTGTTTAGCTTCCTTGGCGGACTTAATTCTCTGCATGTCATCTTTGTGTTACGCTTATGCCCAGATGGCCACATAATGCTTATTTTTTGCCTCTTAAAATAGTTTACATGAGGTAAAAATGCATATTATAACTACAATATATTGCTCTGGTACACAGTGGAAATGGTAGTAATTGCACTCAGTGTATCAATGCCCATTTTCTTTCAGTTCTTTGTGACACAGTACAAACCTCCTCTCTCATGTCTATTGCGCTCCCTCAGCACCAAGATTTAGTGCATCGGTTTGTTCTGCAGCCTTGAAATAATCAATTATATAGACAGACACTGAGATAAGAATAACTGTGACTTTGAACCGTGGATGCTTAAATGGCTGTTGTGGCAAACAGTGATTGGAAATAACTGCAAATCCTACCCCTCTCTTATGTCAAGAAAATGTCTTGCTGCTGTGAAACTTAGGGTCCTATGTTCACAATTTTTACTCTATTTCAAAGGCGCTAGCAGTAATCAGGGCCTTGCAATATGACCAGACTTTATGGTTATTACCTTGATTGAATTTAGTTCTCATTTGTGTAGGTATTTCAGCCAGTTCCTGTGCAGGTTACCTTGCAGGTAAAAATGCCATGCTAAAATGGACGTTTTGTAAGTTACTTTGGCTAAAAGCAGCTGCAAAATGGCAAAATTGTAAACTGTATGTGAGGGTTCGAGTAAGATTCGGAGAACCAGACGCGACCGATAAGGATTCTAAAAACGTATCTAGGAAGATACGCCACAAAAGTGGAAGAACCGTACCAGGGAGGAGATAAACAAAAGAACGGGAGCAAAACTTCCCTAGCACAAGGCAAATCAAAGCAACCTCAAAAACTGAGGCGTATCTCGATAAACACAGAGAATAAATAACAAAATAACCTTGCGTACTAAATCATTAGGCGTTACAGGAGGTTAGAGAAAAAAAGTAAAAACTCAAAAAACGAGTGAAAGAAAGGAACAGAAAAGAAAACCTGTTATCCAAAGCTCTATAGGCAAAAGAGCTTGCAAACAAAGGGTAACAGGTAAAAGAATAAGGATAATGAAAACGATTGGAAAGAAAAGAGAAAACCAATCTAATCCTAATTTCTTTAACCGGACTTGTTGCGTTTCCTATTCGTACGAACCAGAAATGCAGTGACCGAATTTCCTATACCTTACCGACATTGTCAACATAGCAAAGACAATATCAAAGTGTTGGAAATGCGGAAGTCCTGGGCTATTTATAACCGGCAGGAAACCTGAAAAAGGTGCAAGGAATAATAGCGGAGCAAGATCCAAAAACCGGCATGGAGACGGAAAAAATCAGATAGAGCGTCCCGCCGATGCCAAATAGAATAACGACCGCAGAAACATCAGAGGCTGCCAATAACCATGACACTGTATTAATAAAGATGCATTTAAAAAGACCAAAGTTTACTTTGCTGATTTTGGTCTGTTGCCTGTTGATTATTTAATACCTTTCATATTCGCAGAACAGTGATGAGTTACACTCAAAGTAGTAGGAAATTATTTCCATTATTATATTCTCAAAATAACCCATTTTAAAAGTGTCCCAACACTCTGGAAGATGAACATTTTCTTTGCGTCATCATATTTTGCTTTAACACATGCTGGACAATTGGAGTACAGTTTCAAAGAACAGGTATTCTATCTTTTGTTTTTTTGGAACCTTGGATAGAATAGTAAATGTCTTTGTGAAATGGAAAATTTTGATTATGATTAGCAACCAACCCCAAATGGATGTGATGAAAATTAATGTCTAATTAATTCTAAATTATTATTCACTAACAAGTATTGCACATTATTGTCATTAGTATTGTATTATTCACAACTGAACATGTTATTGTCATTGTAAATTGAGCATGAGGATGGTATAATTAGAAACAACATTGGAATCTTGTGATTTTGTTTCCTTTTATGCTTTAATTATAATTATATTTAATTTATAATTAATTATAAAGTTGTTTATGAATACAGCAGTATGACAAATCTTTGAGAAATATAACTATGAATAAACCAATCAAAATGAGTTGTGGACATACTATTCCTATACCAAGGATAGTGGTGACTTGGATATTTACTTTATTCTTAATTTCATAGCCAATAATGCTTTCTAATAACTGCAGCCCCACTGCTGTTCTTGCCATTGTCTTAGATGAATCCCATCAAAGCCTGCAGTTGGAAAAAGGGGCAATAAGACACTGCTGCAGCGAAATGGCTGCCTGGATCTGTGTTAAAGCAGCCTATAGGAACTCCTGCGGCACAAAGGCGGACAAGGCCCAGATACATGATTAATTCTGATTAGCTTCTGTCCAGTATCGGCCCTCTCAGTCCAACGGAGCAGTTTCCTCTCTAGGAAAAGGTCAGAGGGCTCTGGCACCCTTTTCCTCTGTGGAGAATCCAGTTAAAGTACATAAGTGTTCTTGACAAGACAGGGCTGTCAGCCCCCAGCAAAGCCAAGGCCTGGGGAGCTGGTTTTGCGTTTGCCTGGAGGCTGGGAAATGCTCTGTGTTGTTTTATTGTTATCAGCCATCTACTTGCATATTGTTATCATTATCCTTCTCATTGCTAATATAATTGTTTAGTCAGTCAGTAGATACTATTATGCAGGGTGATAAACAAAATATACAAAATTACAGAGTAAGTGCGAATAAGGAAACCATACACAACCCAAAGCAAACGGAATCTTAAAAAGATAAAAATTTTATCTTAAGAGCATAAATCACTTAATACTGTATAATTCAGAAATACTATTTGATTACTAAAACACCACAATTGTGGGGGGGGGGGGGGGGTAACTAAAAAAGGTCAGACAGATAACATGGTTCAAAAGGACGATGGGGGCAGAACTGAGTCAGACGAAGCTGAGTCAGCCTTTTACATCAGTCACCTGTAGAGGTGAGCCTTCAGCAGGCGATAGAGAGTGTGGAGTGAGTGGGTTCGGTTTAGTGAACCGGTGCGCCGTTACGGCCACATTGGTGACGCTCCCCGGCGAAGGAGGGGCTTTCTTGTTTATTCAAGTCGACCAGGAACCGCCGCAAACATCACTCGACAAGCCAACCAGCCATAATCGCTGCAAGGTCATCATCATCATAACATTACGCCACCCGGCGCATCAAGAGCACGCCGGATCTTTCAAATCGTATGCAATCAGTGCTAATCCGGTTAACCCGGTCCATGCCCGGGCGCTTAATCGAACCCTCTCAGTGACTACTGTCCTGATGCAGGAAATTAGTATGCTAAACGCCTTGGGGGCTAAGGCTAATGACAGTATGAATCTCATAGTGGAGGCACAGATAGATGACTATCTGTGCAGCTGCACAGGAAACCAGTTGGCCTGTGGGGATAGACCAGAGTCTGCAAGGTGGCTAGGTGTGGTTAAAGGACTAATATGATGTTATAACTGGCTGTTGATTTCAAAATGAGACGGAAACTAGTGAATGGTTTATCGTATTCTGAGCTGAGGCTGAGGAGGAGCCACATCCTTGTTAGTTGGAATCATTGGGCAGTTTGTTTAATTTGGGCCACCTGGGGCTAATCAGCCACAGGTGGCCCAAATGTAACAAACTGCCCTAATCAGCCACAGGGTTTATAAGCTTGCTTTCTTTTCATTTCAGGAGGGCTGAGAATGATATGAGGTGAGGAGCCAAATCTCCTTGTAATTTGCTGTAATTAGCGGTTTTGTGAAATAATTGCATTAGAATTTAAGCTATATGTGTAAGCACAAGCCCTGGAATGGGTGATTTCAGTAAAATGATCGAGTTCTTTGAATCATTGAAACACAATGAGGTTACATGTGTGAAATAACAGCCCGAAGTTGCAGATTAAGTTAAAGAAATGATTCAGAATTAATAGAAATGCAGTTATGCTCTCATTGTGTTATCCCCCCCCCCCCCTTTTTTTTTACTTTGGTTGAGAGCTAAGCTTAATTTTTTTTATTTTTTTGAGAGCTAAAGTCTCCATTTAGTGGACACCAGTACAGTGTTTTTGATAACCCCCCCCCCAACAAATTCAATCAACCTTTCACCTTTCAATCAAACATTTGAACTCTGACTATTAAATGACAAATAACTGCCTTTTCCCCACAAACACAGCTTCTCAAGTTGATAAATCCTCAACTGTGCTTGTGAAAGAAAAATAAAAAGAATACTTGCAACTTATTTATCAGTCATAGTTTAAGGACACAATTTTGTATGACTGGCAGCAGGTGTAGAGTGATGAGTGAAAGTGGACTGCGAGCGGGTGGGGACACAGAAGGGTTAGAACACAAAATATTCACTTGTAAATCATGCTATTATTACCACAAACAAAATATTGGGTAACCTGCCAATTTAGGCCCCGTAAACAAAGGCTTAATGACAGTGAAAGTTCAGGAACTTTCCTGTTCTTTCCACAAGTAAGTATGCAGTACCTAAGAGGAAATTAACGGGAAACGACGGCCTGAATTTAAAAATTACTCTGGGAAAGTACTACATAATGACAGCTAATGTCTTGTTATTTCCTCTAGAATGTATGCTATAACAGATTTGGAAAGTATAAAGCCAGCTGAGTCAAGATTTGTGTCTTAAGTGAGAGAACAAAAACGGTGTGTGGGTGTTACTTCTCTTTAATTTCACTGCCCGTCACTTACAAAACATATGATATTCTGACAACCTTTTTTCATTATATAATGTTGACCATTATGGAAGACCAGATGTGATTAAATTAGATAAATAAATAAGCAATGAAATAGATAATGAAATAAATATCTATTCAAGATTTTACGTCTCTTTTATTTATTTCATGACATAGCCTATTTATTTCCACTCGTATTTATTTCAAGGCGTAGGGTCTATTTATTTCAAGTTGTATTTATTTCAAGGCTTATTTATTTCAAAACGACTCGGCCTGTCAGTCAACATGAAAGGGGCAGGGTCAGCTATGATCATTGGTTGCTCAGTCAATAGAAAAACTCTAGCTACCACTCAGATTTCTGCGTGGCCGCTACTTATTAGGCGGTGAAGATCAGAATATTTTGGTAGTTATTGCCAGATGCAGATTTATAGGCCTACTATAATCCGCTTAATTCTCAACTAATTTTCATAAAATTTGACTTGTCGAAAACGTGTGTGTATAATACAGGCTACCTTATTTCCAAATTTCCCAGAACAGCTAGCCTATTTTTAAAACACACTGTTAACTATTAGGAGTTGTCAAAATGTCTTTTTTTTAAAGTTGTAAATTAATTTATAATTTCAGAGAAATATGAATAGGCTACTATAATTGGGATGTCAACGACTAGCCTACCACTAGGGGGCCAACCCCTGGATAGGGTAAGGGTCATTGACATGGGGTAATAATGAATGCAAACCCATAGTTTTCTTATTCCGGGACATCACATTCTGCAGAAATATAGCCCAGCTATAATATAGCTGGTTCGTACTGTTCCGGTGAAAGGTACCCCAGAAGTGTAACCGTCAGCCAAACTCAGCCATCAGCTAGGCTAACTAGAAAGCTAATATCGCTAATGTTAGCTAATCGTCAGTCATCTTGATAAGTACCAGCTTCGATGATGTTATATTTATTCATAGATATTTAGTATTCAGCTGCAGTCAGTTAGACGTTATACATATCGAAGCAGGTTGGCAGAGGGCGGAATGGCATGGTAATGATTAAGGAGAATGCAGGGATGTTAGCCAGCTAGCTAATTTAGCAGTGTGTATACGTCCCTGCTAAATATATTCGAGCCTTATAAAGAAAGGCTATATGGCACTGCTAACAGTTACATTCTTTGGCTATATCTGCCAACTTGCTCCGCTATGCTAACGAATCAATGCTGCCAGTAACGTTAACTTGGCTGTGGTGGCATTAGCTACTGCACCGAATGACAACAGCGCAGTGTATGGGCACAAATTCTAAATCACATATTCTGAGCTGGCTGAGTGGGCGGGAGAAAGAGTCGAGACTTACGTATGTATTTGGATTGGGAGTGGAGCTGAAAACAAGACGGCTGGATTGAAGAAAGAAGACTGCAGACTTTAGTTTGGGTTGTTTTTGTGAAGTGGGCCTACGTACTGCTGTAGCATGTCAGTTGATGTAGAATGGACCATCACTAATGTACTGGCTAACCAACGTTAGCCAGTACATTAGTGATGGTCCATTCCACATCAACTGACATGCTACAGCAGTACTGGTTACTTCAACTTCCTTTATTGTGCCCCTTTAAAAATGAGGCACAGCTTCACTGATGTTTTATGTCAAGAGCAACAAAAACAACACGTGACATGACTGCGTAAGGGCGGGACATCTTAAGACACTTCCACAGTACAGTTAAAAATAGTATGGAGGACATTTTGTACATGTAAACAGTATACAGTAAACAACACACAGTCTGCTAGTACACATGAGACAGGACGCAGTAGATAGGGCTGGCTGTGAACAGTACACAGTATGCTAGTACACAGTAGATTGGGCTCTGATTCATACACAGCCCTGGTCCCTATCAGAAACGGTCAATAAGTGAATTAATTAAAATGGTGATACATGCACCCTACAGAGGACAAGAAGTACCTTTTTTTTTAATTGCTCATCAGACATCTGTGGTCTACAGCTGGAAGAATAAGGCCTCATGCACGTCATAATGTGTATAGTCACCATGTGTTCTCAATTAGGGACCTGTTTGAACTAATCAGAAGACTTTACTTGCCTCATCAAAGCATTATGATTGTTTCAAATCAGCAAGGTAACGTGTGATGGCTCCACCCAATGTGTTCATGAAGCCTCACCCCCCCATGACTTTTTCATGGTAAGTTAAGGAAGTGGTCCTGAGACTGTGTTGGAGCATGATGGCCAATTATGAAAGCACAGCAAGATACACCTGACTCTTCAGTTAAAACTGCATGCTGAAAGGGAATTGCAGAAAACTCCCTCCAAATCCAGCAAATTTTCAAGCTACTCGCTTGTGTCCTGTTCACCACAGGCACGTCTGCCCATGAGGCGTGTGAAGTCATCACTGTTAGGGCCCTCCCTCTCAGGTTGCGGATGGAATGGGGCGCACTCAAAGACCCAACTAGCACATGCTGAGTTTGTGCCGAATGGGTGTGGTTCCTAATCCATTTAAAAACGGCACACAAACTGTCACATGCTGCCTGTGCCTCTCTGAACTCTAGGCAAAGACAGCTCAACGACAATAATCATCGCGTGCAACGAAGCACAACGGACAATAGAGGCTGGCACAAATCACGTGACTGCTGCCGCCGGCTGACAGATTCCCCTCCATTTAAGTGGTTTTCTCCGCCCATGCCGCTACGCTGCCTGACGCACGGCATGCCGGCACAACCAAATGGAGTGCGCTCACTATCGCAGAGCTCGAGAGGAGGGGCTCATTGGTGACATAACTGGCTAGAAAGCTACTAATTTCACCAGGCCTGTAAGTGTGGGCTTTTTATTGCGATTAAAACAATTTTTTATATTGTTTTAATCTCCCCCTCAGAGGGAATATTCAGCACATAAGTGCCTTTCCGGCCTCCTGTGTTCCCGTTCCAGCTGCAAGATTACACTCACCATCTGCCTCCCTCTACCTTTACCCTTCTCCTTGTGCCCCTGCTGCGCAGCTCTGCGCATTGCCCTTTCCCGGGGGTTGCTTTGATACATGGCAGCCGCTGCGTACGCCAGGTAGCCTTAACCCAGACCCAAGATGTTTCTCTGAGAGTAGCCAAAGGGCACAGCTGTAGGGCGCAGAGATGAATAAATAAATAAAGTATGAAACAGAGGTCAAAATAAACTCCTTTTCATGAAGCTTTGAACTTTTCGTACGAGTCATCCTGCGTAAGGATGGCAGGTGGCGCGGGCTGTACATACGCATGCGTACCCTTGTGCCCACCCCCCAAACATGCGCACACCCCCTTACCACCTTTAGACACTGTGCTAGTGTTTGCTTTTCTCACAGCATGCTGCAATGTTTGTACCTTTTCATGCTCAACCCTCCCAGATCTTTGTGGGGGGGTAGCAGGTGGGGGTGGGTCTCTTTGCTCTTTCAGTCCAATATGGAAACAAAAAGTGTACAAGCACGTTGACACATTAAAATGGTATTTTTATAGCTTGGAAAAATGTAATTGGTCCAAGTATTTAAATTTTTATTTTTTAAAGGCTTTTTCAGGTTTATTGGACAGTACAGTAGAGGCAGAAAGAATGGGGAGTGAAAGGGAGAGACATGTGACAAAGGTCATGAGGTCAAACCCGAACCGCCGATGTTGCGGCTCGCAATGAGCATGTGGACAGCACTGTACTACATGTGCATGCTCACGTACGTTCCTGCTGCCGGCTCGGGAGAGTGAAGACACTTGCGGTTCTCCTCTGAAACACGCGGTGTCAGCCATGCTTCTTTACATGCCGCAGCCACAAGCCGCACATACAGAGAGCGAGGGCAGAGGAAACCCACTCATACACGTATGCAGAGAGCAAGCCCACTCATACGCGTATGCAGAGAACAATCCCACTCATACGCGTATGCAGAGAGCAAGCCCACTCATACGCGTATGCAGAGAGCAAGCCCACTCATACGCGTATGCAGAGAGCAAGCCCACTCATACGCGTATGCAGCGAGCAAGCCCTCATACGCGTATGCAGCGAGCAAGCCCACTCATACGCGTATGCAGAGAGCAAGCCCACTCATACACGTATGCAGAGAGCAAGCCCACTCATACGCGTATGCAGAGAGCAAGCCCACTCATACGCGTATGCAGCGAGCAAGCCCACTCATACGCGTATGCAGCGAGCAAGCCCACTCATACGCGTATGCAGAGAGCAAGCCCACTCATACGCGTATGCAGAGAGCAAGCCCACTCATACACGTATGCAGAGAGCAAGCCCACTCATACGCGTATGCAGAGAGCAAGCCCACTCATACGCGTATGCAGAGAGCAAGCCCACTCATACGCGTATGCAGAGAGCAAGCCCACTCATACGCGTATGCAGAGAGCAAGCCACGGGCGCCTGGACGAGCGATGAACAATGTTATCCTAATCCAACTGAACACTTGCTTTAATTAACCTTGAAAATGGATGAACCACCAGAAGCACAAATGATCCAACTGTCTTGTCTGGGACTTTTTATATTTATATTCTTTATATGTTTATATTCTTTATTGTCCAGTATGAACTTCTACTTTGATCAAACTAACTCTGTGGTAATGCTTCCCCAATAAAACTAGCGGAGATGTACACATCTCAAAAGCAGTCGTCCATCTGAATTCAGCAGCTGTGTGGAAACCATAAGTGGATTTGAACTTCATCAACATGTTACATTAAGTAGGCAATTGCTTAAGAGGAAACGACTAAAGTCCCTCTGAAATGTAATTGAAAGGAGTCTGTTCAGGCTAAAGAGAGTGCAGAGCAGTTTACAGAGCCAGTCAGGCATAAAAAAGTCAAGATTATTAAAATACAGCCTTTCCATGATAATTATGTGTTTGGCTTCCTTAAGAGTATACACAAAGTAAATTAAGTATACGGACGCTCCTGTCAATAAGTCTGAGAAGGGAGTAGAAGATGTCTCTATTACAGCCAATTATACCTCCAGACATCTGGGTTGGAACTAATTGAGAGGGGTGCTAAAGGTGAGGAAGGTATTAATCACAAACATGAGCTGAACTTCATCATTGGGACAGTGTCTGCCAGGGATGACTTAAGCCTTTCTGCCACCCTAGGCGAGATGGTGAACAGGGAGGGGGGGGATGAAGGTAGAGATGGTGAACAGGGAGGGGGGGGGATGAAGGTAGTGATTGTGAACAGAGAGGGGGAAGAGTTAGTGATCATGGACCAGGGGGTGGGGAGGGAGGTAGTCATCACGGACCAGGGGGAGTTAGTTTTTTCCCGCAGAACATTATGAACGCAACAGGTGGACTTCTTTCCCGCCTTCGTTTGGAGCCCCCTGCCCTGACGGATGGCGCCCTAGGCGACCACCTATATTGGCAATGCCTTGACCAGGCCCGGGTGTCAGATTCTACGTACAAGTTCAGTGGAGGTATGTGTTTGGCTTCCCTAACACATGGGAAGACTTTTTTTCCCCATGTTGAGTTAAATCGATCACAACACACTTCAATCATATTGTGCAACAATCTGTCCAAAATGCCTCTTATACGCATAACCAAGCTATCATAAACTCTCTATCATTTTCAGACAGTTAAAAGGGGACATAAACCAGTGCTTTCCTGACACTTCTGCTTTAAGTAAAGGAAGGGTCTGTTGTGTGCTAAACATCTACATTAAGGTTCTTAGATGGACTAATTTGTGTTTATATTTATATTGCATTACACATGTTTTGGCAGTGTAGCATCTTGGTTAATTATACTGCATTACACTTAAACCCAAATTATACAGAGGGAAGATGAAGTGGGTTATGCAAATCAAGGTAAATTGACTGAGAAATCTGTACTGAGAAACTTTGGAATGCAGCTTGAAATGATAGTAACTGATTTTTAACCATCTGTACTATATTTAAGTGCCTTCTCCAAAACATGGCTTCGATCACTATACATGTCTCCTCTGTACTGCACCTCTCCATAATTTATTATTTTTTTCCACCACACATTTTGGTCACTGAAGCAGGAAATAACCTGGAGACAGGGAGATGAAAATGAATAAAGTCACTGATTTGCTTGACCCCACAACAGATATAAAACTATACTCAACTTCCATTCCAGTTTTTTGCCCCCTTGTTTCGAACTCTATGACTTTCTGTTAGCATCTGTCTTATAAATGCTGCCTTGCTAATGTAGTAGCTTCATTGCTGATATGGAAGCCTAGTAGACAGGAAGCATCCAGCTTACAATCAAGGAAATGTTGTTGTCTTCCTCTCTAGCCATAACTTTATAGATTCTAGTTTTTGAAATCATGAAAATGCCTACATTTATTTATTTTCTAGCATTGTTCTGGGCACCTTCATTTTACAAATATGTACATTAGGGTTTTCACTGGATTGATCCAAGGTAAGCATTCTTTAAGGGAAGTGATAAACAGTAGATGACATATTCAGGAGTCAAGAGATATTTGGGTCGATTTACTAAGATCCCAAATAAGGCGTGTTATTTTGAGGGCGCAGCCAAAGTATTTGCGCACGTTATCATTTCACAGTTTGCAGGTGATCAACTAAGAGTCATTATACAAATTACTCCAGCCGCAAACAGCCATATTTAAATGAGAGATTTTTTGTGTTTGGAATGGTAACACTGTAAGACTGGCAGCAATGTTGCCATTTTTTATGGTATGTATTTTTTTTTTCAGTGTAGGACTTTTACACTGAACAAGCTGGCGGTTTACGAATAACTGTTTCATTGGATGTCTCTTAGTTTCTGCCAGGAGTTTGCTTACTAGCACTAGGCCTACTCGCGCTGTTACTGTCACATAAAATCACATTTCCATGTGAACATAGGTTTTATTTTGATAAAGTTTTTATTTGCTGTGTTATTCACTATTTGTTGTAATATACGTTGTATCGCTTGTTTGATTCAAATACTAGTTAATCTTGTATTATGTAACACGATTTGCTTCATAATTACAAAATGTATTCTTACTGTTTGTGATGTATGTATCGACAAATTCTCTTCTTGTGTATTTTGAGTGTTAGCTAGAATGACCCTAACCCTAACCCATTGTTACGCAATCATTCAGAACGTTCACTTCTGGATATTCCAAACACACCCGTATGTGTCTTGCTACAATGACAGCCGTCATCTTATCGAATCCGTCGATTAAAACCTGCTTTCTATTTGTACTAAAATGCACCCACAAATGCACCCACCCTCTGCGGGTGGCGAAAACACCTCCCCAGGGATCACCGGGGCCAGAAAGACCGACATGCGGTCTTGGTCTGCGGACTGTACTGGGACAGCCACACCTGGTGACATGCCTGAATGACCAAAACCATGGAAAGCCCCGGGGCTTAGGCCTGAGAATTAACCCCGTGCAACATGATGTCAGCCACTCGCAACATCTCCACCTGCAGCAATCCTTCCAAGTACACCAACAGTAGCGCGTTGTTGCCGCCGGCTAGTCAAACTAACAAGGCTGAGGCATAGTAGGCCATGCGCATAGTAGGTCAGTAACCCAGCAGCGTTTATTGAGATGCTGGGAATCACATCAGCAGTGCAAGCAGCCCCTGTGAGCATCGCAACCGTAGGTCCAACCTGAGGAAAAGCAGCCACGCCATAGGATGCAGCACCAGCCAGTTTGGCCAGCAGGGTCCTGAGGAGTGCAAAGGTTCCAGGAGACTGCCAGAATGATTGTAACTCAATCATGAAGTCAGGTGGAAACGGAAAATCTCCACTTGAATCGCTTGGGGCCATGATCAAAAAACTGAAGGGGGGAAGGCGAGTGCGCTCAGCTGCCCTGAAGATCACAGCCCGGTCAGCGGAATCCAGCAGAGGGGGCCCGGATGAAGAGGAGTACTACTCCTGGTCAGACGCTGACCCCTCCTCCGTCTCTGACTGTTGAGGGTCGGGTCAAGTCCAGGCTGTCCAACGTCCAACTCTGCAGTGGACAGCGCATCGGGGTTGACCCTGGAGCGTGGGGCCTGGGTGGCTGCGGCTGCGATGATAGCGTCCCTTGCAGGGCCCGCTGCACTGTCTGCATCTGCAGCTGAAGGAGCTCTGCCTCGTGATGCCGCCCTTTTTTGTACGCTCCTTGGCCGCGGGTTTCTGCGCGTGCAGTTCTCAGCGACGGTCCGTGCTGTTGTGTTAAATGCTGAAGGGTGCACAACGCCTATAAACCACAGACCTGAGCAGTCATACTGCAGGGGCAAGAGGCGCTGGAGGAGCCTAAAGCAGCGTACAACCTCAAGGATGCAGAGGCTCCTTTTCGAAATGTTTGTGCGAAGTAGGCTACCACAATATATCTATGACATATTGTGCAAGTAGCAATCCAAAAAAAGTGTATATTATATTATATTATATACACAAATAGATATATGTAAATCCAATTATAGGCCACATCCAGAGCAATATTAGTAGCAAAACTAATGTAGTTTAAACAAAGAACAGCAGTGAGATGGTTAGATAATCACACAGCACATATCAATTTTACCAGATATGCATACACACTTCGATTAGTAGAATAATCACAATATACAATGCAATACATTGCTGGAGTGGAAATGCCTCAGGTAGCATAATCCTTTTTAAGGAAAAGAGTCTCCTTTCAGCTTCTAAATGTTTGTAGCAACAAAAATGCAAATGCAAATACATTCAAGATATGTGCCTATAACCAGAAAAATATCAGTAGTAAAACTGATATACTGTAGTTGGAATAAGAGAACAGCAATGAGCTGCTTAAACGACCACACTGAATAAACACTACAGATTAATCTCCCCCAACATGCGCACCCACGCCAGTGGGAAGATTAATCACAAATATAACGTAGTAAGTTGCTTGGAGTGAAAATGCCTAGGGTAGCGTGCTCCTTTTTAAGGAGAAGTGGCTCCGGTCGGCAGCGGGAGATTGCAAAGTGGAACCGCAAATTCGCGGACCTAAAGGAAAGCAAAGATTGAACAGTCTCAGCTCAATTCTTGGAGGAGGCAAAAGGAGAATGAGCAGCGGACAGTATTGATTCAATAGGGAACTCAACATTTTATTCTTCATATGATTCTGTATTATAAGGTACTAGTGGGAAACCTAAATGAAAAGGCCTACCAAAAGATTTCTATGTGTTTTACTGAACTGGGCATAGACCACTCAGTTAAACATTGCTGGGGAAAAAAAAGCAGGATTGCAAAAAATAAAAAATTACCACAATAGGCCTACTTCTTAAGTGTAACCGTGGCTTTTTTCCCATCACTTCCTACTTTGCCTGACCTTCACCGGTGAGGTGCGATGGGAAAGTAAACACGAACGCGCTCCAGGAACCATTTTAGTGCCCATTGCGGATAGTTCCTGCCCTCTTTTAGCTCCTACAACCCAGTGGAAAAGGGGCTAATGATGCGTGCGGGATTTAACAGGGACAAAAATAACTGTATTCACTGTCAAGACTTAGAGAGTGCATGGATGTTGGTTTCACATTCTTACCATTGTAAAGCCCTTTTTGCTTTTAAATGCATCTTTCTATCATTGATGTTTGAAATGGTGTCTTTAGAAATTCTAAATTTCTGCAACAAATCAGGTGGGGGTGTTTGTTTCTAAACCAGAAATGATCAGGAGCGTAATTGGAAGATGAAGAGACCAACTATATGCTGCTTCACTAGCGACCAACGTCTCTCTGGGAATCCCTGATACACGAAGCACAGAAATTACCTTGGCTCCAAACACTTTGCCTCAAGAAACTCTACACAGCAGGCCCATCTGTCATGTTTCAACATAATCAACTTGACAGCTGGGAGAGACGAAAGTGCTGGTGCAAGGCAGACTCTCAATTGCCTTCAAATTGAATAACGAGGTATTTTATTGCTGAAATCATATTTTGTGTAAATTGATTTTTTTTTTCTCAGAAAACTACTGAGAATGAATCACATTAAATGACTAACAATTATAAAAGTGATTAAAAAGATCGAATGCCCATGAAAGCCTTAGCGTCCAGGAATGTAAGTCTTTCCTCATTAACTTAATGCCAAATCTGACTTCCGTTGCGTAAGTGGGAATGAACAATGAAGTATTACAAAAAGCCAAGATTACCGTACTGTATTAATTGTAGGTACTGTTTTGTATCAGTCTTCAGTATAAGGCACAATAAAGTAATTTTAAAGAATGATAAATGTCCATTATCCTTCCTTCCTTATTTATTGTATGAGTTTTTCAACCACTTACCTTAGGTTTGTACCGTACAGTTGTAACGAAACACTGGGACATTGGTGGACTCTGGCTTTCTGATCACTGGACTGAGCCTCCTGCTGATTCACATCCTGGTGGGCTCCCAATCAGACCAGAACCTTCTTTTCCTGATCAACCATGGCATAATGAAGTTTCTGTCCCCTTCCTCATAGGACCCTGTGATGAACTCAGACTGCTTGATTGATTAGGCACCAGTTTTGGCAGGAACACCCCCTTTGAGAAGAAATAGGGACGCATAAAGTACGCATAAACACTAAAGTGATAGAAATGGTTGATCCATCTATTTTGATTGACGGCTCCAATACAGTGGGCCAATCAAATGCACAGTGTCCCAAAACCATCTACCAACCCAGATCGAAGGAGCTCACGTGGGTTCTTTTCCTCTGATGGTAAAGACACTGTCTAAACTTACCAGACACACCCTTAAGGACCTTGGTCTTTGCTAAGCATCCCAACCCGCATCTTGCCTGATCACTGAGATAGAGCTGGCCCGCCACTGTCCACAAAATAAACCAAGCTAGTTTATTTTTCCTTCAACAACTGTTTTGAGGACAAGTATCTATATCTCCTTTGTGGCACAGGCCCAAGTGGAGATCTGTGCACATCCACATCACCCTGACTGGAACCTAGTTGCAATCCCAACTTCAGCGAAGAAGTCTTCCAGGTGTCCACGCACCTGCCAGGACCTTGGACCAGCTTACGTCATGTAACGGGACTGGGATGGCCTCCCCCTTTTTGAAGTATTGAAACACATTTTATTTAGCACTGACATCAATCAATAATGGTTAATTTTACTGTTGGCTATTGTATTATTCCTATGTGTGTGTTGGTCGGGCCTGACCTTATTGTTTTACCCTGCTAAAACCTTATTCTTATGAGACTAATGAAACAAACTAACCACATAGATTAGTGTGTCACTAACCCATAACATGAATTAACCGTCGTTAATGGTAGTACTGTTTGTTTCTATATTTAGCCGTCACAACATTATAATTTCCTCTGATTTAAGTCATATATTGTCCCTCATATTATGCAAATTATTGTTTTCTGTTATGCATATATTCATAATTATAGCCAATAAGACGTCATTTTTTCCAAACCATTGTCATGTCAATGTTATTTCACCAAGTTGGGTTTTACAGATACTGAATACAGAACAGTACAGATTTCTGATTGGGTATTGAACTTAATTAAGTTCCCCATATCCAATATCCCTTATATCTCACATACTGGATTATCCCATGTAATTTGGATGTCCTACTCCCTACGATAAACTAATAGCTAAAATGGTGATGCATGCACAATTAAAATAAGCAATTACTTTCAAATTTCAAGCATTCAAATTACAGTACTGTACTTTCTAATGCTCTAGTTAGCACATATTTTGCAAGATCTAAATAATCAGGCAATCTTTGTGATTCTGTGCCTGCTGAAAATTAAATGGATAAATAAATAAATAAATAAATGGAAACAGCAATTAGGTATTCATGGCATCAGCAATTAGTCAGGTTTGCTGACTGCAGATCCCTTTCAATGCTCCCTCACTGATGCTGTGGCTTTTATGACACTGCACTTAACCATTCTCTTAATAACTTACTTAAAAGGTACAATTTAGCATGTGTTTAATTAATGTTTTTCTTAGGAGCGTTCAGTTTCATTGAAATGGACACAAATACATTAATTCATCTTGAAATTTTAATTTGCATGTAACTTTCTACTTTAATGTTTCTGAGCATACAAACTATTTTTTCTACCAGGTGTCAACTATAGGTACTGGCATTATTATGGTGCACATGCACACTTTAATACTGTACATAGTAAATTGGAAGACTGCTGTCATGGTTTTAAGCCGGATTGCTCTTTTCTGGCGGTTGTGGCAACTTCTGGCCGCTAGAGGGCACTCTCGTTGTTTTTTCTTCTCGTTGAGACCTAATTGTCTTAATTGGCTTCAGGCATGTTCAGGGCGTTTTCTTCGTTCTGTGCTTTTGTGTAAGCTTTGTTTATGCTCTGGCCGGTAACTTCGGTAAAGACTGCATATCTTTTCTGCATTTAAAAGATACGCAGGAACTTCTTTAGTTTAGAGTATAGGTTTAGTCACTAGGACTTTGTCTTTCCTATTTCCTTCTCTAATTTAAGTTTTTTCCTCGGTTTTTGCCTCATTGAGGCTGTAACCTTTGTTACCCTTTTCTCTTTTTCCTCCTTGTTTGAGCTCATTGGTGTGTTGTTGAGCTGGAGGCTTTTCTTTCTCTTTCTGTCTATTTCTACTTGAGCCTTCGAGTCTGTCTTCGCCCTCTTTCCTGGGTTGTTTTCTGTTGGCTTATACGCCGGGGGTTATTTCCCCTTTGTTTATTTTCTCTGTACTGTCAGGGTATCCCTGTTTAGTGGTTATCCACATTTGTGGGTAGCTTTCAGATCCCCTTCCGGTCGCGTCTGGTTCTCCGACACATTCCCCTCCCTCACAACTGCTTCATGGTTTCTGAATCCCAAAGTTATCAGGGAGCTAGTTATTTAGGTGGATACATTGGATAATGTATGTAATTATTCAGTTTTTTAGTTTAGTTTTTTTATAATTATTTCTTTTTCTTTTCCAGGAGAACAGTGTGAAGAATCAGCCTTGTACTCAGGTAGACCTACATATTAATTAGACTAATGCATAACGTGAACTTGAATTAGCACTAGGAAAATAAAGAGTTTGATGCTACTTCACTGAACTAAAAGGTGAATGGATAACAGTAGCAACAGAGAAAAATCTCAATCTACACTTTTTAAGTAAAGAGGTAGAAAAAAACTTTGTCACATCCTGTTCGGATTTCCTGGTTTTCTGTCTCTATGTGTATTCAGTTCCGTGTTTTCCCTTTCCCCAACTGTGTTCCTCCAGCTCCCACACCTGATATGTGTTTCCTCATGTGTCTCGTCATCAATCTGGCATATAGTCTCCCCTGTTTCTTTGTTCTGTGCCAGATCGTCTTGTGCCCTGCCTTGGTCTTGTCATATTACTTTCCAGCCTTTTTGATTATTGTTTGTTCCCTGACTGCACCTTGTTCCTGTGTTCAGTCCTGCGTACCCATCCAGTTTGTGTTCTCCTGCCTGTCCAGCCTGTCCCTGTCCTGCCTGTTCCCGTCCAGCCCTGCTCTGGTTCTCCAGCCTGCCTTGCCCGTCCTCGTCCAGCCCTGCTCCTGTCAGCCCAGCTCCAGCATTCCTGCCCACCTGTCTCATCCCGGTTCTGTCCCTACGCCAGCCCTGCCCTGCTTTGCCTGTGTGGGTAGTCTTGTGTAATAAAGTCTCCTGCGTGGAGTTCCACCGAACGTCTGTCTCTGAGTCCTGCGTTTGGGTCCAGTCCTGTACACTGCCATAACAAAACGATCTGGCCAGTGATGGACCCAGCGGACTCAGAGCAGCCCCACCATGCCACCGCCTGTCAGGGGGCAATGATTGACCAGCATGAGCGATTACTCCGGGATATGATGGAGACCCTGAAGTGCCTCTCCATGGAAGTGGGTCAGATGGGGTCCCAGGTTTAGCTGATGTCCCCCAGCCTGCCTCCTCCAGTTCCTGCGGCACCACCCAGTCCTCCCGCATCCATGCAGCCTGCAACGCCGTCGCTTCCCCAGACTAGGGTACCCCCCATTCCCCATCCGGAACGCTATAACGGCAATTTGGGGAAATGCAGGGGTTTACTGATGCAGTGCAATCTTGTCTTTGGCATGCAACCCGGTTCCTACCATGCTGACCAAGCGAAGATTGCATTGCTGCCGAGTTTGCGGTGGAGGTCCGGGCGCTGGCCGTGGAGTCTGGCTGGAATGACACGGCGCATCAGGAGGTCTTCCGCAACAGAATGAGGGAGGTCCTGAGGGATGAGCTGCCGACGATGGACGACGCCAGCTCCCTGGACGACCTAATCTCCCTGGCCATCCAAGTGGACAACCTTTGCGGGCACACCAGAGGGGGAAGACAGGTTGTGGCGCCCCCCCCCGACCAGTACTCCCATACCAACCCGGTTGCCCCGGTTCACACTTCAGTGTCAGCGCCTCCGTTAGACCCTGTGACTCCAGCTGAGGAACCCATGCAGCTGGGCAGGGTACACCTATCTCCAGAGGAACGGCTCCGAAGAATTCAAGCAGGCGCCTGCCCCTACTGTGGTCAAGCCGGCCACGTCCTACGTGCCTGTCCCGTATGCCCAAAGAGGGGCGGCTCACCGGTAAAGCTGGGTGTCCTGGCTATTAGGCCTGGCTCGCAGTCGCCTTTCCAATTGATCCCAGTGGTCTTTGATGGGGTTGAGGTCAGGGCTCTGGGCAGGCCAGTCAAGTTCTTCCATACCGATCTCGACTAACCATTTCTGTATGGACCTCTATTTGTGCACGGGGCATTGTCATTCTGAAACAGGAAAGGGCCTTCCCCAAAACTGTTGTCACAAAGTTGGACATCCAGAATTGTCTAAAATGTCATTGTATGCTGTAGTGTTAAGATTTGCCTTCACTGGAACCAAGGAGCCTACCCTGAACCATGAAAAACAGCCCCAGACCAAGGGGTGTCCATATACTTTTGGCCATATAGTGTATAATGGCTTATTTTTTCATTGGGTTGGGTTTGGCTTTGTAGGATTATGCAGTGGTATTTTTGATTACACAAAAAGATATTTTTTGGAAATTGTGTTGTAAATTATTCATATATAACTTTGAGAATCTACATCTGTAAGCTCCTTGAGAGCTGAAATTAAACAGCATGAAAAATAGTCTATGAGGGGAAAAAACATAGCTGATTGTTTCATTCTAATTATTTTCAAATATTTTGAAAACACATTTTTATCTAAAAGTCATAGCAGTGTGATATAAATTAATTGGGGATAATTCTCAGTATAAAAGTGAAATGAGAATGTAACAAATGTGTTTCTGTCTGATGCTTGAAGACAAACACACACAGCAGCTTTTCCCTTTGAACTAGAAAACTGCAGAATAATGAGTTTGCATAAACTCTCATTCTTATCTGTCTAATCTGAGGGAATGCATCATGCACCCATGTATAAATTCATATTCAAGAGCATCTCTCTGTAAGGGACTTCACATGATTTCACTTGAGTTTCTGCTGTAACTCTATTACTTATTCATTCACACTGGAGAGAGCATGGGTGCAAACAGATTCTTAAGCGGAACCATGAGCAGATTCCACCCGAATTCCTAGACCCACCATATCTAATTTAGGCTGAGCCAGGCAGTGACTGGATGGAGAGATAAAGATTAGACAGAGAGGAAAAATTGATTTTCTCAAGCGTCCCAAGGGTTTGATAACTATATCAACACCCAACTGTGTCTGTGGTCAGAATTCATATAGTGTTGCTATAAGAGTCACTTCTTTGTGTGTGATTTGCGAAATTGATAGCGTGGCAGGAATTCGTTTTGGACACGGAAGCATGGAGGATTGTGCAAATTGACTATTTCAGGGGGGCATGTGAAGAAGAGAGTTTGGAGAGGGAGGCTAAGTGTCTGGGTGAGCATGTTATCAGTGCTTGTTGTGGAATGGTTGTATCACTTACAAATACCAAGAAGAGAGGGAAAAATCAAAGGTCTTCTGTTTGCAATGAAGGTACTTCAGCTGGACAGTAAACCTCTTTGTAGCAGGAGAACACTCTGGACACACTGGCTTTGAGATCTTCCTTGCCTTTGAAGAGCATCAGAAATTTCAAGCACGGAATCAATAAATTACCTCTTAATCTTTTACAGTGCAGTATAAATCAATGTCAGGAATGTGTGGTGTGAAGGAATTTTCTTTGAAATTTTTTTCAGATTCAGGTTTATTGCATGGCTTATTCGGAAGGAGACTTGATCCCTAATTTCTTTGTGATTGAAGACTATTATTGAAGCTTTAATGAGCTTCAATTTGGTCTTCATATTTCTTAATTGTATATGAGCAAAACTTCCTTTTTATGTGTCAGAGCAGGGCTGCCCAACTCTGTTCCTGGAGATCTACCGTCCTGTAGTTTTTCACTCCAACCCTAACAAAGCACACCTCATTTAACAGTTAGAGATCTTGTTGAGCTGCTTATTAGTAGAATCAGGTGTGCCAAATCAGGGTTGAAATGAAAAAATACAGGACGGTAGATCTCCAGGAACATGATTGGGCAGCCCTGTTTCAGGGGTTGGAAGCCAAGATGGAGAATTGGACTGTGATATCGACTTGTGTACAAGATTATTTTTACACTGTCTCTGTCCCTGAACATCCACCTATTTGATCCATCACAGGTCCAACATCAATAACCCCATGCAGTTCCCTAGATGAATGAAGAATTGAAAAAGTATTTCCCTCTGTCCCCTCCTGTGTACTGTGTGAAAGCTGAAGACCACTGAATTAATCCCAAGAAATTCGCTGTTGATTTGTTAGTTTTAGTTTGTTAATTTGTTTGTTTTTAAATTTTGTTTTACCTTTAAATTATGAATCTTTTCAACTTCTCCACTAAACTCCCAGGCTTTTCACCTTGTTAGTCTCACCATCACCACTGTTCCTTCAGAACACACTGATTGCAGTTATATACTTTAGGTAGTACTCCTTGTCTGATTGGTTGAAAAGTTTTTTTCTTGATTTTCAAATCGCTGGAGGTACCTACGTATAACTCTGTCAGACTGCTGCCCTTGTGGACTGGGGTTAGACTCATCTTCTGCAGAGAGTCAATGCTGTACATTTGTTCAATTTGATTAACAGTGCCTATAGGACACAGATTATTAATGGTAGTGAACCTGTTGTCAAGAGACCAGACATTTTGGTTCATATGATGTGAAAAACTTGTAAAACCTTACATAAAGATCATGGTTTTTTATGTTGGTATTCATTCCTTATCTATCATTTTCAAAATGGGTTTTTACTTTGGCACTTAAAGACCCTGTTTTGAGGATGCAAGCAATAGAACAAGCACTGGTGCAGATCCAATGTCTAAATCAATTTTGGCATTTTAATGACACTAGTGGAAGTGGGAGCATAGTGCATCATGGTATATTTTCAGTTTATAATGAGTAAAAAGTATTGTGAAGGTTTGACCATGCATTGCGCAGAACTGGCAATCAGGAAGCTTGCTATATGCCCTTAAAATGAGCAGTCAGTCAAGCATCCCTGTTTCCTTATTTGTTTTTCAAGTTTCTAGTTTGTAAGCGTTTTTATTTTTTGACATAGGTGTCTTGATGACAAAGAAATGTTGCAGTGAAAATATTTTCAAAGACATTCATTTTTATTGAATTTCCCTTGTAGTGTAGGTTTCAGCATATAAAAATATATGGTTCTTGAGATTACGACTGGAGACTCATGTCCCCTACAGGGGAAAAACATGAATTGCCGGGTTTTTAGGAGAATATAAAACTATTCTTAAAGGGTCCTAATCAGACCTGGACACCTTTATGCATATTTAAGCATTATTTTTTCTTGTCAAAGTTACATGTTTCCTAAGCAGGTATTCAGATCTGTGATATTGGGAGGCACTTCCTTGCACTCACTGGAAAATGTAAATTTGCTGAGTTAATGGTGT
Organism: Synaphobranchus kaupii; assembly: GCA_029718625.1. Taxonomy (NCBI): domain Eukaryota; kingdom Metazoa; phylum Chordata; class Actinopteri; order Anguilliformes; family Synaphobranchidae; genus Synaphobranchus; species Synaphobranchus kaupii. Next base: position 24,671,094 of record CM056390.1, read on the forward strand.
GCCATGTAGGATTTTCCCCTTGAAAATATTATAAATAACCATGCTCAGTCTATGTATGATGCACTGCCAATCTCCGGCTTTGCGCACATTTGCCGAATCTGTGCTCCTCTGCCTGTATTTATTATTCTATGATGTGTTCGGAACGTTTCTGGCCATAACGCTCTTTTCTGTTTGCGAAGGGGTGGGTGTGGCTACGGAGCTTGTGGGGTGGGATCAGGTTTCTATGGAACATTTGTAGGCTAGCTAGCTACTGCAATGGCGGAGGTGAAGAAGTGCAAGTGCGGCGAAGCCAAAAGTTGCAAAGAAGTTGCAGCGCGTTTAAGAAGCAGTCAACCTAGGATTTGCTTTTTCTCGATGGCAACAGCTGAAGTTTAGCAAGGGATGAAAAGTGACGTGGAGTTGGCATGTTTTTTGTTGGACCTGTAAGTAACGTTACCTCGGGCTACATTAGGTATCTAGATGGCTGAAGTCTGGCACCTTGAGTGGGCGGGGCTGAGGACGGAGGAGGAGGCTTCTTTGATTGTAAACACTGGATCACAGCAAGGCTAAAAATCCTGCATAATTCACCATTAAGCACATACCCACAGCTAGACAAAAATACTGGCACTGGCATTCCACTCATACTGTATTCCTAGCATCTCCAACTCCAAACACAGATGTGGAAAAACTATAAAATTAAATAATTTGTGAGATAGAGCTAGTCCATTTGTGGGAAACCATTACCTAAATAAATCACCATAAAGTAGCCCCTGCTATGTTAAACGTGTTGTTTATGCATGGATTTACAGCTCACAGTTTGTTTTAAACAATGAAGCTGCACGCCAACCAAGAAAAGGTATCTGAATGACATTCCCCATCACAATACCAAGTATAGCTGATATTACACAAAACTGTAACAGTTCCTTAGCTCACCAGTTGCCTCTGATTTACAACTAAAATAACAGTATGCATTTGTCAGGAGGCCGCTGACTGACCCTCCGTCACCCAACCATACAAGGTCTCAGTCTCCCCCCCACACCGGCACCCCATCTGTTCCCTCTGGGCATCTCTCCCAAACTGCATCTTTTCTACCTCTCATCCCATCCTACCTTCCTGATTACAGTTACGCCCTCTCCCGCCCGGCAGAATGGCAATATCCCAATCCCGCGTTTAACAATCCGCACACTCAAACCCAATCCCCTCGTTAACTGCGCACCCAGCTAAATTAGGCGTGTAGCAAGTCTGTCAGCCCTATTCCTGATACATACCTTCTTGTTAGTCATAGTGGATCAAATGATTTGATTTGAGATTTGAAAGCATGGCCATATCTCATTTAAGGTAAAAAGCTAACGAACCAGAGCCACTTTACCGAGTGCTTCATGTTCCCTTTAAATGATCCGGGGATTCCAAAGCAGAATTATATAATTCCATTAGTCCCTAAAGAGTTTATTATGTGTAAATGCTCAACATTTCAGTCAAGTAACTTGACAGCTCATGATAATGGTCTAACAAATTTCCTTTTATTTAGTACCTGCACCAATAGCCGGATACCAGTTCAATTATAAAAGTGATGGAGATGGCTGAGGATAAGAAGAGCAAGCCCATTTTAGCAAAGAGCTGAGTGAATGTAGCATTATAATGTCATTTATTGTGTGGCACAATGTGTCTGCATTTTTTATTAATAACAAAAAACTATGTTTTAAGTGAAAGGTTTGACTTGGTCAAAAGACAGGAAATTCAAATGAGCACCACCATGCCACACTTCAGCTCTCTACACTATCAGGAAATGCTAAACCATACCATTAAATTCAAAACTCGCTTTGGACCGTTAGGTTAAATATAGGTAGGCCTATTACAGCCCGTTTCTGTGCTGTGGCTCAGAGACAGAGCGAGTAAAATTAGGCTCGGGAGAAATCTCGCATTGCACGAGACTGTTATTCAACGATAGTTCAAACTCTCAATTAGCCTTCGGTTGCTACCAAATTTATGTGCCAATGTTAAGTCAATGGACAATTCATTTCTGGTATCATAGAATTATAAAGGTTTCTTTAAAAACTGTACAATAAACATAAATGTGACCCATCAAAAGCATTATTCCATGTCATGCTCGACATATCGCTATGTCTACCTTAGCGATTAGAGTTGTAGAATTTCAGCTAGGTTGTTGGAAAAACAAGTGTTCATCTTAATGCAAACTTTTTAAAGTCCTTAACTATATGAAAACGGCTGAACAAATCTTTCCCATATTTGTTTTATGACGAGACATTGAGGAGTTGAGTTGATCTGCCAAGTGGCTTGGTAATCGGTGCTAAAATGGCTGAGATATTGACGGGCAAAATATGGGTTTTAACATGTCAGTTTCGACCCAAACCAAACTTAGAGGGACGCTACCACATCCCGCTAATGACCTGGGGCCTGTATCACAAAGCAGGATTACTGAGTTAGCAGGATAACTGCACTCAATAAAACCCAGAACAGCTCTTTTTTACAAAGACCATGTCCCAGATTTGGGAGGGTTTTTCATTTTTACGGTTATCCAGCTCACTCAGTAATCCTGCTTTGTGATACAGGCCTCTGATCTGGGTTGGTTTAAAAGCAAATGCCTTGTTCAACACTAAACGTGCAGAGCACCAAGTGTTTCAATTCACCCACCCTCTATAGCACCTAAACTAGCAATTCCACTTGCGCCCAGTACATTTTTCCCATGCTTCCTATTTATTTTCATACAGCTATGCCAAGAAAACCATGTTCCCTGTCATAAAGATTTATATCAAGTAACATCAGGTTACTTGATAGACTATAAGCTATGTTGGCAAATTAGCAATAATATAAACCTGAAGACACAATTGATAAGCATGTAGATTTATGGAATGGACGGTTTTCCAAGACTTCTCCCTGAGTTATTATGACCTCCTTATAGAGCGCATCTCAAGGATCATGAACATCTTCCTGTCATCTGCCAAAAGATGTCTCCAAGGCCCCAGTCAGTGGAATATGCAGAAGGCATTATAGGCACTTTTCAATTCTACTTAATATTTTCCTTTTTTTCCTCCTCTTTTTTTGATTAATGTATAAATCTCAGTATCAAATGAGTGCCAAAAACCCAAATGGCTTAATTTTTTTGTTATTGAAATTGAAGATATTCAGCCACATTCTCATCTGGCGAGAAGCATTATCTGAACTGATTGAATTTCAGAAATCTAATTATCCTTCCCTCAGAATGGTGCCGGTGCACTCCAATGCAAGTCGGGGTGAGACGAGACCCGTTCTCCAAAGATGAGCAGCTTCAGATAAACTTCCATTCTGTCAAAATTTTTCTGCTCAATTTTAGAAATTGGAGTCGAGGTAACTTGATTATCAGGTGTATTTTTCATTTTAGGCTTCCTCTGTGCCTCTGACTTCTCTTTGTGACACACCCAGCATGTAGGGCCGGTGGAGCTGCAAGGAGTGGAATGCAATACAATGAAAATCATGTCTGGGCATAGAGGATTGATGAGCCCCATAAGGGTGTGAAAAGTGGGTGAAATAAGCACATTTTCACTTGAATAACAAGTCATCAAAATCACAGAAACACCCGTTGCCTCCCACCTGCTCTTCCTTCCAGCAAATACCCATTCAAATTTTACTAGGATTACTAAAAGTAATCATTTTGAGCATTTACATGGGAAACCCATTTTCCTGTGTAATATCTTTTGATAAAAAGAATATCCAACAAAGAGTTTACACTTTACACTTTGTAGGTGCACTTTAGCTACTGTCAAATGATGCATCCAGTCGTCAAGGTGCGTGTCCAAGATTGTTGTATGTTCTTGTGGTCTGCTAGAGCTGACATCATACAACACAAGAATTATGTATGTGTCCTAGGATAAAATGTACTCCCATGACACACAGCTGTTACAACCACAAAGTATATAGAAAAGGAAGGAAATGTTACATAGAGCCTGTCTAAATCTGTCTAACAAAGAATGAAATGAATCACTATAAAGGTTGATATACAGTATAAATAAATTAATAACATGGAAGATACAGTGCAGTCCACAAGTATTTTGACAGTGACACAATTTTTGTTGTTTTGGCTCTGTAGTCCAGCACCTTGGATTTCAAATTAAACAATGAATATGTAAAACAATGTAAAAAAGTGTATATAATTTGTGCTATAATATATAAGTGCTATAATTTGAAGGTATTTACACCCATAACAGGTGTGTTTGAAGGGATTTAAAGATGAATATGAGCTAGATCTTCCTCATTCATACAGGGTCAAAAGACATTTCCTGAGGTAAAGACCTTTAATGTTTTGTAAGGACTGAGTATATATGGTCATTGCGATTATTTCTGTAGAAAACCCTTAAACGTGTTACATATGTATGGAGGGTGTATAATCAATAAAGAATGATTATAAACAAGACTACTACAATAATAAACACGCAGCTTTTTGCTAAGTTTTATTCTAGAGGTGGATCATATTTTCTTTAGAAGTAATTAACTTGACTCACTTTCCAGACATGGAGCCAAAAAGAAGTTAAAAATTGTTTTGATTTAATTACAAACAAACCTGTGCAATTAATTCAAAACTGAAGTGACATTTATGATTAAATACCTCTCAAGTATTCAGTCTGGGGTTATGTCAAATTAATATGGCAAACCAATATTAAGGCTTGTTTTCAGATTTCTTTTTGAAGAATGAATTCATTATTACACCAAACAAAAAAAAGAGCATATTTTGGCAAGTGACTATTGTCTGAAATTGCAATGGGGAATAGGAATAGGAAATTGGATGTTACAGTTTCTAGAGGATCTCTAATGATTCTTTTATCATTTTTTTCTATTTTTTCTTGAAGATCACTGCTATGCCTTAATGGGCAACTTTTATTAAACCAACAGCTTCCCATGGCAATTGCTGTATTGAAAAGCTTTTAATCTCAGTGTGCTGTCTTGCCTATTTAAACCATTAAGATACTGGCATATTTATTCAAGCTGTATGAAGTGACAGAAAAACACATATAAACCCATATCCCTTAACATCCTATATGGGTCATATGTTGAATTAGCAGCTAAAAGTTTACAGTAAGAAAATGTATGTTTACTGTTCAATTTAGGAGTCTGTATGGACTGTAAATGTATTGCTCTCTGTGACATTTATGAATAATATTTAATGAAAGGGGAAATAATGTTATTTACTCAAGTGTGATGAATATAGATTTGGAATCAATCAACATCATGTCCTTAACTTTGACTAACAATTTTTTTTTCTTGACAAACACATATCGGCGAGTTTAGCAATCACTAAAACTAAAGTGTATTGCTTGCATTTAAGACAAACTCATAAGAAAAGTTTTGTATGTAAAAGTTAAGGACACATACTGACTCAATACGGCCTGAAGTCAACGACCGTAAAACTATGTGTACAATGTTTGGGTACTGTGTTGCAAGGTATAGCATGTATCTCGTTCTGTTGTTACACCATTCCTACTCTGGTTAAGTGCATAATGCCGCAACATCTATAAGCATAACATATTTATCAGGAGTCCACCATAACCATTTATTTCTGAATCAAATCTTTTGTGATTCAAAACTCTATTCATGTTTACATAATTTTGCAAATACTCTAAAACACCATTGGAAATGCACCATAATTGAAAGCATCCACAGGTATATTTTCAGCTTCCACCTTTTATGACTTTGAAATGAAGACTATTGGTGGCTCAGCCTGAACAGTTTTAACTGTGATTAAGATGATTGTAAACAAGCAGCAACTTATCATTAATGAGGAAACGGTATGAGTTCCTTCTTTGACAGTCCACTTTTGATTATAATCTAAATCCACCTTTAAGAAGACAGAGTAAGAGTAAAATTAAGTTGCTTTATTCTTTATGGGTCTTGAAAACACTTAAAAGACTCTTTAAGGACATCTACGCCTGGTAATTGGCCTAATTAAGGCAGTAATTACTCTTTCACAATTCTCAACACTCATAAACGGTCAGATCAATGGGCACTAAGAGCTTGATGTGAAAAGTGGATCCATTAATGTTGAGGAGACTGTTTGAACCCATTATCACAAACTGACCCATTATATCCCCATTGTGTAGTTAATGTGGATGATAATTAATGCAATGAAAAGGTGGAACCACCATTCAGTCTGTATGTGTGACATTAACCTGGATGGTAGGACGATCGTTAGCTAGCAAGAAAGAAATTGACATGTCTGTATGTCACGTTCAGTAATAATTGAACTTACAGAAAGTTGAAAGAGTTGAGGTGTGGCTATATTCTGCATATACTCACATACTTTTAACCTACAAATCTTTTTTCGCTTACAATGACCTTGACACGACATGCAAGACTTTCTGTTCATATACACCATAGTAGTATGGAAAAAAAACATATCATCACCATCTTCATCAGTGTGTGAATTCATGGGGGAAGTGGGGTGGGTTTCCCTGCCACTGCTCCCGTAGTTCCCTCCTCTGATTGACCAATTCTCATCCCAGGCTGGGAAGTTATTATTTCCCCCATCTGATACTTGTGTTTCATTCTAATATGTGTGTTGTAATAAATCCCAAACAATAAATAAAAGTTTATACATTAGTTTATGGCCATCTGCGCTGCTCAGCCTGCTCTTCGATTTTTGGTTTTTCAATGCTATTGTTCTTGCCATTTATTGTTATGAATGTGTTTTTATTAAGTATGTCCTAATTAATCAACCGCAGTCTAACGCCTAGTCTAACTAATCAAACGTACGGCAGCTGTGCTATGGTTCTTTTCAAGGACTCTAATAATTTTACTAATTCACTAAAAGGATTTGTTCACGGATTCGTTCATCAATTTGTTCACAGCTCTCGTTCTCACTGACTCTTGTAATTTGCGAATGCAAATGAGAGTCAGTGAACAATATCGAGAGTGATTGAAAACTCTAAGGTGGCTGAAGAGAGAATCCAACTCGGTCATTCACAGACTCATTCTCAAACTGGATCAGTGACTGACAATCGAAAAACTGCTCAGAAATTAGTTGCCTACTGTCGTTTGTAGGGGAATCCCTACAGTAGCCTAGCATGCACTGTTTTTTATGCTATTCACTGATCTTTTCAAAAAATTTAGCCTACGAATAAATATATTTTCAATTATATTGCAATTTTCTTATGTAGGATTTACAATTAGCAAATAGGTGATGCGAGTTACTGATTCGATTGCAAACGACAAAAGGTTTCATTATATAATCTATATTTTATTTATTAGTATTATTCCATTTTTATTTTAAAAGAACACAATATCTAGCAGCGTGATACAATTTAGAATTAATGTGTAGCTTCATTGGTACAGATATTTAAATTTAGTGGATCAAGCAACGGTCATAGTTTTATGACCCCTAATAAATCCATACGCACTAAAATCTATGGTGGCCCAGAAGTGTAAAACCCTATCCTGAAATAAGAAGCAATCTTTTTTAAATGGCAAGCAAACACAGTTAATATTTGCACTAAATTGAGGGAACAAATAAATAATTTGAGGGAGCAGATTACTAAATTGAGGGGATGGATGGGAGGGACGGGGGGTTAAATTGTAATAGCCTTGTTAGTTGTAGCTACGGTCTATTACATGACAGACTGACCCACACTGCTTTGTGTAAATGCTAGCTTTAGACATTAGCATTTTGCCTCATTGAAAAGTTTTAAGAAACAGAGCAGGCATTTCAAAAAAGAAATGCTTTATTTAAAAAGAGGATGGCTTCCTAAATATATAACGCATCTATTTTAAAAAGACAGAAACTAATTTAAAATTATTGCCTCTTATTAAAAAAAAAATGTTTTATTTAAAAAACAGCGGTTTCCTTAATATATAGCATCTTTTTAAAAAAAGAGAGCGACTCATTTAAAAAAGATTGCTTCTTATTTTGGGATAGGGATTTGCACTTCTGGGCCACTGTAAAATTTATATCCGACAATCCTGTGCACTTCCTGAACCGCTTTATGCTATTCTGCCTAAATCCACAATTTGATTTAGGCAGATTTATTTTTGCCTTTTTCTCAAGACTACAAAAAATGACTTAGGCACTTTTGTTATGAGGCTGTCGATATTTGAGTCAACTTCATCAAAAACTTTTGCATGGGTGACTTTCTCACAAATGGGGGCACTTAAAATCCCAGGATGAAACCCTTATTTTCTGGGTTTTGTTGAGGGGATTCAGGAGCACACTCATCCGACAATTTCAGGAAGTAAACTGGAAGTAAAAACTACAACTTGTAGTACAAGACATAGGCTGCATCCCAATATTCTTCACTCCCCACCCCTTTTCCTCCGGTCACCCACTACCACACATACACACATTGTTAGGTATTGGTGGAGGAAGGACCCAAACGCAGGCAGCAGTACAAAAAAAAACTAAAACCGAAGTTTAATAAGGGCAAGGCAGCAATCTGTGGTAATACAGGCCGGGTAAAAAACTGGGAAGGCAGGGCAACAGTACAAAGACAGAGTCCAAAAACAGGGTCACAGAACAGGCAGGGGTCAGAACCGGAAGGCACAGCAAAAGCACAAAAACAGAATCCAAAAACAGGGTCGCGAGAACACAGGCAGGGGTCAAAACCGGGGAGGCAAGAGAGGAACTAAAAAGAAAACAAACCAAAGACAGAAAACAGAAATAAAACAACCACGGGTAAAGGGGATTACAAAAAAACTCGGAAACAAATAACTCGGGTAGATACTCAGAGAAACAGAAAGAAACACAGTAGCAGAATATTTCGTATGAGGAACTCGCAAAGACAGATTGAAATAACAAGGTTTAAATACACAGGGAGAAGATTACACAAAAGGAATCAGGTGTGAAGAGGAGGGGAAATGGGAGAGTACACAGGTGAGAACAATGAGGGTTAACAAGGACCAATAATACAATAACGGGGAAAACGTAAGACACGGACTGGAATACACATGGACACAATGATAACAAACGGCCTAAATCACCCGAATAGTGCAATGACAAAGACAGGGAGTGGAATCTCAGAAAACATGGAACGCGGACTGACAATCGCGAGGGAAAAGAAATCAGGAAAAATAATAATACAGAATAAACAGACAGACAAATTACAGGATCCTAACACACATGCATGTGTACAGCAACTTCATTTACTCAGAATAAAGGCTCTCCAAGCTTTTTATTCTATTTAACTGGTTTTAAAATATTCTATAGATTTATAGTTTTCATCTCTCCAGTCTGTTGTTTGCCTTGGTTTTTCACTCAGTGCCAATTGTGTTCTTCTGTTCTGGGCTCTTGGTAATATTTGGCAACATTACATTAGTCATGTACAAACATTTGTTGTTTACAGAGCCTACATGTGTGGAGTATGATTACATCTTAATTACATATTAATGGTTACATATTAATTAATGTCTCGACGCAAACTGCAATGTCAGGTACGTTGCATACTGTACCTGCAAATACTTGTACTCGAAACGTTCAGGCAGTTTTGCATACTTCTGGGTAGGATTTGCATGTACAGTATGCAATGTACCTGACATTGAGGTTTGCGTCGAGACATTAATTAATATGTAACCATTAATATATAATTAAGATGTAATCAGCAACATTAGATTAAAACACAAAGATCCATTTCGGGGGCACTGAGGAGAGGAGGTGGTAGTGGAGGAAAGAAGGGTGCATTTTTCAAGTATTGAGCGTACGTATGTGAATGTCTATGGTACAAGAGTGGGAAATATTACAAACTACTTCCTCACTAGTTTCGAAAGAGTTTTGCATAATTTCTTTTGTACACTGCTTATAAAGAGGGCACATTTCAGTAGACAGCAGTCAAATTGGACAGGCCAGGGACAGGGGGCAGGGAACAGGGATCATATTCGGTCACCACCCAAGTCTGCATTACAGCATGTTCAGTTACTTCACGGATACGTTCTTCAACATTGTCACCGCTTTCAGTTCCGGAAACGATTGCTTTCGGGCACACAGATCGGGACAGGCTCGGAGAGCGCACCCTGTTCAAGTGGATCAATGCTGTCATTTCACCCAATGGTGAAAATGGTTAAATAGGAGTAGCTGCAGCTTCAGTGAATGGCAAGTTTGCAACTGAGAGCAGAACCAAAGGAGCGAATCCTTACACGGAGGTGATTCCTTACCTTCCTTTCATCCACCAAACAGATGCGCTCAAAAAGATTGACTCATTCACAAACGACACCGCAACAGCTAGCTAGTTGCCCGAGGTCAGGAACTTGCAGTAGCCTTCTAATTAAACAAATAAGAAAACTAGGGAGTGCAGTAAAAGATGTTTAAATAAATAAAATGTAATCCACAGTTTCTGTTGATGCCAAGGCAAGTACAACCACTTGCTCACTTAGCAATATCAGGAGCAGAACAGAAATTGTGAGTGTGGTCAGCATGTGAGCTGAAGGGAGGGGTCCACGTGTGGAAGAATCGTGGGGAAGCCAAGGCGCGTAAGGTGCACAGTAGTATTCCACTCAGGATATGTGAGGGAATTCCTGAGGCATTGCTAAAGTCGAGAAGTTGTGCACACAATGTGGAGAGCAGGGAAAGACCTCTCTGGAACACACAGAAAAGGTCAGTGCGGATATGGGTGTCGATGCATGGCTTAGCAAAGACTGAGTGATCAGATGAGACTTGTTCGGAAAGCGGCAGTCCGCTATGTTGTTCTTAGATTCAAAAAGGTTTAGATGCAAAGTACCCACACCGTTCAGAGCAAAGGTCAGGTGGTTCTGTTTCCATTTTAAGCTCTGAGTTAAAAGTTGCTGTTATCCCTAGTGCATCTCACTCTGTCACTGGCTTGGCTCATTGAATTTTGCAGATGAAGTGAGTATTCTGGGGCTAAATCCCCCTTTACTGGCTTACTTCCCAATTGACCCATGGAGTTGAGTGATCTTTGAATTTTTGTTATTCTCCAGAGGTTGCCAGCTCAGCCATATGACCCTTATTGACCCCATTACTGGCTTATCTCCTATTGTCCATGAGAGGTCTGCGTAGTTTGATTGTCCCTCTCCTGTTTGTCTCCAGGCAGATTGTCTCTACGGGAGACACCCCATGTGTGTTACACTGTGTAAGCTCATGCTGTTCTGAGTGAGTCACTTGGATTTTCATATTTCTGTCCTTTCATAATGCCGCAGCACAAATACTACAAATGTAACTGGTGGTATTACTGTGTGACTACACCACTGGGAATTTCACTCAAAGAAGTTATGACGCCCTTTTGATAAAACCGGTTAGTTCCCTGCACAAGTACCTTGAACTAAATTAAGTGATTATAGATGTGGGTTCCACAACAAGCATTCAGTTTATTAAGACATTATGCAATAGGAAAAATGGCTATTGTCCTCCAGGCCAGTACAGGCACTACCGGATGCATGCAGGGGAGAGAACTGTGGGGGGAGTTCTTACTTACCTTGAAGTGGAACAGGCACTCATGCATGATAGCGCAGGCAGACACACGTACTACAAACGGTGGAGAGAATCTACCTCCTGAGCTGTACAATTGCCCCCTCTCTGCCAACGAGGAATCCCTGACCATGCAGCCAAAAAAAATAGATAAAACACTAAGGGCCTGATTTAGAGATGGCCAACTTAAGTCATGCGCATAAGTGCCTCTCCTGCACGGATTTAACGCGGGATGAGATACGCCGTATTGTAACTTGCGCTACGCGGGTGAGTTTCTAAAAATGTGGGAGGCACAGGGCATGATATTCTAATGTCACGTTTTTTGTACCTGCCCCCTGGGTTGCCAGCTTTTTACTAAAAGAAATGTGTGTGGGGGTATACATTTTCAATGTGTCAGTGAAATTGCCTTTAATAACCGCATTTACCTTTGTAAAATCCTGCATTGAAGTTGCTCTTGCGTGATGGGGAAGGCAGTGAACGTATTAATCCATTGCATTGATAAAATGTTCATAGCTCCTATTGATGACTTGGATATACCCATCACTCAATCAAAAGAAATACTTTCTGGACAGTGGTTGCATGCAATATTATTAAGTAAACAAATACATTGTTGGATTTACTGAAAAAAAAAAAAGATTTAAAAATCAAATCTTTTTTTAATGATTTACCTAATAAAGTCATGCAGCCTACGGTGATGTAACACAATAGCCTATATGCGACATCTTCAACTTAATTTCAACAATAATTTTGGTGAAGCTGTGCTGATACAAATCGTTTCTCTGTCAGAGTGAATATGATCCAGACACTGTCTATCAAATAATCCATCTAATATTGGTGTGGTATGGTATATCAGACGGTCAATCATAGCCAACTTGTATGTATTTTTCTTTTTATGACAACTCTTTGATAATTGTAAGTAGGGTCGTCAAAGGAAAATAAGACCAATATAATTTTCAAAGAACATGCACTCATTCTAATATCCATTTTTGCGAAAGATGCTGTATTTTTCATAATCATCTGTTAGCAGCACTAGACCATTTTCTTTGGAACAAAATATGCGTATCTTGCACGATCTGCAGACACGCCTCATTTTCATCAAATCTCCACCCCGCACGCATAATGCCGATGCTTAATACAGCGGATAAGTCAAATGTCTGAATCACAAATGGCTTAATTTTGGGAGTAAGTCCCATTTGCGCGTGCTTATCTCAACTCTGAATCTGGCCCTAAGGGCTTGACTAACTAAGACCTTTAGTGTGGGCAAACAGTAGGCTAACGTTACACCTGACCGATGGCAACAATTTGGTGCAAAACACTGCATCATCTCCTACCTAGCTAATAAATGTTTATAATTAAAATTATTAGGCTATGTACAAAAAGCGAAAGAATGTAATGCTAGGTAACTACGCTACAAAACTGGCGGCAATATGCCTGCCTGTCTCTTGTTGACATGGAGGACCGAGCACCGTTCAAACTGTGATTGCGACATTGTGTAGTTTGTTTGTTAATAAAAAATATTTGCCTACAGTCTTGTACCTTTGCTTAAATCATTATAAATTTGGAGTTTATTTCACAAATGAGATAGTTTGGGTGTTAAGTAATAATGTTATGGAACCGAGAAGCTGGTATGATGCCTCGCCTTGTTACATCTGTCAGTAGCAGAAAAGTCAACGGGAGAAGGAGTGGGGATAATTTCTCTTCCGGAACGGAGCAGCCTGTTAGTGATGTGGCAACTTCGGCTCTCTATTGACTGTTCTCATTGCCATGTCCAGACAGTTTGGGAGAACTTTTATAGTGGGAAATTTAGGCTTAGAAAAATACATTTTAAAATACATTTAAATGACTGAACAATAAAAAAATTATGCACATTTGTTTGTTTGTTGTTGCCTAAAGACAACTGGCAAGTGTCACATTCAACCACCATGTTAATCCTTTAAATGTCATCACAGCCGAATCTCCGTTTAAATGTATGTGGTTTGTTTACTTTAAAAAAATGTTTTTACACTGTTTACAAACTAGCCTTGTTCAGTGCCGATGTGAATGTACTCAAGCTTATTGGGTAGCTCCCCTTGCATGTAACATTATGTTCTGGCTAACATGATAGTGTGTTTGTAGCCTAACGTTAGTAACACAATCAACTACTACACACCAGCTAGTCTAGCTACAGGTTTCATAAGGATTTGATTTGATGTAACTTTACAGATGCCTCTCATGGCACACGCGTATGTTCCTATAACGTGTGGAGGCTCTAGTTCAGTGGCACTAGCGACAATACAACAGTATTGTAACTTTATCTTATCTACATCAGCTTGCTTTGGCAGTACATCAAAACGACGGACTGAGAACACATGACTGTCAGTGGTCTAGTACAATATATCCAAGATATTGTGTTGCTGGGTTGCAGGGTTACTAGATAGCTTTGGAACTCGTTGCTGCTGCTGCTGCTCCAGGGACGGACGAAATTACAGAGCAGCTTAAATTGTGGAGAAGCGCTAACAAGAGCCTCTTCATTGCTCAAGTAGTTCACAGCATCTTCACTAGTTAGCTTGATGTTAAAATATTTCTTTACTATTAGTGCATTCTACAGTATAATTTAAATATATTGTTGTAGTGAGGTTTGGTCACTTTTATTCAGAATTAATTAAGTTCAACACTGAATTAGAATTTTATACGTCAATAGAGCCCAACTTAGTGAAATAACGTAGACACGACAATGGGTTGGAAAAATTACATGTTTTATTGGCTACAACTATGAATATGTGTATAATAGAAACAATAATTGATATAACATTCTATGACTTAATCTTAATCAGAGGAAATGATAATTTTGTGACAGCTAAATATAGAAGCTAACAGTCCTACCATTAACAAAGGTTAGTTTGTGTTATGGATTAATGACACGCTAAACTATATTTTGTGGTTAGCTCGTTTTATCAGTCTCATACATATACAGTTTTAACGGTGTAAAACTATAAGGTCAGGGAAATTGTTTATTCCCAACCGAAACGCGCATAGCAAAACAAAATACAAACAACAGTAGGAACCAGCAGTAAAATGACCTCAACATGGTATTACAGGGTTTAGCCTATCAATTGATGTCAGTGCTAAATAAAATGCGTTTCAATACTTAACGGTAACAAAGGGAGGCCAGTCCCAATTCCGTAAGTGATGTCAGCTCGTCAGCTGGTCCAAGGTCCCGGCAGGTGCGTGGACTCCTGGAGACTTCTTCACCGAAGTCGGGTCGCAACAGGTTTCCAGTCAGGACGACGTGGACGTGCACAGATCTCCACTTGGGTCTGGCCGCAAGGGAGACAGTAGAGGAACAGTTTGAAGAAACGTGTCCTCAAAACAGCTGTTGAGAATAAACCAGCTTGGGTAATTCTGTGGACGGTGACAGGCCAACTCTGTCTCGGTGATCAGGCGAGATGCGGGTTGGGAAACGCAGAAGCCCGTCAGGGTTTCAGTGGTGCGTCGGGTAGGCATAAAACAGTGTCTTTACCATCAGAGCCGTCCAGGTGCATCTGGTCTGGGTAAGGCTGCGCCTTTCCCATCAGAGCAAAGTTGTTAAAGTTCCATGGGTTTTTATGGTCAAAATCCCTTTGATCCCAATTGGTAGATGGCTTTAGGGCACCCATACCATAGATTGGCTCATTCCCTTGGAACCAACAATGAAACATAGATGGACCAGCTATTTGCAATCACCTCAGGGTGTGTGAGTGTTAAATTTGGATCTCCACTCTCTCCTCTCCTTCTCAACAGGGGGGGGGGGGTGTTCCTACCCAAACAGGCGCCTGATCGATCAAGCAGTCTGTGTTCATCTCAGAGTCACTTGAAGAATTTGGATAGACACTCCATTGTGCCTCAGTTGATCAGGAGTGTTAATTGTGAATAACCCCGCAGGAGGCCCAGTCTCATGATCAGAAAGTCAGAGTCCCAAAATGTCCCTGTGTAACCATTACATTGTAAAGACAGGGATCTGGCGAGGCTCAAACTCGGGTCTCCAGGGGGAGAGGCGGTGTGCTAACCGGCGCACTACAATAAAGATGAATTCACCTTTTGCAGAGCAGTTAGGCAGCCTCGGGAGCGGATGATGGAATGTAAAAAGTATACAGGGTGTCCTCCCTATACGTCATAAGAATTGGAGAAAATTTTCCCCCATAAGCAAGCGTCTAAGGAGGTGTCTTGTGGTGTAGCCTGTAGAGCACTATCCACATGCTCATTGTTTCCGAATCCGACCATGCAGACAGAGCGCAGTAGCTTGGGCTCTGATTCAGACAAAGCCTTAGTAAATACACTTAATCATATTTAGACATTTACTCAAAATAGTACACCTTTAATAAGTGTACTAAAGTGCAGCTTCAGTAAAGTACAAGTTTCAGTATACGTTTTAGAAATATACTAAAATACCACGTAAAATACACTATGTAAAATTTACTTTTTAAAAGTAGTACTTAACTTTAAACTAGTATAGGCATTCACACACTTTTTATAAATATATTTAAGCACATTAAGAAATATATTCAAAAGTAATACCGTTTTAATAAGTATACTAGAGTAATACATAAGTCTGGTAAACATCTTAGTATACGTTTTTACTTAAACTACACTTACAGTATATTACTGGCTATCATACTAAACCTATACTTTGAATTAACACATGAAAGCACATAAGAAGTACCAAAAATTAATTGCAAGTATACTCTCAGAAACGTATATTTGGGTAGAAATATACTTATACAAACTTAACACATGTTATATACTAAAAATATACTTTCAATGTGGAAAGATATACTGATTTTTGACTTGGGAAGACGCAACACAAAATATAAATTTCAAGATAGCTTTTGAAATGTCACCATGAGCACAGCTGACTCATTTCACAATCTGGCACCCAACAAGAGGTTTGTATATATGGGGCTTTAGAATTAAATGCCCTTCATGAATATGGGGCCTAGGCATGTAATTAATGTGTAAGATTGAGGTGAGGATTACCGGGACATTGGAATAGAATCCAGAATTAATTGCTCATTACTCTGCATACCTCTGTAAAACTAATGATCCAGAACCCTGCAACTTCTCCATCAGAATTTTACTTTCAAGTACAAATGGGAAGCATACCACTATTCAGTCAATAAATGGCTCCTTTAAGTGCAGCAGTGTGCCAATTTCTCATTAGAAGACTGCGCATAATTCTTCACCTCTCAGCCTCTGCACACAATGTAATCTATTTACGCAAGTGGTTAATGATCTCATTCAAACTCTTCTTCACTTTTGCAACTCCCCAGAGTAACCCATGTCGAAGCTGCAGATGTGTCAGGTGGTCAGTCTGTTTTTTGGGTGGTGCACTTCTTTATCAGGCTGCAAAGCTGAAAATAAATCCATTTACACTCCTGGACCTGGACTCCATTCAATCATGCATGCCAAACAGAGTCCACAGGGGATTTTTACCCACAGTCTTTACTGCTAGCTGCATTTAATTATGTCCAGTGCTTCTGGTGTTGTTAACGTGGTCAAGGTTTCTTTCTGAGTGTTAGACTCCAGATTGAGTTCTCCATTGCCTTACTTAGCTGATACTGTGCCCATGATGACCTTTAGCTCCTTAGTTCAGTTCTGTTCACAGATGTTTATGGCAATCACACTTTTATATTTCAAGAATGACCACCACGTGACATTACACACTCCAGTGTCCATGTGACATGACCTTCCTTGCACACGTCTGTCTGTCAGATATCCTAGATCAGCATACTATGGTACAAAAGCACATGGGATTACAGGTAAGAAACATTCTGACCTCTACTTCTACCAGTCTTCACAGCTGGTTGCTAAGCAACCCACTGGAATGCAGCCATTTTTATTACTTTTCATTCTGAAAACTTAATGCAGGATAATGTTGTCTGGATTATTATTTTTTTTAAAATGGTACAATGTGTTTTTTGCAACATAAAGGAATGCAATAGACTGAAAATTTGAAAATATTTTGCAAAAAATAACATACCTCTTTCCAGCATTGAGATGTTAGCGAATTTATTATTGCAGAGGCAAGGTGTAATTTTTAAAAGAAATTTTATTTACAATAGTGTGGAAAGTCCACTGTCATAGTATTACAGTAGGCTACGATGCTTTGTCATAACTGAGATGAGTGAGCCTGCCGGCGGCTGTGTTTTCGATGTTGACAGACCAATAACAGATGGCTATTTTTGAACTCATTCAGGAGAGGAATGAGATTTGGCGATCAGAGATTATGGCTATGAGTGATTATGTGGCTGCTGACAATGACATATGTATTTTGGTAAATAATTAGAGTAGCCTATGTGTGACAACTTTACCTTGTGTTCTGAAAAGGCTACAAGTATCAATGTAGCAGATCTCTATGGCACCCTTTGAGAAGAACAACCACCATGTGAAAGAGCTGTGAGCCCAATATTTCCATAGGTCTATATTTCTACGGTGCTATACTTGATGCTTGAAGTAGGCCGGAACAGACCAGTACGCTGTACAGAGACTTCTATATTTTGCTCATCTGAGTACCGGGATTATTTTTTTTAGCATTCCGCTACTTATCATAAGGTGTACCTAAGCAGTGTCATACGCAGTAGCACTAGCGAGATTCTCATTCATTCCCACAACAGTCATTGTGTTGTATTCCAGAACAGCGGATTCATAGATTCATACTCACATATAAACAGACTTCATTACCAAGACGGTACCTGCTTTCTTGCAGTCTTACTGCTTATCTGCAATGGAGCCTGTCTTTTTAACATGTTAGCTTGGCTCAAAAATGGGAAGTTCCAGAACGGACCATTCAGTACGAGAACCTGTTTTTTTCCCCACTTAAAGTGCTGGCTATACTCACTATGTCAGTCCCTCGCTGCAACAGTCCAAGTGCAATGAGAGGGCAACATCAGTATGTGTGTTCCAATTTTGGATGAGGGTGTTCTGGGTGTCTGGCCACTCTTTGGGCTTTACAACTTAACAATCCTGAACGAGTTAGTTCAGAAGCTGAGCAAGGCTGGTGAAAACATCTCATGGAATAATTATGAGGTTTCACCATGCTCTAGTGGGGCAACTATTGTTTGCAGAACACCAATGGTTTAGATCACTATACCTTCCACTTTATTCCTCTTTCTTCAATCCCACCATTTTCTGCTTGGAGGTGGGAGGTTTTTGATTGATGACCTGGCCAACAAGCCACCCTCATGCAGGCTATGGGTGAGGCATACAATGACATCACTGCAGAGCAGTGTCTGGCCTGGATAAGGCATGTGAGAAGATAGTTTCCTGATGTTATGTTGATGACAATTTATGGCCAGACATAAATGAGAGACAAGAGTGACCAGAGTAGATAAAATTAACAATTTATGATTGTAATTTACAGTTATAATTTATGTACCATTACTAATTTCCATTATCTACCTCTGTGCACAGGGATTGCATTTTTGGTTCAAGGTAATATGTTTTTTGAGAGGGTGATTTAATGTTTGGTTAAATTATTTGGTTAGGATTATATAACTTCATTTTTTTGATGGTTAAATGCATAAAAATGTGTCAATGTTCTTATTTTGATTTCAATTACAATACAAAATTAGATTTCTGCGTATCTAATTGGTTTTAAATATTGCGTAACGGCTTAAATAACTGTGCCAATTGTTTGAAAAACATCTTCAAGCAATAGAAACAAAGCTGTAAGCATTCTACATTTGACATTTTAAATGACAAGTATATGCAGATAATTAGTTAACTGAGTCACAGTAATTTGTGGAAAGCAGATCTATCACAGAGAACAACAACGTACAATACCTTACATCATAGCTACATCGTTCACTCTTTAGGAATGCAGTGAACAGGAATGGAAGAGACTTCTAGTCCTGCCCACATAAGCTGAGTGAGTCATTAGTAAAGAATACAAAGTGAAAGAGGTGCGCTTTTGTTATAACAAAAACCCGTTGTTATGAAAACAGCTTAATTTGAATAGCTTCTTTGTATCAATTCAATGAGCTGACAACTACATTACAAGACAGAAATGCTTACTAAAATTAATTTGTGCTACACTAAGGCATATAGAATTTTACTTTGATGTAGGATTAACTTTGGCAGGGCTGAGGCAAAGCAGTAAGCTTGACTGCTGAATTAAATCAAAACAGCCTTTCTGACTAAAGAAAAAAGTTACATAGAACATTGGATGAATTTGTAAACAGGTGATTTATTGAATTGTACTTTTATTTAAAACAATGTACTTTTATTTAAAACAATTTTTATTGAATCCAGAGCTGAGGCTCCTAATATGAATGCTGAATTAATGTCTTATTTATGACCCCTCCCACAGACAAAGCCTGGAGCGTATTGTACAGTGTTGATATTGGCAACTTCAATTAATATAAGCAAAAAGTGAAGGATTAAATTCAGTTTATTGTTTATACAGTTTATAGTCTGCTATACTCAGAAATATTAGAAAATGATGTAGTTTAATTTTTATGCCATTGATCAGTCAAAACAAATCTTTTAGTTCAAAAATAATTTTTACTTTGAAGATGATGTGTGTCACGATTATTGGCATCCCTGTACTTAGTACTTTTGGGTACCCTTCTCTTGCCAAGATAACAGCACTGAGTCTTCTCCTGTAATGTCTGATGAGATTGGAGAACACATAGTAAGGTATTTGAGACCATTTCTCCATACAGAGTCTCTCTAGATCCTTCTTGGGAGTCCTTGGTCCTCGCTTGTGGATAGCACCATCTTCTGCAATTCTCCAACTGTGATCCATGGAGAAATTTGTGCCGCGTGAACCATCCTCACTGTGCGTGGGGGCAAGCTACAACTGCGTCCTCTTCCAGGCAGGTTCATCACAGCTCCAGTTGCATTAAACTTAATTATTCCCCTGGTAGAAATACCTGATAGAAATAGGAAGTTTCAGACATGAAGCTGTTTTCTATAGCAATTGCTTGATTTATAAAGGGCGGTAACATATTGTCTCATTTAATTTGTGTGTTCTCTGGTCTTCGCCATGTTGATGGATGACTAAGGGGTTTTTTGCCTGCGGGCCACCTCATATTTATACCCCCGTGAAAAAGGAAGTTGAGACCACATAATATTCCTAAAGACTGCTTAGGTGTACTTAAAAAGGTAAAAATGTGAATGGGAATATTGTTCAATTTGGTTTTGTTTGTGAGTATTTCTGGCATTGCCAATAATAGTGACATTTTTGTTTTGAAAAAATAAAGTTTTTTTATGAAGATATTTTTTTCTTTCAATCATTTTATCTAAATTTAAGATGAGATGTTTCTCAAATTTTCAGACATTTTGAATAGCCTTTTTTGCTCATATTTTCCAGGGTTGCCAATAATTCTGGTGGGCATTGTAGACACAGTTTTGATAGAACATGCATCAACATCCCCAAACATCCCCAACTTCTCCTTCAACTGACAATGAGGTAAAAGTAGGCCAACCTGAACCTACTTTTTTAATCATTCTTAGTTTACTCATATCTTAGTGTAAATTATCAGAGCTGAAACAGAGATCATAAGACACCTGTTTAAATAATTAAAGATGAAACATTGAAACATCCCAAACTTAGTATTTCAATATTTAAGCAGTTTTGTAGCTGCATATAGGTAGAAAGCATTTCTCTTGCAACCAAAGGAGTTCTTTTAAAGGTTGTTTTACATTTTTAGACTTGCTTTAGTTGAAGGGAGACAGTGGTGTATGAAAGAGAATGTTATAAGGAGATTGTGTTTTCCATGAAAGTTTTTTTTTTTTTAAAGAAAGATTCAAAATGGCAAAAATGTAAGCTCAGCTATTTTTTTTTGCAAAGTGGGACTATTAAATATGAAAAATTAGATAAACTGAACTGGTATTTTGAATGCAGTATGTTTAATCATTATTTCAGCTGAAAATGGAGGATCATTTATAAGAAATTATGTGTATCAAATAACATTGCTTGTAACAAAGTACCAATGCCTCCAGTGCTGCATTAATTGATAACAATCTGCTTTCAGGAATTCTTGGGGGAGAAGGCAACTTATGGCTGGCTTTTGTGTAAAAAAATAAAATAAACAGGTTATTAAATTGCTTTTCTTCCTGAGGATCCACACAATGGCAGAACACTGAATATTTCATTCAGCTAGTTTGTGAAATAATGTAGATAAAAAATATCCTCAGTTTTTCTCGTTGTTAGATAAACCATGCTAGAAACATACTAAGGCTGGCTCTAAACGCAGCATTCAGCTGCATCATTCAATAATTACAGGCTCCCAGCATCAGCGCTCTAAATTTTAATGCAAATTTGTGATTTAAAAAAGTGTTTCTCTGCTCTTCATCCATGGATATAGCTGATTGACTACAAATGGTAAGTTTATTTTATTGTAGTGAGACAGTCACTACCTCTGCATCATTAGATAAATTCTTGAAGGGGAAGCACTTCTTTATTTATTCATTCAGTTGAACCTTTTCACGCATTTTTCACATCCTTATGTTGGTGATATGATTTATGGAGGATCCAAGTATTGTCAGGGACTTGCTGGAAACAAATATAGCAAATAAATGTTTTTTCTTTCTTCCATTTCATTTCCCAGTCAAACACTTTTCTGGTGCTGCTGTTTTTTCCATCAGTTGTGCTTTGGTATTTTAATCGTTCATCATCAGAAGATGTTAGTACAGCAGCACAGCATATTTTATAAAAGGGTCTGCGTCACAGATGGGCCTTATTTGCAGTGTATATCTGTAATTGCTTCAGAGATGTTTCAGATCTCCTGCTGGGAGAGGTGCTGTAATTAAGAAAGGAAGAAAAAAAACAAGATGGGAATAAGAAATATGAGAATTACACATTTCGCATCTGACTGAATTTAAAATCAATCAACTTGGGCATGGTTACTGTTTAGCTCCAGCAGATTAGGATTGGTTAGGCAAGAAGTTTCACATTGTGATGCTACAGGGAGACAAAAAACAATCTTTTCCAAACTGGGGCAGACAAATCTAGACAATTAATAGATGCTACACATGGTTTGCAACATTCCCCACGCTTGGACCTGCATCGGCAACACACAACAACACCTCCTGAGGGAATAATCCTGAATAAATATACATAAACACTGAACGTTAACATTGTCTATTATAATAACGTGCTTACTCTTACATAATGCGTTCTTAAATTACTCAAACATGCCTCAATTTTAAAAGAGTGGTTCTAACTATGACATAATACTATGGTATATCTTACATAAATGTTCACTTTTGATATTTTCTGAATAATATACCATTAGCTAAGTGAGGTAGCCAAATGAAATTATTTTAAACATAACAATATTCAATTCAGGCACTTTTGGTGCAGTGGACTGAAAAGGGCAATTTGATGCCAGGGACAGATAATATCGTAATGATTGCATGTCGCCAAACTGCAAACTATTCAGAAATATAATATCTGCACTGTGTGCTCTGTATGGGAACATTGTAACATATTTCAGAATGTTTGGTTAATTAAAAAATGACTGCCTATGTAGATAGCTAGCTATCGTTTTAAATATAATATAATTGTTTTATTTAATGATATTTTATTCAGGGGTTCTTGTGACCAAGAGTTTAATTTCTGCCAGGCTCTTCTTCTTTCTGTTTTGTCCACCAGATTTTTTAAACTAGATTTTGCGGAAAACCTCACATCATCTGCAGCACTATCACAAAGTTCTGTGAATGTTTGCATGCAATGTACTATTGAAGCGTATCACCATTGACAGCTGTCAGACTGTGCTTCCAGGCTGAGTGTTGAAGATTGACATCCTCTGACTCAACAGTACTGCCAGGGCTGCCAATTCTAGACACAACAGAATATGAACACTCTTACCTTGTTCTTGTGCTAATAAGCATAATGTTGAGCAAGTAAGATTTCATCAAAATTTAGGGTGTGTCAGCTCTGAATACAAGTCAGTCTACTATTAGAGTAACCTTAAAGGGATATTTCGGAATTTTGGACATAATGTCTCAATTACGACTTTGTGCTGACCTAATATTCTCTGTGGAAGTACGGCGGCGGAGCGAACGTGGCCATTGCAACTTGTTACTCTTCTTTGTTGTTGTAGTCGACCAGTGCCGGCACTAAATTCGTAGGTAACGTAAAGTATCTGTCATGGTTTATGACCTTTTTCCCTTGCGGTCGTGTTCCTCGGTCGCCACACGTCGGCGCTGCGTCTCGTCAGCGTTTCACAGCTGTGCATGGTTGCCGGTGAGCTATATAAGCTTTCCGTTTCTTTCATTCGGGGCTTCGATATTGATTGTTGATTGTGAGTGTTTGGTTGTTTGTTCTGTGGTGTATTTTCTGGTATTATTTGTCCTGTTTTGTGAGCGGTTTATTTTACCCTTTTAAAGTTTTAATCGTATGATTAGATCTAGGTTTTTAAGGAGACCGTTTTGCTCCGTTGTGCTTTTATTGGAGTTTTGCGGTACTTGCCTTTGTGCTTTGAGCTTTCAGGTTGAATTCCTGTTTTGTGTGCTCATTTCAGTCTCCGCTTTCTGGTCTGTCCTTTGTTTGTCGTTTTGCCTAGATCTATTGCCCTTTACTAAGAGACAGGGCGTTTGTATCATACTGACTTTAGGGTTTTATTTATTCTTAGAGGCAGGCCGGTTATTTTCGATTAAGTTTGCGTTGGTCTTTAGTTACAGCTGTTCTGTTTCGTCCTTTTCTGCACGCTTCTGAAAATAGTCTTCGAACGTTAGCTCTGTTCTTTTCGCCTCGTTACTTTTCCCATTATTGAGAGTCTAGGGCGTTTATTTTCTACCAAGCTTCTGTTAGTCACTTTGCTAGTAAAGTTATGGGACGACGGTGCTCCGTCGGCTCGCCTGTAAAATGTTTCTCTTCTGGGAGATCGGGCGTTTACCCCTTTATGTTTTCTGCATTTGACTGCTAGCCTATGAAACTAGCCATGGAACGTTATCTCTGTTCCTTTGCCTCGTCACATTCCTCTTTATCAAGAGGCATGGCATTTATTTTCTATTTAACTCGTGTTAGTGTTTTAGCCGGTAATGTCTGGTGCAGCTGTCCTGTTCGTCCTTTTCACCTGCGGAACGATTTTGTTCGGAACTGTAGTTCTGTTCGTTCTCTGGGTGTGTCCCTCCTTATATGGAGCTTGGACGATGCTATGGACATGTTTGTGTTTGACTGCGAGTCTCATGGAAGTAGCCACGGAACGTTATCTCTGTTCCTTCGCCTTCTCGTTACATTCCTCTTTACCAAGAGGCACGGCTTTTATTCTCTATCAAACTCGTTGGGTCTTTTAGCCGGTGATGTCCGGTGCTGCTGTCCTGTTCGTCCTTTTCACCTGCGGGACGATTTTGTTCGGAACTGTAGTTCTGTTCGTTCTCCGGGTGTGTCTCTCCTTATCTGGAGCTTGGGTGATGCTGTGGACATGTTTGCGTTTGACTGCGAGCCTTCTAGAGTAGCCTTGGAACGTTAGATCCCCGTTCCTTTTACCTCTTGGTATACTAATTCGTATTCGTTTTCAGTGTTTGTTGGTTGTGTGTGTTTTATGTGTACCATTTATGCTACTCGCCTGTTCTTGTGCGTCTCTTTGCTGAGACAGGGCGCGTATTATTTCTGGCTATTCAGAAACCTGTCCTTGCGCTTCTACTTATTTGCGTGTGACAGTCAGCCGGTTAGTAGCATCTGCAGGCGTGTTCGTTGTCTTGTCTCCTCCCTTAACTGCGGGGTTTCCCGCCCTTAGTGGCCTTAGGGCTTAAAGAATCCCCTTGCTGCGTTTGGCTCCTCCCACCTCACAAATCACGCCCCATTACAGTATCGCTCCCCCGATAGACTGTCGTCGTATTTTATTTGCTTTGGGTGCACTGTGGAATGTTTAAGTGCGTTTGGTAGTGGATGCTACTGGTTGCCATCGAGTTGTGCAAGCATTAGCAATGTGTGTATGTCCAAAAGAAGGGACAGCATGGAATTGATGAAAGTGGTTTCCATCAATCAACTACATCATGGGTAAGTCGTAATTGAGACATTGTGTCCAAAATTCCAAACTATCCCTTTAATGTTCTCCACAACTGTATGTCACTCTGGATAGAGAACCGAAGTGTGATGCCAGCCAATCTGAGGTTATAAGGATGCTGTTTTCAGTACAACTACAGGTACTTCAATATGTTGTACCTATATGACCCTTCTCTCAATCATGGCATTCCTGTGCAGTTTGGTTTGAAATTGCACAAATTACATTTTAATTTATATCACGTTGTCCGCTAACAAACTACATTTCCTCACACAGTATGGAGTGTCAGCGCGTCGCCTGATTTTACGTCACCGCCACTTGCCCTTTGAACGTGGACTGGTTGGTGTCAGAAATAAATTTAGCTGACTGAAGCAGTACAGTTTTAGTGTTGCTCTTGCCGTGTCCACTTCGCTGGCCTCACATATTGCTGTTTTAACTCGCCAGATCAGCTAAATTTTTAGCTAGCTCTGTCCATTTGTCCAAGTTAACGTTACACAACTTGCTTCGTGTAACTATATCTTGTTAGGTAGATTGCTAAATGTGTATTATTAGCTAGCTATCTTTGACAAATGATCTGCTAACGTTAGCCACCTAGCTCGCTAACTGAAAGAAAATTACACCACAGTAACGATAAACTTGTTCAGACTGCTTTTTTTATATGTTAGCTATAAAAAACATGACTACAATATGAAGGGTGTGTGTGTTCAACCAGAGTGGTTCGGAACGCAAATGTAATCAGTTTTTCTCACTTTTGCTCATTTTGGATGACAGTGGACCTAATGCAGCCTAGGCCTACTGTAACGTAGATTTTGCATTAACCTTACGTTAACTAGATGGAACTACATAAACTGACAGGACAGTAGGCTAACGTTACGAATGTAATGCTAGGTAACTACGCTACAAAACTGGCGGCAATATTCCTGCCTGTCCCGGCTGTGGCGACGGCTACGGTGCACATGTGTGAATTTGACTTGCTCCCGTCTGCCACCGTAGCCTGTAGATCTACAACGGCAAAAACACAACGTATGGATTAGGCGAGTGAATTTTCCATTATTATTGTTTTGAAATAAAAACTTGTTTTACAATAGATAAAGAAACTTATACTTTCAACAATTTCAGAGCATTTTTTCAAAGACACCTGCTAATTTAATAGATTTTCCAATTTTTCCAAAGTCATCTGCTCCGATGTCAACATCTCTAGACGAGAGTAGTGGCGCCAACAAGCGTTCACAGTAGGTCAACTTTGATAATTCTCTAGACTTTTGCGTTTGTTTATATGCAGTTTGTTAGTTAATTCAGCATTCTCCATGTCATCAAGAACGAGATGCGAATACTGGTCGTAAGGTAAATCTAAGTTGTCAGACTTGTTCACATCATATAATAATAAAAACTCCTAATCTGAAATGAATTCATTGTCGAAAGCATAACTTGCACTCAGTAACTCCTCTATGGGCCTTTTTAAACAACATTTTTCGTAGCTAATAATTTACAGTCAGATTGTTGAACACTGCCGTCGTTGATTGGGAAGAGTTGTTGCTTAGTGACTTTGATTTCTGTGGCTACGGCGTGAACACAAATTTATTTCCGGTCACCGAGCCGTCGCTGCTTAAATTCCCTAATTTCTCTTCCAGAACGGAGCAGCCTGTTAGTGACGTGGCAACTTCGGCTCTCTATAGAGTACTCAAGTGACTACGTCATACTGGTTTCGGAAGTAACTTTCCCATTAATTTAGAGCGTAGACTATAACTAAAAGTTACTTTTAAACCATTTCTAGTGATTATGTCTTACCGTCAATTTCCTGGATTGTTCAATATAACGTCTGTTCGCAAAGTATGTCGTTTTTCTGGACCTGATTCAAGTATATTTTACGTTTTAGTATTTTTTTGTGAACATACCAGCGCTGGCACTGTTTAAAAACTGGACATCCCATAATTCCCTCCAGACGAGCAGCGTTGTCTCAAAACGTTGTTATATAATGTTAGCCAGCAGTAGCACACAGCTCCATTTTTAAACACTTTTTCTAACGTTAGCTAGCTAGCTTGAAGGACTAAAAGCTAGAATTGCTTTATGTGGTTAACCGTAGCGTAGTTTCTGACCTTGTCGCGCAGGCTTCTCAACTTAGCAAGCTAATGTTAGCTCGTCTTCAGCGGCAGTACTCCCATCTGCCAAAAATGTCCAGAGCGACGAGATGATGACATCTTATTGGTCTAGAACCACCCATGTGTTGCAGTACTGGATGTGTAGTCCGTTAAAGTGGACAACAAGTCGACTACAATCATTAATCCATTACTTTAAAAAAAAGAAAATTGGAACATGCGATATATAGTCTATATCCTTATACCACACAGGCTAATCCAGGAACGTTTCGGCTTATTCTATGAATAAGATTTCAAGAAATAGTCGAGAAATGAAAAAGCCTGTTCTATATGTTATAGGGAATTTACTTCCGAAACCAGCCTCCGCCCACGTCTGACGTACTCACTTGAGTACTCCATAAGAGTCTCTGCTAAGTGATTATAATATAATGTAACACAAGCCTCCACTTTTATCTGGTGCAGCCTAGAAAATATAAATTCCACATTTGGGAAGCCTCAATAACCATTATTTACATTGACCTTTTATTTCATTCATAAAAGCTTAGGACATTCAGGCTTTAAATTAAAAATGGAGTAGTGACCCTGGTATGTGGATTAGACACGCTGGGCCCAAAAACAATTTCTTTGTTTGGTGTTTCTTCTGAGATTAAATTAAACCTTCCAAAGAAGAGCAACACCTTACATTTATCTACTGTCACAGTTCCTGTTTCAGACCACCACAGACCGCTAATTCCATGGTCACTGTGTTTCCCCATGTTGCATGTTTGGTCTTTGTTCTTGTGTTCATTAGATAATTAGTTTAGGATTCTTAACACCTGTGTCTGATTTAGTTTCTAGTTTCATCTTTGCTTTTGGGTTATTGGTGTCCTTATTGCATTCTTGAGAGGATTTGATTAAGCGCCCGGGCATGGATGAGGTTAACCGCATTAGCACCAATTGCGTGTGATTTAAAAGAACTGGAGTAATGTTATGATGACGACAACCTCGCAGCGATTACGGCTAGGTCGCCTTGTTGAGCCATCTTTGCGCCGGTTCCTGTTTGATTTAAATAAACAAGAAAGCCCCCCCTTCACCCATCGTTGCCGGTGTGGTTGTGGGTGTACTAAATCGATGTACTAAATCGAACCGACTCAATGATTTCATTGTTTGCTTGTGTTTCGTTTAATTGAGTTTTAGTTTATGTTTTTCTGTGTATTTAAATTCTTAGTTCAGTGCTTGTCTTCGCCTTGTCTTTATGTTTCGCACTTCTACCTGCCGCATGTTCTCGCTTTCCCTAGTTTCTCAGTGGTTTCTTGTGTTGCCCTGTTTTGTTGTGTTCCCTAGTCCTTATGCAACAAAAATAGATAATATGTGGCAAATGTTATGCATGCAACGGTCATAATTAGTCACATACGTGGAGAGATTAGACAAAAAGAAAAAACCTTTCAAGTAACTTCAGGAATAGGCGATGTTGCCTAAGTCCCAAAACACCAACATAATTAGGGGTGAGTGAACAAGAAAGAGACTAATGGAGACCTTCTTGTCTCTTTTTGACAGTAGGCTCCTTCATTGTGCATTCCGCGATGCGGGACTATGCTCTTTCAAGGTGCAGCACCTGCAGGTGGGAGCGAACTTAACAAAGTAAACATTGTCTGTAACATCACGATATCCAGCTCCATGATAGTTGACAATCATTGTCAATATCCCGAACTATCGTCATATCACCCAGCCCAAACGCACATATAAATTATAGTTATGTTCTCCTAATGATGTTATCGTGCTCTTTATGCAAGACCGGGGAAAGCAAGCACTTGCAAGTACGCACACTTGTACACACAAACAGCAAGTTCAGCAACATAGAACACACACACTGCCTATCTTGTGTGAAAGCAAGAAAACTGTTCCACAAGCGAAATTCAGCGTTCTTTCAGATCAAAGCCCCACCCACCGGCAAGTCTCTACATATCAAACAAACACAGTGACTATTGACAGGCTTCAGGTACAATGACAACCAAGGACAAGCCGGAGGAGGGACAAACTGCAATAACCCAATATAACAAAAAATAGCACAAATTATGACAAGCTGCCCAAAGCTATTTTCCCCTGCACAATAACATAAAAAAATATCCCAATAGAATGCGCGCAATCTGGGAACATTGTTGGTGAGATGCCAGTTTGGTTCTTCTTTTATGTGTATTATCTTGCAAGATACCACTTGAATGATGAATCTTGCTTGTCTCATCTGGTGATGCATTATACTGGTGGCTAAATTACTTTATCAAAGGTGCACCTCTTCACTTTCGAAAATTAAAAGTGATTTTAATTTGTGAGTAGACTAGTAAATCTCATAAATCTGGAATATATGGCAATGTTTGGCCTATGGATAAATTATGTCAATATATCTGACAATATACACTACATGGCCAGAAGTATCTGAACAACCCTTAGTCTGGGGTTATTTTCATGGTTCGGGCTAGGCCCCTTAGTTCCAGTGAAGGCAAATCTTAACGCATTCAATGACATTCTAGACAATTTGTTGCATCCATCTTTGTGGCAACAGTTTGAGGAAGGCCCTTTTTTTGTTTCAGCATGACAATGCCCCCATGCACAAAGCCAGGTCCATAACGTAATGGTTTGTCTGGATCGGTGTGGAAGAACTTGACTGGCCGGCACCGAGCCCTGACTTCAACTCCATCAAACACCTTTGGGATCAATTGGAATGCCGACTACGAGCCAGGCCTAATCGCCCCAACATCAGTCTCTGACCTCACTGATGCTTTTCTGCTTTTCCCCCCACAATGTTCAAACATCTAGTTGGAAGCCTTCCCAGAAGAGGGGGGGGGGGGGGGGATGAGCTCGAAATGAGATGTTGGATGAGCAGGTCTAAATACTTTTACCCACGTAGTGTATAACAATGTATGGTCGATGAATAAATTATGTAAATATTTCTGACATTATATTGTCATATATGGTCTATAAATATGTTTAGGTATATAGAAACATATATGCACAGTCCTTCTGTATATTACGATGTATTATTGAATATATTACAATATAATACTATAACTAGTAACTTACTATAAACTATAATTCTTTGTTGCGTAAGGGAGTAAAGTTTGCTTGTTATTTTCCTAGCTCTGCCTCCACATTTATCTCTGCACTTGGAATCATTCCCGGAGCCCTACCATCTACATGTGTATTTTAGGTACCTGAGGAATTCCCTTTGATATTTGGGGAGGGGAGAAACAGGACAGGCCGTATGATCCGGCAACCTGAGTACTGTCCCTCTCATATGCTGTGGTCGAAACCCATGTGTCCAACAATAGCTTAGCTTTTTGTTTTTGAAACGCACTTTGTTATTGACTATTTTTGGGAATTTGAATTCCCAAGGCTGTTTTGCCTCCTCATTGATAAATGATGCTAAATGGGAAATGGAGTAAACACTAATCTACTGATAAAGCATTGTGTAAACTGTGTTTTCTTGTGGTTATTTACATCCATAACATAATTTGTGTTTACACACAAGATTTTCTC
Source organism: Synaphobranchus kaupii (assembly GCA_029718625.1). Taxonomy (NCBI): domain Eukaryota; kingdom Metazoa; phylum Chordata; class Actinopteri; order Anguilliformes; family Synaphobranchidae; genus Synaphobranchus; species Synaphobranchus kaupii. The sequence continues at coordinate 24,702,044 of CM056390.1, forward strand.
CTTTTGGAAAATGTGTTTAGATTGTCTGAGATCATGACAACACTGAAGGATATGGTCCCTCAGTCTGTGCTGTATATAGCATTTATAGCTCTGCAAAAATGAATTTTATTCATGTGGATATTGTAAATGAAATCTAACCTCCTCACTATGAACCCTGTCAGTGTATCATAGCCAAGTCAGGAGAACAGACAGGCATGGTTAACAAATTTCAGGGAGTCATTTTTTTTAATTTTAGGGGCCCTATCTTGGCGCTTAGTCTAAGCGCATGGCGTTAAGTCCATTTAGGGCGTGTCCAAGTCCACTTTTGCTATTTTAACGGCGTGTTTTTTTGGCGCTAAGCACGGCGCATGGCGCAACTGGGCTGAACCTAGTCGCTTCATTAATTATAGGTGTGTCTTGGGCGTGACATTCAATAAACCAATCAAAATGTCATATCCCATTCCCTTTAAAAGCCTGCTTTTCCACCTTGGCGGATTGCTTATGATGGCGAAACAGACATGCTCGTGCGTGTTTAGTGTGATCAAGGAATAGGCTAAATGGAGTATGATCAATATTATTCGGACTAACCATTAGCCTATGAATTCCAGACAGGGCTGTTATTTTACAAAATATGTGCGGTTAAATTTCGTTAAAAGGACCTGCAACCGCTGAGAATAAGCTATCAATGGCTTCAGTCTCACCTTAGAAAACGCCAAATTAGCCTGCTTGTTCAGCGAATTTCGTTTGATTATGCAATGAAAGTGTCAAACATCAATTCCAAGAGGCTGTTCTCATGGAGTTCTCAAAGTTCAAGCTTCATCCAAAGTTCATTAGGCTACCTGCATAGTAGGCTAATATTGATTAATAACATACATACCGTTATTTTGCCTTAATGATGACACTAAATAGCCATACAATAAAGCTGTCAGGTTCGCAACCCATAAGTTCACGCATATTTCCCCTTGTTTAATAATGTCCTGTTTATGGAAATGTGACCAACCTGTTTTACTCGTAGCGTAATCCTTTAAAACAATCCACTTTCCCAGGAAGACCGTTAAACGTGCGACTTACAGCAGGGGAAACAGAGAACATGCAGCTCACGTGCAGAGAATGGCATTAAAATTAATTGTGAATTAATTGTGTAACGTGCTGCAAATTTGTTTTAGTTTCTAATTAGACGCTTAGTTCTCTTTAAAATCGTTTTGTTCAGTTAAGGAATAACGGGTGAAATCAGCTGGGTTTTAAACGGTGAGAGTATGGAAACCTGGTCACTGTCATTTAAAAAAATATGAAGGACGAAGAATAGCTAAGGTTACAATTTAGTTAACATGGTGACATCTCCGTTTTTTAACCATAGGCTATCGAAAAAAACCTTATGCACAGCGAATTCGCTGTAGCCTAGGCTATTTGAAAAACAATAAATGCAATATTCACTGGACAAGGTTTTTAACTTTTTTCAGTCACAAACCATTCTATTTACTTACAGGCTGTATTCATAGATAAACAGAGCTGTATTGTAATGACATCTGAAGCGCATTTTCAGAACTTAAATGTCCGTCTATTGCCGTGCGCGAGTTTTCCATTGAATGACAATTCACGCATTAGGTGCAAAGACAATTCGCGCATTAGGCTTGATAGCTATAGGTGTTATCAGCTCCTTTTTAATGGATAGCCATTGTCCCGTACCATCGCACATCGCCTGGATGTTGATGGAGTGGGCTGAGAGCAATGTAATGTGGCATTGTTTCCCTTCGCTGAGGGAAAGGTATGTGGACCTATGGAACCTTTTATTATTATGCATTTTTGATATAGCCTACACAATAATAATATTTCACATTGTGATCTAGATATTTTAGTCATGCCTGTGCACGCCCCTGTGTGTAACAGACAGGAGGGTATGCGCGTTGTGCACACGCCTATGTAGACGCACTTATATGCGCCGTTAAAATAGCATGTAAACAACTGCGACATGACTTTAGACCAGGTTTGTGGTGGTTCTAGCGCAAGCGCTTTCTGCTGGCTCAAGATAGCAATACGCCAAAAAGAATCCTGGCCACTCCTCATCTTAAGACCAACACGCCCAGTTCACTAATGATGGCGCAAGACTAGTTAATGGCGCAATGCTAGTTTGACGGCGTAAGCGTTAGGCATTATTATGGACCTAGCGCCGGGTGTAAGATAGCAAAGACACTTGCGTTTGCGTTAGCGCCGCTTTGCGCCGGGTGTAAGATAGGGCCCTAGGTGGTGCTTTGGCATAATGTGGTGTGGCCTTGATCATACACTAAGGGCCTAATTTACCAAGACGTTTAGAGGATGCAAAAAAGTTTAGCACACGCAAAACTAATAACACAACCAATGATTGGTGCAAAACAAATACCATGACCAATCATCTGTAATTTTATGTGTGCTAAAAGGTTTTGTACACGCTAAAGATCTTAGTAAATCAGGCATTAAGCCTTATACTCAATCATTTCCACCAGCTCAGCTGCTGCAGTGGAGACAATGACACAGGCACTTTGCAAATGAGTCTTTATTGAGACTCCGTCCCTCCTTGGGGGGTGTTGTGGTCAATTGTTTTTCACCATGTGGGACTCAAGCATGCTGTCGGCACTGACATGGTCTGGATTTCATCTGAACCACAGGGGACATTGCTGTGCTGATAACTGCCTCAAAGGGATTCAGGAATTGGGAGGTTCTGATCCAGTTTTTAACACATCACACAAAAGCTGCCGGGGACAGATAATGTGCCAGTTTACGTGTTTTATTCTTGGAATTAGAGAAGTAGTCAAATCCTTAAACATATACTCAGTGCTGAGTACTTGGCAAATATACAAATATTCATGCTGAGTACTTGGCATAGCCATTGCATAATCTGAATGAATGGCACCATTTACATTCTGTTAATGTTGTTCACCAAATGACAACGACACTCTACTGTTTGAAAGTGTCTGCTGGTTTTCAAAGTGTTTCAGCACCAGCGATTCATGAAAGACATCGATCAGCTAAAGAGTCCTTGTTCTCAAGGCCTTAATTGGTTGCTGATTTGAAAGGAAACCACAAAAACCTGCAGACACTGTGGCCCTCTAGGACTGGAGTTTGACACCCCTGGTTTAGACGATAAAGGAAACAAGGATTGAACCGACATTCTTCACACATTGTATGACGACTTTGCAGGACTTTTCCCCATCCAATGCCTCTTGTGTCATGGGGTGTGACGTGTGAGATGGGAGGAGCCAAACGCAGCAAGGGGAATCATTAAGCCCTTAGGCCACTAAGGCGGGATACCCGCAGATAAGGGAGGAGACAAGACAAGGAACACAAACACACCACAGACGCTACTAACCGGCTAACTGTCAAACGCTAAGTAGAGCGCAAGGACAGGAATCTGAACAGCCAGACATAATACGCGCCCTGTCTCGGCAACGAGACAAATCAGAACGGGCGAGTAGCGTAAAGGCAAACATTAAACAATAAACAAACACCGCAAAATAATACGATGGTAAGAGAGGAGGCGAACAGGAACAGAGATTTAACGTTCCCATGGCGAGATAAATAGGCTCGCAGTCAAATGAATTAAACCAAGAGGGTAAACACCCGATCTCCCAGGAGAGAGAAACATTTTACAGGTGAGCCGACGAAGCACTGTCGTCCCATAACTTTATTATCCACAGACTAACGCAAGCTTAAATTGGAACAACCGCCCCAGCCTCTCGGCAAAGGAATGAATAAATTAAACGAGGCGAAAATGGAACCGAGATTTAACGTTCCAAGGCTAGTTTAATAAGTAGCAGTCAAATGCAGAAAGCAAAGCGGTAAACACCCGATCTCCCAGGAAGGAGAAACATTTTACAGGTGAGCCGAACGGAGCACCGTCGTCCCATAACTACTATCCAAAAGACTCACGCAAACTTAGATTGGAACAACCGCCCTAGCCTCTCGGTAAAGGAATGAATAAATTAAACGAGGCGAAAATGGAACAGAGATTTAACGTTCCATGGCGATATAAAAGGCTCGCAGTCCAATGCATAAAACCAAGAGGGTAAACACCCGATCTCCCAGGAGAGAAACATTTTACAGGTGAGCCGAACGGAGCACCGTCGTCCCATAACTTTACTATGCACAGACTAACGCAAGCTAAAATGGAACAACCGCCCTAGCCTCTCAATAAATGAATAAATGAAACGAGGCGAAATGGAACAGAGAGCTAACGTTCCGATGCTATATAAAGACACGCGCAGTCACACACAAACACGTCCACAACAACGCCCAAGCTCCATATAAAGAGACACACCCGGAGAACGAAACAGAACAACAGTTCCAAACAAAATCGTCCCGCAGGTAAAAAGGACGTACAGGACGGCTGCAACAAAAGACCTACGCAAAATAGCACGACAGCCTCAATATAAATAAAAACCCTGAGTCACAACAAAGGGGAACGTAGTCCACGAGAAGGACAACAGGGAATAAACGTACCACGGCTACTTACTGGCTCACAGTAAAACGAAATTGAGTAGAAGCAAAACGCCAGGTCTCTAAGAAAACCAAACAGGCGAAAATGGAACAAAGAGCTGCTACTCTATACTTCTACGAGCAAATAACTAAGTAGAAGCGAAACGCCTGATCTCCCAATGGGAAGACATGTGCCGAAAGGCGAGCAGAACTACTGTTCTGAACACAATCGCCCAATACTCCATACACGGAGGAAACGCACCAATAAAGGCAAAAATAGAGCAGAGATTAACGGTCCCAAACTCCTACGAGATAACCAACCACCAAGCCAGCAAGAAATAAGCCCTGCCTCAACTAAGAGACGTTAACAATAGGCGAGTAGCCAAAAACGGTACGAGAACTCACAGCCAACAATACACCACAGTACAAACAATAAACAATTAATGTCGAAGCCCCGAACGTAGAAAACGGTAGGCTTATATACCCCTCTCCAGGTGACAAGCAACAGGTGTAAACGCTTAACAAAAGATCCGACAACTCAGCAGGGCGGAGCAAGCATCTACCAAAAGGGCAGCGCCCTCGCGTGGCCACCAAAGAGGACGACCGCAAGGGGAAACAGGGTCAAAACCATGACATCTTGTGGTGAAAACTTCACCACCGCAGTTGCTGTTTACCCCGACAGCCATTGAGCAAGTGAGCGCAGGACACTACAGTCTCCTGGCCTGCATTTTACCAGTCCCAGCCGAGAAAAAGAACATGAATAACAACGAGCCTTATCTCTTTTCATTAGCTGGCAGAACTTGTTTTGTGGTGGTGACACTAAGCTGTTTATCTTCCTTGTCTTTAATTTTGTGGGTTTAATACAGTTCACGGGCAATAAAAGCAGTGTCAGACTTACCGCCAACTCGGTTCACGCCCAAGTCTCTCCAAGCACGACTCTAGTCAAACGAAATACACGGGGCTTCAGGTTGTTTCTTTCCACCGTTCCTTTCCGCTACACAAACATAAATTCCTTCAAGGCTTCCAGCTTCTTGCTGTACAATTTTCAATTTGATTATTTATTTCCAGGGGCTCCTCAGTCTGTGAATGAAGACGGATGAATTGACAGCACAGTGGTTTTGATTTAAAGGCATTAATTGAAGTGACAATCTGTAATCACTTTCAAAAAATGTACCCCCTGCCTTCACTGCGCAACATTTATAAACCCAGCTCCTCACAGTTCAGTCGAGTCGAGGTTTGCCTGCCTTTTTTATAGTTCATTTTTAATCATTACTGTCAAAAGCGTTTGCCGCCTGCCCTTTCCCCCGCACCACACTGCACATTAATCAAACTTATATCTGTGCAGCAAAATGGAGGCACAAAGTAAGTTGTTTCAAAAAGTCTTGACTTGGTACTTAGGGAGGCAGAGCTTGCATGAACAGACAGAGTTCATGCCCTGTTATTCTGTAATAAAGAGTTGTTATACTAATGGCACTATTGTATTGTTTGTGCGTGTTGGGACAAAAAGCACCAGCTGTTCCAAAAGGAAGAGAGGCAAAACTTTATTTAAAAAAAAAAATGTAATCCTGAAACTAACAATATTTTAATAAGTATTTAACAACTGTATAATACTCCAGTCCCAAACAACCCTATAAAGCAATTTCATATAAAGACACTCCAGTATAGAATTGCAGTACAGTATTCCACACTACATTTCTGAATATATGGCTTTAACTTTCATAACGTAACAGCTCAATGCATCAGTACAGAATAGCGTACTCACAATAGAGGTTAAATCCAATGACCAATTCAGTATAATTTTATTGGGAATTCATTCAAATTCAGTCAAGTCAGTCATTAAAGTGGTAAACTATGTCCGTTACTAAAGTTGCTCAGAGGATCCGCAGATTATACCAACAAGTGATTTAATATGAGGACATATTAGTACTTATTAGCACTTGAACAATAGCCTACCTATTTGTTAGAGGTTTTAATCGGTCTCATGTCTGGCTATCAATTTGTGAAACACACCATGGCAAACAACATGCAATTTCAAGTACATATTACTGACATTTGATGCCAGTGAAGGATAGCAAAAGATGGTAAACTTAAAGGGATAGTTCGGAATTTTGAACATAATGTCTCAATTACGACTTACCCATGATGTAGTTGATTGATGGAAACCATTTTCAGCTAATTCCATGCTGTCCCTTCTTTTGGACATACACACGTTGCTAATGCTAGTGCAACTCTAAGGTAACCGGTAGAATCCACTACCAAACGCACTTAAACACTCCACAGTGCACCTAAAGCAAATAAAATACGACATGTGTGGCGCGTCACCAGCTCGAGCACATCTGAGTCCTCCAGAGTCTTGAAGGACGACAGTGTAGCGATGGGTTCAGTATAGGGGGTGTGGGGTGTCACCGGATGCGTGAAGGAGTTCCGGATCGCGGCCACCTTCCCCTCAAAGTGGGTCAGGAAGTCATCTGCAGAGAGGGAGGAGGGTGAAGGGGGTGTGAGCAGGGAGGAGAAGGTGGAAAAGAGTTTACGTGGGTTAGATAGACATGTACACTCAGGATGCTTCTGGTCAGGAGAGCGATGATCCTTTATTTCTGTTTAAGTTTTGTCCTTATACCCCAAGATCCAAGATTATCCACAACCACACCAGGGATTAGGCCACCAGGAATGCAAATATAAGGTTAAAATGCATTAGTCAGTCAGTGTACTTTAACACTAGAAATGGCAGGCTTTTTTCAAGACCGAAAACCGTCACCGCCAATGCCAAAAGGCGTCTGCATCCTTTTCTTCTCACTGATGGACCATCCCTATAGTGCACAAAGTGATAATGGCCGAAGCCCAGGGCCCAACAAACCTTAGGTAACCGAAAATGCTGTAGATCAACAAGAAACAATCTTACTGGTAGCCTATTTACACATAGGGCTCTATTTTAATAAACCAAACGCAATGGTGAACGCAAGAGTAATCGCTTGGCGGTATCGCTCTGAGGGCGTGTCGGCGAGAAATTTGGTAATTTCATGACGGCAATCTTGGCGCACCTTATGGCGGTATTGCTAAAAGGCTGGGTTTAAATGTCCAAGGTGTGTCTCTATGGTAGCCAATCAAATTGTTGTTCTCATGCTTTAAAAAAAAGCCAGTTGGAACGCAATCGATCCATGCAATTTCATAATGAGCAACCCAAACGCTATGGACCGTCAACGACAAGAGCGATTTTCCGCACAGGAGATTTTACTTGCAACAGAAGTACAGGCTAGGACTGTAATAATTTATGGATCACAATCCACACCACCTCGTCTCCCAGAAGTTCGGAAGGCACGGGAGGAGGTGGCGAATGCATTAATTAGCCTACATTAGGTGATGTAGGCATAATTATGATTCAAATGGTAGGCTTATGATTCAACTGTGTCAATGTGTAATTTATATATTATAGGCTATTGGCCTACATGATCGCAAGTTTCTTGTAAGCTGTCCTGTTTTATTCTAGTAGTTTAAATTAAAATTAATTAATTAATAATAATTATAGGCTATTTGTTCATTAAATGGAAGTGTAATGTTGGCATCACCTATAGACACTACATAGAACTACAGGACTAATAAGTTGGCAAATTGCCAGAGTCTATTGCGTTGCCGCTAAGAGGTGGTTCTAGCTGATCATAACGCAATGGGGTTTCGTTGGTTCAAATTGTCACTGAGCCGAAAGTATTTTAGAACACGCCCCAGACAGCGCCACCCATCCCACTGCAGCGCAAGCGAAAGGATGTTATGTTGAGAATTTGTTGATCCTAGCGGTATTGCTGAGAAACGCCATAGCGCCAGTTTTAAGACGTTGATGCTGTCAACAAGCTTGCGTTTGACTATACCGTCCCCTTGCGCTGGTTTGAAAATAGAGCCCATAGACTTTTTTCACACGCAATCTATTTTCGGGAAAAAATCTTTCCAAAGTTGCGCTGCAGTAGCCTAGTCAACACAATCAGATCAGAATAAAACCTACCCTTTTGATAACTTACTGTGCATGGCTCACTTTTGAAAATAAATAATGAATTCTTACATGGAATGTGACATCGGTACACCTAATGCTTATGAGTTGTACACAGCATATAGGCTGAAAGCATATATAATTTCTGCTAATGCCTAAAATTATTTCCCTCTTGAAAAATAAAACAACTGAAAGTAACATTTGTATTTGGGTAAATAACAAATAACACAATTACAAAGGATGCACAAGCAAAGGAATTAGGCTACCGCACTTTACAGACATAATAATACTACTTTAGACAACAGTATTATTTTTCTGCGTGGAGCAGAGGAAAATATTCTAAGAAAAAATGCACTGACCCCTTTGTTCATTTTCCCATGTTATTCTGCAAATGCATTCCTGCTCAAGCATATTTTGTCTTCAGTTTTTATTTATTTTAGAAGTTTGGAATATAAATTATTATACACAGGCTATCTATTTTCAGAAAAAAAATGTTTCCAAATTTTCACTGCCGTGAATTCAATTAGATGGCTCCCTTCTGATAATATGAAAGTATGCCGCATGTTACTTCAACAATCTACGCACAAGAAAAACAAATTGTGAAGCCTTTGGTAAGTGGGATTTACTCTGGTGTTTTTTAAAATTTCAGATTTAAAAAAACTGCAGGACATCTCTCTTAAATTTAAATATTGGTTATGAGGTGAAATTTCATGATTACATCCCTCTGCCACACTTGGATACCTAGCACACTACTTTTTTTGCCTCTTTTTCACTCAGAAAAGTGTGAAAGCTAAAAAATGACTGTTTTAATTTGCTAGTTGAGCATAATGATACACTACAAAATCTTTGCTTTGTGCCATTGTTGTCAAGCATTAACAGCTGGTAGGGCTCTGATTCGGACATAGCCAGGCTAACAGATTTGTAAACACCCCTGCGTGTGCGTGCACCAATGTTGATGTGATGTCACTTCGCTTGTCAATCAAATTTTGAGCGGGCATGTCATGGTCACTTGGAATAGTACCCCCAGTCAAACGAGGATTTCATAGCTTCCAGGAAAAATAGGCAAAGAAATACATGCTTATTTCAGTGGATTCTGACAGAAAATTAGCAAAAACAGATAAATCGACATTAGGAAACATTCATGCATCAGTGTTTAGCAGGGTTTATCATATTTTCAGCCACCGGAGTAGACCTTTAAACATTAAACATTCAAATTGTTGAAATACAAATACAAGTAATGCAATTCTAATAAAATGTCTGCTGGCACTAATTTCTGCCCATACATAACAAGTATAGATAACAAAATTTTCAGATGTTTTCTTCCTGTTCATAGCCTTCCTCACCTAATCTGAATTCAATTATAGATATAATATTGGTACAATAGGCTACTTTTACATGCGGTTCTGATCAATATTTGCCTGAAGTATCAGGGCTGTGAGGGGATGGTGAAAGTACATATGAGGATTAGTTATAGTAGTTTGAAATTCACACAGGGCAAGTGAGAATTAATTACTTATAGAATAAATATACATGTGAAAAGCTACCTTAAACAAAAACATTTTTTTTACCAATAATAATAAACTGACTTTGAGTATACAGTATATGTTGCACATATCAGGAATAATGTTTTTGCATTGGCAATATTAATTGCCAACTGGAATCCACCATAGCCCTTCTGGGCAAATTAAATTGTGTTCTGGTTCTCCCAGTCATAGTGGCTAATGAATATAGCCCGTGCTTGAACCTGTGGTCTTCAGGCTATTGGGCCCAGCCTCTGATTGTGGAAAGAGCCTTCTGTGCACTGACCTACATAGCCACAAATTACATTATGTGTTTTGGTTTGAGCTGAGAATAGATGTCAGGGGAGAAAATTGGTAATAGTACATTTTCACTTTCGCATTGAAATAATGGCTTCCTGGGTAAGGCTTGTGATAGTGGAAAAATAACATTGTTCTTAAAATAAATGCATAAATAAATAAAATCAGGGATACATTCAGAAGCATCAAATACCATTCAAGATTAATAATAACTGCTCTTCTTTTGCAACTCTGAGGAAGCTGTAGTTGTGATGTAAACAAGCCACTTGTGAACAGCAAAAGACTTTTCATTTCCTCACAAGTACTGGGAATTAATCATGCAATGTGGCAGTTGAGAGGATCTGTATCCCATCCAAAATGTTCTAAAGTAGAAGAAATATGAAACTTGAATCTATAGAAAGAGCACTTATGGTGCGCTAAAGCTAATGCAGTAGAGTAAAAAATACAATGTCATAGCTCGATAAAACACTCCTATGGCAAATCAAAGGTGCCTTTTGCAGATGAGGCTGTTGGTTGGAATATTGATCAGGCTCCTGTGATCTGCCTAAATTAGCTTTACAGGATATGCAGCCCTCTAGGGCAATGGCTGGAAGTCCACTGTGTTAGTCTCCACCTCCTGAATTAATATAGAATGCTGCTAAAATGCGACAGGTTTCCAAATAGAATACGTTATCGCAAATAGGGGGGGAATTGGAGGCAAAAAGTAATAAAAAAAAGTTTTCAGAGTTATAAAAGAAATAATGGTAACATAAATATCTCCACTAATTCTTCTAACATTTCATTTAGTTAAGTTCACAAGTGCATACTGTGTTCTCTATGCTGTCTTTTCTTTGCCCAACAAAAATCAATGCCTATTTTGCTGCAGTCTTGATGCAAATGCTATTCTGAAGTTGTCACATACTTAACTTTTATTAAGACAATAAAAAATTGGATCACATATTCCAGCCATTGCTCACCAGAGCCTATGTAAAGAGGCAGTACAAATTAATTTTTACTTTTGGCTCTCTGGGTGGAGAGTGGATAAACTACAGTGTTGCCAGTGTTGCACCACAAGGACATCTGTATTTGGAAGCCCTAACAATTAAATCACCGGGCATGAACTAGTCAATGGTTAGTTGCTTTTTCCTGCCAGGTTTTCTCTTCAAGGCTCTGACAGTGGGATAAACAAAATAAACACAAATGCTGCATCAGTGTGCAGCCGAAGGACATCATCTACCCACGTTACCAGTCGTTCCCCATCAGACAAAGGACACCAACTACAGCAAAGGACCAGCTGCATGCTCAATCCAGTCTTGAGCATCAAACCATACTTTCAGTTATTAAGAATGAAAGTTCAATGTCAAAAAGCAAACATAACACAAAAAGTGTTTTTTTCTGAAGCCAGATTTGGTTGCATAGCACTGTCGGTGTTTACACTGTGTTTACTGTCAGTTTGCTTGATGGCTAATACTGCAGAAGAGAAATGTCACTATTCTGAAAACACAACGAAAATATGTGGGTGAAACCTGTGGTGGCCCACAGATTCCATTTTGGGACATCATAAAATCGCAGTTGTCAATTGTCAAACCTTCGCTGAAAAGTCATCGTTCCTCAGCCTTCATAGCATCAATCATACAGTACATTGTCATCCAATTCTGCTTCATGACTAAACAGAAAAGCCTTTATGCCTCACTTTTCAGACAGAATGGCATCAATCCTAAGTTCAGACAAAACAACTTGGTTCCTTAGTCAAAAAGGTGTCAGACAATACGACACCATTCCTCAGTTCACAACTGAGATTTTGATACTGCACATTTTAGAACGTCTCATGCCTCAGACAAAAAGTTGTTAGTTCTCAGTGCACTGAATAATTTTTTTTGCTTCCACTTGCCACAATACTAATGCAGCCTTCTGTAGAATTGAATTCTGTTAAGACATTTAATTAATGTAAAATTTGTAAATATGCATCAAGGGGGAGCAATTTACAGAAATGTGAGAAATGCTGAATAAATAATTTGTGAGAAATGGAGCAATTAAGAATTTACAAACACACCATGACATGTACTCGCGCCTTCCAGCCCTGAAAGGGTATTTTTACTGCCGAAATTTTGGCCTAATATAACATAACAATCAGGCAATCATATGTTTAGAACATTTATCTGTGTAGGCTACTGTGAGCTCTTAATAATAATTGGATTTACATTACAAACTACAGTAGCAAATAAGTTACAATGGATAGGTGGTTTTATACCATATGAAAGATAACAATTTCCTATTATTATTACTATTATTATTAGGGGACACGGTAGATAAGCTCATTTCAGCAATATCTCGCCAAAAAACAAATATGGGAAATATTTCTTTAGCCGTTTTCATATATGAAGTACATATATGAAGTACATAAAACATTTGCATGAAAGAGTAAGTACACCCACTGTCTAAGTCTGTCTCCGCCTACTACACAATTTAGAAAAATACTTTGTGGGGTGAGCAAGGGAGAGGGGTGGGGGCGGAAGAGCTGTGTCCATCTTCACTTTCATAAATTAACGTACATTGTACAAATTAATTTGTTTAACTCGGATCAAACTGTCAAACTAGACATTGCAGATCAAATATGAATCAAGATTCAGCAACTGCTTGGCCTATTTCTCACCTCAAATATTTTCAGAAGCATATTTAAGTGGACTGTTTAGGTGGAATAAGAGAGTTGAACAGGACGCCACGTTGTTCCGGTTTAAAAACGTGGAGCCGAAACGAAAGTAACGTAGTGGGTCTAACCAATCAGGTGCCGGCTGTTTCCTTTGTGGGCGACAACAATTATCCATATGATGTAGAGGTACCTCCAAAGAGGTACTCTGACATCACGATTGGGGCGGGGGCAGTGTGGGGAGCAGAAATGAAATTTCAAACGTTAGGGGCAGCACAAAGACGCTTTTCTACCAGTTTCTTATGATATACAATGTTATTTCAGAATTGTTGAGATAACGGAATGCATGAATAAGTTTCCTTATAAGGTAGGCATACAAACACGTTTACAGTGGGAAAAAAAGTGATCTAGGGTTTAGTTACCCTTTAAGGTTAAGACATCCAGCAACCTAACTCAAATTCTACAACTCTAATCGCTAAAGTAGACATAGTGATATGTCAGGCACGACATGGACTAAAGCTTTCCATGGGTCACATTTCTGTTTATGCTACGCTTTTTAAATTAACCTGTATATTTCTACGATACAGGAAATTAATCGGCCATTGACTTAACATGGGGGCTTAAAATTGTTAGCCACCTGATGCTAATTCAACTAATTCAACTTCAACATCAACCTCATACACTTCCATTAAACCTCCACCACGCAACAGAAACTGTCGTACTAAGTTACCTATTTTTAACCTAAAAGTCCAAATTTAAAATTGTTCGGTATGGTTTAACTTTTTTCCGAATTACAAGAAGTGTGGCCAGTGGCACATCAACTCGTGTGAGCGAGTTGGATATTTTGGATATTAAAAGTTATTTTGCCATATCAGTGATACCTAACCAACTCTAGCTACACAACAACTCTGACCTGCAAAACGGCACCAACTGCTAACGTTAACTTAGCTAGTGACAAAGCCAGAAAGAATATCGATACTATCTAATGTTAATTTGGCGAAATAAAAACAAACTCTTAATGTTAGCTACTACTCCTTTTCAGACATGTCCACAATATTACTAACATTAGCTAGCTATCTGACATGCCCATTTGTAAAATAATTTCTTATGTGTCGAGGTCAATGATAAATTATCCAATTTAATAAAAGCAACCATTGTTATACAGTACCAGTCAAAAGTTTGGACACCCCTACTCATAGAAGGTTTTTTTTAACATTATTTTTAGTGTTTTCGACATTTTGGAATAGTAAAGACATCAAAACTATGAGATAACACAAATTAAATTATGCAAAGACCAAAAAAGTGTTAAACAAATAAAAAAAGTCATAAATTTTAGATTCTTCAAAGTAGCCACCCTTTGCCTTGATAACGGCCTTGCACATTCTTGCCATTCTCTCAAACAACTTCTGTGGTAAACAGGTATTCCACAGGTAAACAGGTGATGCCATCATGACTCTATATAAAAGGATATCAAAAGACTCCTGATATCTTATTTCCAGGTACTCTTAGAAGCGATACTATAACCTCTGCATTTGAATGGATCTCTATGGGAATTGGGGGGTGGGACTAGATTAAGATGTAAATTACACAGGCATAGTATGGAACCCATGGTTGGCTAAATGGCTGTAAGTCAGCAAGTGGCTGAGGTATCAAACAAGCCTTAAACCATCACTCTGCTGCCAGATTTGCAGTAGATGTGGATGTATCACTTTAAGGGTCGTTTCTCCTGATTCATTTTCCTATTGAACTCTACGGAAAAATAAGTCAGGAGAAACAACCCTTCAAGTGATCCATCCAATCACTGCTTTCTGCTTTTATGTGCATTTTACATACTATCCCAACTTTTTTGGAATTGGAGATTAGATATTTTATTATATCCTTAAACAGGTGAACCTAAGGTGCTTATAAATTTGGTCAAAGGAAGTCGTGAGTTCAGAAACTATCTGGAGTACAAAATAGAAATGCCATCCCAGCATGACAAAAATTACCTGTGAAAAAATTACATTTGTATGGCAAGCAGGACATGAGCACAATACCCCATGACATTTACTGACATTTACCAGATGTCAGCTTGTGGAAATCCATGAGGTAAAAAGTAACAATTATACAACTGTACTGTATATGTCATTTTCAGATTTGTTCATTACAGGATTTGATTAAACAATTTTGACACCCTAAGCCATGGATATTCAAACCTGGCCCTCAAGGTCAGTAGTACTGTTTGTTTTCTCTTCTGCCTGAGTCCATAGTCCAGTAATGTCACTTACTGGCCAGAGATTACACTCACCTGGTGCATCAGGTTTAAATACATCCCTGATTAGAGGGGAATAATGAAAGCCAGCAGTACTACTAGCCCAGAGGGCCAGATTTGATCATTTGAGTATCCCGTTGACCACCACCTCCTGCTGTCTTCTGTGACTATGTTGGGGATTTGCTGCACAGCTCCTAACTGGTTTGCTTCTTAACTCAATTTACTTTGGCCCTTCAGAGGCAATTTCCACCTGGTTTCTACTAGTTTTATTTAAATGTCAATATCTAAAAAAAATATTCCCTGCACATCCATGGTTTTAAGTTCGAACTGAAGAAGAAGCTGTATCATTCAGAAATTTGCTACAGAATACATTTATTTCAGAATAGTCACATACAGTATATATATAATAACCATAACATACGTCCCCTAATATATTTAAATTTGTTTAAAAAAGAATGTACGAAAGCGCATGTTTATTTACACAAGAACAGCAACGTATTTCAGCCCTAAGTGCGACGGGTGGTCGCTGTGGAAATGTCGACTCTACGGGACTTTGGCAAAATGTAACAAGATAAACTCTTCAGGGTTCATCAGAAAACGGCTGTAGCTGAATATACTGGTAAGTACTTGGTTTCTTAAACATATTTATACGAGACATTTTGGACAAAAAAATTAGGTGTCTTCTTGCACTGCAGTGTAACTGGAGAAGCTGAGGTTTATTGCACTGCAGTGTAACTGGAGAAGCTGAGGTTTTCGCAAGAGGCTTTAAGAAAACCCCGTAAAATTTACGGGGTTTTCTTAAAGCTGTAGTTTATAATTTCAGACAAACATGAATACTGTAATTGAGATGGATACGTCTCAACCACTAGGGGTGAAGTTGATAGAGTTAACTTGATTGCCACTCCTTCCAGGTCGCATGGGAGTGGGGGCCAGTTTGAAGATCTCATACCCTTTCTATAGGTGTCCCCCAGGTTCGGTTCTTGGTCCTCTCCTCTTCTCTCTCTGTAGCAGTTCTCTTGTTTTTGTCATTCCTCCCATAGCTTGTCCTATCATTACTACACTGATCACACACAACTTTCTCTTCCCTTTCCTCCCTTTGATACACTGGAATCAGCAGGCATCTCAGCTTGTTTACCAGATATCTCGAGCTGGAAGGCAAACTATTGCCTCCTGCTCAACTTGGCTAAAACCGACATTCTGTACTTCCTAGCCAAGTTCTCACCCCTGCTTGTCCTTTCACTCACCCAGGATAACACTATAGTGTCAACCTGTTCATCTACTAGGAACCTCAGAGTGATAGTGGACAACAAACTGTCCCTCTCTGAGAACATCCCAGCATGCAGGTTCTTCCTACCCTTATTCACCACCTACTGAACAGAGCTCTTGGTTCAGGCCCTGGTCATGTCTGGACTACTGAAACTCTGTCCTTGCTGGTCTTGCAGCCTCCACTATCAAAAATCTGCAGCTCATCCAGACCATTGCTGCTTGCCTGATATAAAACCTCCTCAGGCTCAGAAATGTCACTCCCCTTCTCATCTCCCTCCACTAGCTGCAATATCGGCTTGCATCAGATTCAAAAACTTGACACAAGCCTATTTTGCTGAATGGACTGCTCTGCTATATATTCAAAGGACCATCAGGCCCTACACACCATTCAGACCACTATGTTCTGCAACATCAGGGTGGCTGGCTCTTCCCTCTTTAGCAATCTTCTTTTTAAATTCCTTTTGAGACAGTAATGTTATAGGTATAGCTGTGCACAGGTATGTACTTTCTACTGTTTACAATACATTTTTTTATTTTTACAATACGTTTATTTGGTTAACTTTACATCGAGCATAGCGTCAGTTCAGGCAGGTCACGAGAGTGAAACCCGGCCATAGTTAATCAGCTGACAGCTCAGCTGAGTAGTGACGATTCACCCATCAGTCCATTCACATAACAAGGCGGTCTATTTAACCGCCTCGCCCTACCATGGTGGATCCCCTGCCAGCACACCCGCTGCACACAAAACCATCTTCTGCGCTGCACATCCTGCTTGTTCTACTACACGCCGGGGGAAAAGAATCGGAATCCTGCAAAATTCTACGTAAAAGCTAAGTGATGTCAAGCTCTGTATTCTTAAGTTTTATGGTCTGTTAGACAAAAGAAAAGGGCGATATATTCAAATAACATTCGGTTATTCCAAACCTGCTTCCCTGCATGCATGACTGCACACTGTCAGCGAAAACGAATAGGATTCCTGAATTTGTTGCTAAAGCTAAGTGACTGCAAGTATCGTTTAAGCTTATGGTCCGCTATGGAAACTGGCGATATTCAAATAACATTTCCCGGACAAGGAAGGGCGATATTCACGTTGCGTAAGCTGGCTATTTAAAGCGTGTGTCTTGTCGTGTAACCCGGACCTTATTGCTCGTATTCGAAACCTTCCAACAGGATTGCTAGCTGACATTAACAGACTATATTGGCTTCAGAGGCATAAAACGCACGGTAACCTTTATATGATCCTTGGGCTAACCTAAACGGTAAGCATACACCCTGCCCCGGAATATTGGTTGGTCATGTTCGTATACTCGCTGCCTCGTTCTGGAAGTGGGAGACCAAAGAGATCTGATACTTCGTGGATGCGGTCCGACTAGGCTAATCATTGAGCTGGCTTCTGATACGAGAGGTTCGTGGCCGTTCACGGAGGCTGATACGTAAGTGGGGAGAAAATGAATAAATAAACAAATGCGACAAATGATTAGTCTACATAGTTCACGTCCTAACGCACTGCTGCTCCAACTATTATCGTAACTAGTTCTGCGTGTGTAATCGGTAATGATGTGAAGACTAGGCCTACCGTTAACCTGGTATGTAATTATACATTCTATATCTTGCACGTTATTGCGTTGGCCGATCTGTATCCTGCATGGTATTTTAATTTATCGGGACATAATTGCGCTTGTAGGCCTAGCCTACTGCATCTGCGTAGCCTACTCGGATACCTAGCTAATAGTTTTCAGGTTGAATTTAAGTGTTGTAGCCTATTCATCATTATTACGGCTAAATTATATCATTGCCAGGGATTTGTAGGCTATATTACCCTAGCATACTACTGATTGCAGACAACCCTAATTCACATTGCAACATTACGCGTGTAGTTTTTTGTGGATACTACTAGGGGAGAACCGGGACGAAAGAAACACGGGACGAAAGAATAATATTGATTTTCGCGAAAACTACAGAAACCCGAATACCGTAGATCAGTCAGTATGTGACACGTGTAATCATTTCACTCTGCAAAGAACCAGTGATGTGCGTCCCGTTTTTGCGGAGTGCTAGACCAAAGTTATTTTGACCGCTGAAAGTAAAATATCGAAACCGGAAGTGTTTTTCGGTCGTATAAGTGTGTTCATGTTTGAATTTTCCAAACATGCATAATTTTCTTAATACAACTGGGGACTAAAGGACAGCATAGGTTCGAATGTGATGCTTGCGAGAATTAGCTGATAGCCAAGTTGAAAGCAAGCGAGACACGAGCGGGACGAAAGACACACTGTTAAAAGGCAGTGGTGAAAATAAATGCACAACCTTGGAATACGTATTGACCCCATCAGAACCGAGTATTCAACAATGCCGTGGTATAAATGAATGTAATGTATAATAAGCATTAATAAATTATGTCTGGTAGCTATTAATAAAGGTGAGTTGCTATTAAATCATCAATTTCAGACCGTTTAACGTTTGCGATGCAAAATTCAATTAATTATGCAACATGATGCTCTCGACGCATGGTTGATTTTCATGGATTTTAAACTTATAGCAAGTGGGTAGGCGGAGCAAGAGGTCCAATTTCGGGGCTGGAAGATTCGCACTTGGATTAAAGCCTTGCGTTTTCATAACGACTACGTCGAAACATCAGTTACTTTTAAATTCTTTACCGACGCAGCGCTTTCTATTGCTTTTGGGGGTTTATAATACTATGGTTGCAGAAACATGGCCTAAAGAGCTGCAAACTCTGCCTCGCAATATTCAATTTATAGCTTTGCTCGAACTATACCCAATCATCGTTGCTTGCATCCTATGGGAACAGCTGGCCAAGGAAACAAATTTTGGCCTATTGCGACAACCAAGCCACCGTCAACATCATTAACAAAGGATGCTCGTCTGTCCCTTTCATCAATAGGCTAGTAGACGCCTGGACTGGATTGCGTTATGCATAATTGGATTTGGACTTGCGTTATGAAAAATTCACGCTTCGCGCTGTTCTTGCATATACTACAAATACAACTTCAGTAGTTAGAATGGCCCTAGGCATACGGGCGCCATGAAGCCAATGTTACGCACAGCATCCTCCCTGACGTCAGGGAGAAGACCAACAGGCGTTGGTATGGTATTAATTGGCATTTGACCTGAGGGATGAAGAGCTTCTCCCCATAAGCATGCCGGCTTCATCAGTAGCCGAAAGGTCACACATAGCTTTTAGGTGGTTGGTACATATACATATACTACAAATACAACTCCAGTAGTTCGAATGGCCCTAGGCATACGGGCGCCATGAAGCCAATGTTACGCACAGCATCCTCCCTGACGTCAGGGAGAAGACCAACAGGCGTTGGTATGGTATTAATTGGCATTTGACCTGAGGGATGAAGAGCTTCTCCCCATAAGCATGCCGGCTTCATCAGTAGCCGAAAGGTCACACATAGCTTTTAGGTGGTTGGTACATATACATATACTACAAATACAACTCCAGTAGTTCGAATGGCCCTAGGCATACGGGCGCCATGAAGCCAATGTTACGCACAGCATCCTCCCTGACGTCAGGGAGAAGACCAACAGGCGTTGGTATGGTATTAATTGGCATTGACCTGAGGGACGAAGAGCTTCTCCCCATAAGCATGCCGGCTTCATCCGTAGCCGAAAAGTTCACACATAGCTTTTAGGTGGTTGGTACATATACATATACTACAAATACAACTCCAGTAGTTCGAATGGCCCTAGGCATACGGGCGCCATGAAGCCAATGTTACGCACAGCATCCTCCCTGACGTCAGGGAGAAGACCAACAGGCGTTGGTATGATATTAATTGGCAGTGACCTGAAGGGATGAAGAGCTTCTCCCATAGGCATGCCGGCTTCATCCGTAGCCGAAAGGTCACACATAGTCCTTCATCACTACACATAGAACTCCCCTGATTAGTTTTGCTCCCATGGAAGTCCAACAGGCGTTGGTACACATAGCCACTGATCCACGTAATGTTAGAAGACCGAGAGCTGGAAGGTCACACAGTTTTTCATCACTACACATATAACTCCCCTGATTAGTTTTGCTCCCATGGAAGTCCAACAGGCGTTGGTACACATAGCCACTGATCCACGTAATTTTGAAGGACCGAGAGCGGTAGGTCACAATTTTTATCACTACACTTAGAACTCCCCTGATTAGTTTTGCTCCCATGGAAGTCCAACAGGCGTTGATACACACAGCCACTGATCCACGTAAATGTAAAGGGGCCTTGGGTTGAAGGACAGGATGGCTACATCGGTAGCTGAAAGGTCACACATTGTTATTCACCACTACACATAGAATTTCCCTGGGTAATCCAATGTCTGGCTCCCAGGGGAAGTCCAACATGCGTTGGTACACATAGCTACTGATCCATGTAACGTTTAAAAGGCCTCGAGCTGAAGGACAGGATGGCTTCATCGGTAGCCGGAAGGTCACACATTGTTCTTTATCACTGCACATAAACTTCTTGGGGTTAGTCATACTATACTCTAGCACACGGGGGAGTCCAACAAGCGTTGGTACACTTAGCCACTGATCCATGTAACGTTAAAGGACCTTGTGCTGAAGGACAGGATGGCTTCATCGGTAGCTGGAAGGTCACACATTGTTCTTTATCACTGCACATAAACTTCTTGGGGTTAGTCATACTATACTCTGGCACACGGGGGAGTCCAACAAGCGTTGGTACACTTAGCCACTGATCCATGTAACGTTAAAGGACCTTGTGCTGAAGGACAGCATGGCTTCATCGGTAGCCAGAGGTCACACATCGTTCTTTATCACTACACGTAGAACTTCCTGGGGTTATTTTGCACTGCATCTGGCACAGGGGAGTCCAACGGGCGTTGGTGCACATAGCCACTGATCCATGTTACGTTAGACGGACCTTGTGCTGAAGGACAGTATGGCTTCATCGGTAGCCAGAAGGTCACACATTGTTCTTCATCACTACACATGGATTCATGGGGTTGGTCCGCACTCCGTCTGGCGCACGGGGGAGTCCAACAGGCGTTGGTGCACATGACATTGATCGTTGTGGTATTGGGGGATCCTTGAGCAGATGGACAGATCGGCTTCCTCCGAGGCGGGGGGTCGTTGCACGGTCATCACGTGTGCACATGCTGGCAGCACTTGGCGTATGGTTGTTTTTTGGGGTTGTGCAGCCGCCCTCGCCGCCATACCCATGCTTGCTTGCGTGGATGGGCGGGAGGGCTTGGTGAACAGAACCATACCGCCAAACCTAAAATGTATTGTTTCATAATGTCAATAAAGTTATTTGAACAACAGTGGCCTGACTGAAATCGAGCATAGCGTCAGTTCAGGCAGGTCACGAGAGTGAAACCCGGCCATAGTTAATCAGCTGACAGCTCAGCTGAGTAGTGACGATTCACCCATCAGTCCATTCACATAACAAGGCGGTCTATTTAACCGCCTCGCCCTACCATGGTGGATCCCCTGCCAGCACACCCGCTGCACACAAAACCCCCTCCCTCCACCCCAGCTCCATCCTCTTCAGTTTCCCATTGCGCACATACACCTAGCCTATATCGCTCCTGCATGAATCACTAACATTTTCGAGTGCCTACTGATTTCTTTTCCTCTTTCCTTCCCGCTTCGGCATCCGCCGGAGCGGTAGCTATAGATCAACAAACATCGTTCTCCAGAAGCAGACGGTCAGCTCCAGCTCCATGCATGTACCCAGCTATGATGCACCTGCCGGGCTTCAATCAGTCTTCCTCACCGGCTCCTTATACATTGACATTTTCATATGTTCGGTCTACAAATTTCTATTCTGTAATCAGCATTTAGTAACCGGTGCCAGTCAGCGGCGGATGGACTTCCCCCTCAGAGTCAGGTTCTGCCCAAGGTTTCTTCCTGCTAACAGCAGGGAGTTTTTCCTTGCCACCGTCGCCTTAGGCATGCTCTACGGGGTTTCAGGCCCGGTTCCTTGTAAATTGTTGTGATAATGACACTTAAAAGTGCCATTTATATATATGTGTATATATATACATAACTGACTGAATGGATTCTGTCAAAACCATTCTCAGTGCTGCGGTTCTGTTCTAGCGTAACCCTAATGGGGGTTGTGCAGCTGCCCTCGCCGCCATACCCATGCTTGCTTGCGTGGATGGGCGGGAGGGCTTGGTGAACAGAACCATACCGCCAAACCTAAAATGTATTGTTTCATAATGTCAATAAAGTTATTTGAACAACAGTGGCCTGACTGAAATGTATTTGTAATAAATGTGCATTCTGTGCCTTCTTGGTGATATTGCACTTTTGTATTACTGAGTCTAACACTGATTTTGTTTTGGTAAATTGCTGTGTAAAAAAGCATCTGCTAAGTGATTATAATAATAATCATTTGATAATAATTATTGTTAGCGACAATGTAAATGCTTGTACATGGGTTCCTCAACAGCTATGGATGCATAGTTAGAGTTGCCTATTTGATTGAGTAGATCACTAGGTCACCAGTTTAAAATCCACTGAAGGAATTGTGTGGCATACAGTCATTAATCTTTTATTATAATTTTAAAAATATTCATGGGACATTCTCCCTTACTACTTAGCCTCCATACTCATGGCTTTCAGGTACATTTTTGTATTACATTCTTTGAAACAAGATGCATTGTATTCAGAATTACTATAATGACTGTGGTGGAAGGAAAGCTTGTTTCTGCTGTGAAATTTGTGAAGTGGTCAGAGAGAGATTTGATTCTGTGGCAATGACTGACATTATGTAGATTTTATTTTAAATATAATACATTACCATAATGCTGTGAGGGAGGAGACAGAAAGGCACTATGTTTTTCTGCATAGGAAACTGTAAATTTAAGTGAAAATGTCTGAGCTAGGGATAACATGAGACAAGACCTCCCACTTGGTAAGTCAAATGATAGGAGGTGTAGGTGTTTAAAACCGATCTCAGTGTGTTTGAAAGGAGAACTTTATCTCTTAAATATTCTGTAGGCAGAAGTGAATATTTCTTGAGGGATTCTAAATCTGCCACATTTGTAACTGCCTTCATGCTGCAATCGCAGTGATAGTGGGAAGTTAAACTCTGCAGCTTCTCTTGATTCAGGGAGAGTTTGTTACATGTCAAAAGTAGCTTCAATTGCATGATAACAAATTCACATTCAAAACACAGTTCCAATAATGACCATCTTATATGGCATAGCAAATGACTGAGTGACAAAACAAATGTTGTGACTTGACTACATAATCAATCTAATGTGAATTTGACCAAGTATTTAACTGTATCTAGGTCAGTCTTCGCCTAAAACTGCATGCTGTTAAATACATTTGGGAACTTTGACATGTGTGTCCTTTATTGGTCATCAAGACATCTTTATAATGGAAAAAATACTCTTCCTGTCCAAGCTGTTTGAAAGCATACACATGAATTAACATATTTAAATACAAAAGATTGTGATGTTTGACCTGGTTATAGGATCCATCATCAGCAATATTTGGAAAACCGGTCACAAATAGTCCTAAGGATTTTGACAGTGTTGTCATTTTTAGGCAATATTAAGAATACATGTAATATATGTCACAGAAATATTGTATCATACCAAGCTGGGAAGCTAAAATTCAAAACACAGCCTAAAGAAAGATTTTAGATAGTTTAGATAAATTCTTAGTTAATTGTCCTCTAATGGTGTCACCTTATCCCAAAATGTTACAGTTGGGCATGTCCATAACGTGGACATGTGTCTATTACTAAATTGTAATTTGGACATAGAGATACTAGGGCCAAACTTGCTTTGACAAAGACGAGTCCAGTGTAATCTAATATTTTTAATTGTGTCTCTGTCTCTATTGCTTGTGTTGTGAGTATGTGTGATGTGTTCCTTATAATGTATCCCTATGGGCCATCATCAATATGTTAAGATAGCTCAAGCTGCCAATATCTCCTGGCAGCACCACTTATCAGAATAAAGGAATTAAATGAATCATCCTGGCTCCTGTTTGGATAGTCTCTCTTTATGAAAGTTCCTTTGTTAGAAATACCCGAACAATAGTAGTATTGACTGATTTTTAGTTGATTTAAAATAAATAATAGTATCCCATTGAAATTAAGGTATCCCTTGAGAAACCCTGTACTATTCAAGTCTTGGAGTCCTGGGATGGGACCAAATCAGCCAGTGAGGAAACATTTCTTTTAATTTGAAAAATCTTTTCATTTTATTCATTTCATTGCATTGTATTACATTACAATCACTTTACAGGTGCTTTTTATCAAGAGCTGCATGCATTAATGGAGAACATCAGTGTTACTCTCAGGAATACAAAAATGTGATATCACTGAATGGCCCATTTATAGTCAAGAAGTACAATGTTAACCTAACAAATAACAATTTGTATTGTAACCAAAGAAGGTACTAGAAAGAAAATCTTTACACAGCTGTACCTATAATAATATCCCAAAGCAAATCTAGCAAAAGGAAAAAGAAAGGATAGCTAAAGGGAGTCAGAGGAGCCCTAGTGCGTCTTCAGTCTGTGGTGTTCCAAGCCGATAATGTATTGGAGACAATACAACTAAAATGCCTTAATTTCAGGTCCATTTGTCTTGTAATACACAAAAGGGAGGGACTTCAAAGGTAATGGGCCACATCAGTCACACTGAAGATCTAGTCATATATTTTCAGGACCCTCTTTCAGCCATACATAAATATGCTTGAGTTGTGAAGCCAAGTGATACATTTTAACGTTAGGTAAATCACCCATATGAAAGGGCAATGGCAATGAACATATCCTCATTCTTATTTTTTCCCCCTTAAAAATGATGTTGTGAGCATGTTGTCCAGGTTATATAAACACTTGTTTACTGTTGCGTTAAGTACCATCTGAAGTGGATGAAGGAGTTGCTAAATATGAATGTTTAATATGCTACTTGATGAAACCATGATTCTGAGAGGTTTTCAAGCCTCTCCAGTTCTCTCCTCATGGTGCCCACAGCATGTTATATTTATATTAGTTAAAGGCATAAGAGAGAAGACCCTCAAAAGACCCTCATTGCTGTGCAGGTAATATCTTTATGTGACCAGAAAAATTAGAAGGCATCAGCAGTACAGGAGGTACAGTATGTCTTTGCACACCCACAACAATTACTTCAATTTTTGAGAAGTATACTTGATCCATTACTTCAGGTAAATTTTTTTAGAGAGAAATAATCCAGGGTGTCCTGAGTGCAAGAGTTCTTTAGTGAGTATTAGAAATTGTATGCAGAAGGCCGCTGTTCTGTCATAATTTGTACAGATCAATTTATGGATTTTACAATGTGGTATTAGTTTTATTGACTTTACATAAGTACATTGCTTTTTATAAACATTTACATTTTTTACTACAGTGCAGCAGCTAGACTAAATATAATATAAATTATATTTGTTAAATGAGCTTTTCCTTTTATACATGGTTGCTTTTCATGGGGAAAAAGCATTCACAATGTGAAGCTTATTTCCATAGAAATATGAATAGAAACCAAACATTCTGGGCTCTATTTTAATAAACC
This sequence comes from Synaphobranchus kaupii, assembly GCA_029718625.1. Lineage (NCBI taxonomy): Eukaryota > Metazoa > Chordata > Actinopteri > Anguilliformes > Synaphobranchidae > Synaphobranchus > Synaphobranchus kaupii. Next base: position 24,727,935 of record CM056390.1, read on the forward strand.
AAACGCAATGGTGAACGCAAGAGTAAGCGCTTGGCGGTATCGCTCTGAGGTCGTGTCGGCGAGAAATTTGGTAATTTCATGACGGCAATCTTGGCGCACCTTATGGCGGTATTGCTAAAAGGCTGGGTTTAAATGTCCAAGGTGTGTCTCTATGGTAGCCAATCAAATTGTTGATCTCATGCTTTAAAAAAAAGCCAGTTGGAACACAATTGCTCCATGCAATTTCATAATGAGCAACCCAAACGCACTGGACCGTCAACTTGGATGTGTGTATGATTCTACGTGGGAACATGCATTGAAATGTTCATTTTAAAAGCTGATCCGATACTTACCATTTATCTAGCCCTATTAAACCGCTCAGCCAGTTGATTTCTCTTTGCTCTGGCTGTGATGGGGACCGCGACCACTGGTGCAGGTGGGGCAAGCTAATTTTGTCGCATGTCACCTAGACATTGATGGAATGTGTTCCTTTACGATTGACGAAAACTATTGCATGCTCGGGTGGTGCGCGGATTTGTATGTGCGTGCAGTCGATAGCACCAAGCACCCCGGGGAACCCACACTTGAGAAAAAATGTGAGTTTTGACTTTTTACTGCATTCATTGTCTGTATAGTTGAGGAAGGACACCCGCTGAAAGTATATCCTTTCTGTGTATTGTGTAGTGGTAGGCTTATGATTCAACTGTGCCAATGTGTAATTTATATATTATAGGCTATTGGCCTACATGATCACAAGTTTCTTGTAAGCTGTCCTGTTTTATTCTAGTAGTTTAAATTAAAATGAATTAATAATAATAATTATAGGCTATTTGTTCATTAAATGGAATGTTGGCATCACCTATAGACACTACATAGAACTACATGACTAATAAGTTGCCAAATTGCCAGAGTCTATTGCGTTGCCGCTAAGAGGTGGTTCCAGCTGATCATAACGCAATGGGTTTTCGTTGGTTCAAATTGTCACTGCGCCAAAAGTATTTTAGAACACGCCCCAGACAGCGCCACCCATCCCACTGCAGCGCAAGCGAAAGGATGTTATGTTGAGAATTTGTTGATCCTAGCGGTATTGCTGAGAAACGCCATAGCGCCAGTTTTAAGACGTTGATGCTGTCAACAAGCTTGCGTTTGACTATACCGTCCCCTTGCGCTGGTTTGCGCCGGTTTGAAAATAGAGCCCTCTAAGTCAAAATATGTGCAACACAGTAGGCCAGAAATTGCTACTAAAATGTGCTACTCAGAGAAAAATATCACCATCAAAGTAGAATTTTCTTTATTGAGAATCACAGAGCCCTGTCAGTGTACACAGAGAACATTGTGGGTGGAAAAAAACTCTTGGGGCCCTATCTTACACCCGGCGCTAAGCGGCACTAACCCAAACGCAAGTGTCTTTGCTATCTTACACCCGGGGTCATTATAGCGCCATGCGCTCATGTCATTTAAATACCAAGTGGTCTTAATGTGGTCTTAATGCTGCCTTAAATTGCTTTCATCCCACCAGATTTTAACAAACTTCTATCATGATGTGCGATGCTGCGTGTAAGGTTACACATGTATTCGCAATTATCCTGGATCAAGCTATGACTCTATATTGGGCAATAGTTCCTGCAATCTTCCCGGGGGACAATCTTCTGTTAGGGGACAATAGTTAAAACTAGATTAACAATTCCTAAAGAAATTGTAGGTGTGGTTGCTTCACAGTGTTATCAATTGCTGGAAATGGCATAGAAAGATGGTAAAATGGTACAGTGTGAGGTGAAAAATAAAAGATGGAAATGGTATGAACTGGTAATTCGGTATAAAAGGATATAGTGAAGGTGAAAGTGTTAAAATATGGTGATGTAGCCCATTAAATCAGATATAAAAAACTACACTGCACCCTGATGAAGGCATTACTACTGCCGAAACAGGTTGGTGACTTTACAATAAAAAACTTTGCCCGGATGAACCAACAAATCAGACACATAGACACAGTACAACGAGACTGGATGATCAGAATCTTCACGGTGCAATATGCCGCTCATAGTCGTCCAGCTTTCTGATCGTTCCCTCGGCTCCTTGAAATCCACAAAAAGTTGGGAGACTGCATGCTATTCGAGTAACAGTTTGGTTTCCTTAACGTTAATTGTCGATTAATTGAACTAACGTTAGTTAACGTTAACTTTGCTTATACATGATCTCAGTAGCTAGCTAGTAACTTACCTTACTGCATTAACTTAACGTTAGCTTGCTAACGTTATGCATCTCAGTCTTAGTTAGCTAGTTAGCTAACATTATCTCAAGGCTATGTAATATGTTTGGGCCACCAGGTGGCCAGTGGGAAAAAAAATCTTTAGTGTCTAACCCTGCCAATGCACAGAGACAGTTTTCAACTTTTCTCACAGAAATAGTTAGCTAACAACTAGCTAACGTTAGGCTAACATTATACCAGTCTGATCTTCCAACGTGATTCAATTGTACATTGACCCGCGGGACATGAAGGCGCGGAGGCCCAGGGGACATAAAGGCGCGGAGGCCCAGGGGACATAAAGGCGCGGAGGCCCAGGGGACATAAAGGCGCGGAGGCCCAGGGGACATAAAAGCGTGGAGGCCCAGGGGACATGAAGGCGTGGAGGCCCAGGGGACATAAAGGCGCGGAGGCCCAGGGGACATAAAGGCGCGGAGGCCCAGGGGACATAAAGGCGCGGAGGCCCAGGGGACATAAAGGCGTGGAGGCCCAGGGGACGTAAAGGCGCGGAGGCCCAGGGGACATAGCAGGAAACACAAGACGGTCTGGCCACGAACAAAGAAACAGGGCAGACTAAATACAAAACTTAACAAGAACAGAATGAGCAACAGGTGGGGGAAGACTAACAAGGAAACGAGAGAAAAACACAATGCAGGTGTGGGGAGTGCAAGACACAAGTGGAGGGAGAGAGGGGAAACACGGGGTGGACCGAAAGGAAGACCAGGGACGGAACACTGGGACCTCACACATTACAGAATTTAAGGTAAAAGTTTACGTTGTCAGGTACCCTTCCATGAATATGTGTATATGCACAAAATATTTTTTCCCCACCACTGAGGCTTCAGATGTGTATGATACCACCAAATACCAGTGTGCAGTTTCTGCAGCTTTCCTCCTGTGCACATGTAATATGGGTTTAAGAAAAGTATAAGACAGTTTGACAGGCAGTTCATTTTAGTTGTCTTGAATGCCAAAGGCAACATGCTGTCAGCTTAAAAGAAATGCCTCATGTTTGTCCAATACGAATGGAGAAAGTAGTCAAAAATGACAAGTTATTCAAATCAAAACCCCAGAAGGGATAGGAAGGACTGTGACAACAGCGGGGGGGGGGGGGTAGAAATAAAGCAGATTTATTATTAATTTTATCAGAACTATGGCAAATACTCCAGGCATATTTCCCCTCTCCCTGGTCTTGCAATCTGCTTTTGGTTATGGAGATTTTTAAAAATGCAGTGAAAAATAAAAGGTATATTCCCTCAAGGCTTGAACAGAACTCCATTGGCTTGAATAATGATAATTTGAACCTCAGGCTCACAAATTGCCTTCCTGGTTACTGTCTCCAGCCCTATATGGGAAAACCCTGTCTTTGGATAAATGCCACTGTTGTTCTTGATGGACAAGGCAACAGGGAAATGGGAAGACTGAATATAGCATATTGGAATACTTGATGAGAATGTCACACCCAATAACACCAATGGAAAATAGCGTATATAGGAGCAATTACAGAACAAATATATTTAAAGGCATACTGAACTTTGTTAGAACATAATATTGTATAGCTACCTGGCGCCGATATGAGTCGTAATATTCACGCTCATCTTCATGACTTCATGACTCCAATGGCCAACGGAGAATGACGTTTTTGCTCTCTCCGTTCACTCCCATTGCATGGGGAAACAGGTCTCAAAAGCACACTTTTAGCACATAAACAAATCCAAAAAACGCGGATTATGCCGAGATATAAAATCATGACATCCATTACTGAACGATTGAAAAGATAAAAAGCTCCATTCTTATGAGGAACTTCCTTGTTTTGTTCTTGCGCCAGCAAAGGTCCCACCACAGAACTGTATAAGAACTCCCCACCCACTTCCTGAAGCGTGCGTTAGTAAACAAATCAAGCAAGTTAGCAACAGTTACCAGTTCTCAGAAAATAGTTCTTCAAAATCAAATCGATCAAAATTTGTTTCAAAAGTTTCACACGTTCTGTTCTGGATTTTAAATATCGGTTAGGAGTGCAATTGTAAATTGATCAATGCGCTCAGAGCCCTGGATTGCGAGGATTCAACATATCGGATTGGGATAAGTTTTCAGGACAATGTCTGTAAAGTAATTGTTATCACAGGACGTTTGTAATGTTAAAGGCCAAATGCTCCGCCTGCCCCCCCAAAGCCAAATCCAGAAAAAATAAAATCTGACAATATGAAGTCGGCGGTCAGTAGGCTATTAGTGTCATGGTTTTGAACCCTGTTGTTCTATGCGGTCGTTTTCCTCGGTGGCCACGCGAGGGCGCTGCCCTTTTGGTAGATGCTTGCTCCGCCCTGCTGAGTTGGGGGAGTTTCTGTTAAGCGTTTACACCTGTGCTTAGTCACCTGAGAGATGTATATAAGCCTACCGTTTCCTTCGTTCAGGGCTTTGACATTAATTGTTAATTGTTCATCGTTTGTTCATTGTTTTGTACTGTGGTGTTTTTGTTGGCTGTGAGTTCTCGTACCATTCTGGCTACTCGCCTATTTTTAACGTCTCTTTGTTGAGGCAGGGCTTATTTCTTGCTGGCTTGGTAGTTGATTATCTCGTAGAAGTTTGGGACCGTAAATCTCTGCTCTATTTTGCCTTTTTAGTGCTTTTTCTCCGTGTATGGAGTTTTGGGCGATTCTGTTCGGAACAGTAGTTCTGTTCGCCCTTCGGCACATGTCTTCCCATAGGGAGATCAGGCGTTTCGCTTCTACTTAGTTATTAGCTCGTAGAAGTATAGAGTAGCAGTGCTTTGTTCCTTTTTCGCCTTTGATTGGTCTTTTTACTGAGAGACCTGGCGTTTTGCTTCTACTCTATTCCGTGTTACTGTGAGCCAGTAAGTAGCTTCGGTACGTTTATTCCCTGTTGTCTCCTTCTCGGACTACGTTCCCCTTTGTTGTGAGTCAGGGTTTTTATTTATATTGAGGCTGTTGTGCTATTTTGCGTTGGTCTTTTGTTGCAGCTGTCCTGTTCGCCCTTTCTGCCTGCGAGATGATTGTTGTGAACTGTTGTTCTGTTTCGTTCTCCGGGTGTGTTGTCTCCTTATGTGGAGCTTGGGCGATGTTGTGGACGTGTTTGTGTTTGACTGCGTGTTTCTTATAATAGCCTCGGAACGTTAGCTCTCTGTTCCATTTCGCCTCGTTACATACATTCTTTTACTGAGAGGCTAGGGTGGTTGTTTTATATTAAGCGTGCGTTAGTCTATTTGGATAGGAAAGTTATGGGACGACGGTGCTCCGTCGGCTCACCTGTAAAATGTTTCTCCCTCCTGGGAGATCGGGTGTTTACCTCTTGTTTTCTACATTAGACTGCTAACTTATTAAACTAGCCGTGGAACGTTAAATCTCTGTTCCTGTTCGCCTCGTTACATTTCCCCTTATTGAGAGGCAGGGCTTGTATTTGTGTTTGTGCTTGTGCTTGTGTTAGTCAAATAGCCGATAGTTTCGGTGCAGCTGTCCATTCGTCTTTTGTGCTTTTTCTCCGGGTATGGAGATTTGGGTGATTCTGTTCAGAACTGTAGTTCTGTTCGCCCCTCGGTGCATGTCGTCTCATGTGGAGACCGGACGATGTTGTGGACATGTTTGCGTGTGACTGCGAGCCTCAAACTATGCCTTGGAACATTAATTATCTGTTCCTTTGCCTCGTTTCATCTCCTGTCTGAGAGGTTAGGGCGTGGTTCTGTTTCTAAGCTTGGTCATTTTGCTGGTAAGGTTATGGGACTGCGGTTCTCCGTCGGCTCGCCTGTAAAATGTTTCTTCCCCTTGGGAGATCGGGCGTTTACCCTCCTTTAGGTTCTGCAGATGACTGTTAGTGCTAACTTATGGAATTAGCCACGTAACTTTTTAACTGTTCTTTCTCCTCTCTTATTATATCATATTATTCTTTATTTGTTGACTGTTTATTTGTTTGTGTCTTTACGCTACTCGCCCGTTATTATGTGTCTCGTTACCGAGACAGGGCGCGTATTATTTCTGGCTGTTAAGAATCCTGTCCTTGCGCTCTACTTGGCGTTTGACAGTGAGCCGGTTAGTAGCGTCTGTAGTGGTGTTTGTTGTTCCTTGTCTTGTCTCCTTCCCTTATCTGCAGGTATCCCGCCTTAGTGGCCTAAGGGCTTTATGAATCCCCTTGCTGCGTTTGGCTCCTCCCATCTCACACGTCACACCCCATTACAATTAGAGCTACAGACGATTCAGCCAATCAAAAATATTGCCACATCGAAAATATATTTCTCTAATATCTGATTGGTTGGTTTGGCCATATAAAACATGGAGGCGCAGCGAGAGAGAGAGGTCAGTTTCTTTGATCAATCTATGCTCTCTCCTCTTGATAACTTTTACGTTTCTTAGGATATAATATTCGCTAGCCTAGCTAGGGCGAGAGTCTCCATCTGGGAGATTTGATTTTAAATAGATTGATTACATGTTGCGTCTTGCCTAGTTGTTATAGCTGCGATTCTGCAAAACTAGCCTACTGCTGCATGTTGGCTAGTCAGCCCTACTTTCCTCAAACTTTGGAATACTTTACATATATTAAAATACACTATCATATCTGTCTCTCTCTCTCTCTCTCTCTCTTACGTTCTCTATCATTCTCATGGTGAAACGGCAGCCGTCAACAGAGGCAAGCCCCCCGTCAATATATATAATCATACATCATTATATACGATACATATTGGGATGGCAGGTATGCCATCCACCAAGTTACGGCTTGGCGGGGCATGCCCCATACGAGAGTTCGGCACTTTTCAGGGTTTCCTACAGAACCACAATGACCACAGTCTCTCAGCCCTTAAAAACATTAACTTCTGTATGTTCTGACCTCATGTAACCACACAGAATTCAGACAGAACTTCCACACAATAAAGTTATTTTGCGGTTTTTCTCCTTCTTCTTCTTCCCATTTTTCCTGCCTACCCAGAGACCCTTATTACCAGCCTGCCTCCGTACCCTCAAAGAATAATTCTCCCCATTGGATAAAAACATTGCATACCTGCTCTCCCAAGCTTATCGCCCAATAAAAACGCTTCAAACTAATGTGCACACATCACAGAATCACAGACAAAACCGTTATATGGCCTTGTGTATTCCATGAAGCTACTGTGGCCTACTGGTTACAGTTGCTGCCTCTCACACAGAGGATCGAGCCCAACAAGACACAAGTTTATTTTCGAAAAAACAATGTGCAACTACTATTTTCACATTAACAAACGTATTTTTATTGCAAAGGCAAAAGACGTTTCCAATATTAACTGTTTAATGTTTCACTTGTATTTCACTTGTACTACAGCGAAATGGTGAAAGTCAGACGGACACTGACAAATGGCCTATAGCCTATATAACGTGACTGTACCCCTTTGGTCTTCTGGTTAGCGTCAAGCCTTAGTATGCGAGAGATGTGGGTTCGTACCCCGCCTGGTTGGTACTAAAGTGTAATTTCATTTTGGACTCAAACGGTGTGCACATGTTCTGGTTTTTTCATACAAGAATGTTTTTTTCTTGTATGAAACACAGCAAAGACACGTTTACAATATTAACTGTTCGCTTGTAGCCTGTTAGTTAAATAATTCAGTCACGGCAGTAATGCAATAGGCTAGCTAACGTTATGGGAACAGGTATCCCATGGCCATTTGTCAAGCAAAGAAAAAAGTTTCAACGCAGAATATCATCTGGTTAACATCATAACATAAAAAACATTTTAAAAAAAATTCTATAAATAACTGTGCCATTGGCTACATGTTTTAAATGCAGACAAAAAAATGTGTCTGTGTGGAGCCTGCTGTGCTCTTGCGGTCATGTCGAACCTTCAACGCTCGCCTCGGCCAACATTTCTTTATTATGTCTTCATTCATTTCTTCACTTCAGCTCTGTTCAGTTTATCCTTTTCACACATAACACAATGTCACCATAAAATTAACTACTAGGAAAATTAAGAATTTACGATAATATATTAAGAATTGATGATAACCTACTATAAGCTGCAATCCCTTAAGAGATCGGATTTATAAACCTCCAATTACAATTACCTCCAATAAGTTTCATTAAATAATTTAGGAAAGTTTGGATAGCATTGCTTTGGAATAAAGTTAGTTTATTTAGTGTGAGCTACGATAGGCAATATTGTTAGTTTTTGATTAACACATTTTGATATCAATAATTTTAAAGACAGGCCTAGTTTTTGCAAGTTGGGATTAAGGACTTATAGACAGCGCTCTGTAGGCTATGCATGAGTAACTTGGCTTTTTATTTTATTTTTTACGTCGGAGACGTTTTTTGATCAGATATATGTATATGGGCCATTCTACAGAAGTTGTGCAAATTGAGGGTTGGAGAAAAGTGTAAATTTGTATTCTTTTTGCAAAATTCTTTTATAATATATGTGTTACACTTTATCTGAGATACATAAATATACTTGATGTACAGTGCAATCACATGTCATTTTTTCAGAATAAGGATGAATTTACTGACTGCTCCTAAATATGTCACAACCGAAACATGGTGCAAAACCTGCTTTTGAAATAAAATTACATACCGAATTGATAAGTTTAATTCACCCCTTTGAAAATGACATTTTTGGAAAAAAATCTTGACTGCTGTTGAATTTGAATCAATTACCCTGAATTTTTAAATCAAATAAAACATTGGATTAATTAAATTTAGTGAAAACTCCGTACAAATATTCTCTATAAAATGGACAGATTTGATCACATGAATTTGATAGATTCTTATTTATGAGATTATATATACCCTCACCAGCACAATATCTTGGATATTTGATTGATTATTCATATTATTAAAAATGTTAACAAAACAGCAGGTGTTTCGGTTGTGACCATATTGTTGCGGTTGTGACATCTCTTACTGAAACCTGAATTCCAAGTTGGGACAGTACGTAAAATGCAAATAAAAGCAGAAAGCAGTGATTTGTAAATTCTCTTGTCTATATATTTAAATGAAAATGATATTTAAAAGATATTTAATGTTTTACCTTAGCAACTTCATTGATTTTTTGTAAATATACGCTAATTCCGAATTTGATGCCTGCAACACTTTCCAAAAAAGTTGGGACAGGGGTATAAAAAAGACTGGGAAGGTTGTGGAATGTTCAAAAAACACCTGCTTGGAACATTCCACAGGTAAATAGGTGAATAGGTGACAGGTCATGCTATCATGACTGGGTATAAAAGGAGCATCCTTGAAGGCTCTGGCATTTACGAGCAAGGATGGGTTCGCCACTTTGTGAAAAACTGCATGAGCGAATAGTCCAACAGTTTAAGAACAACGTTTCTCAACACACGATTGCAAGGAATTTAGGGATTTCACCATCTACAGTCTAAAATATTAGTAAAAGATTCAGAGAATCTGGAGAAAACGGGCAAGGCCGTAAACCAATATTGAATGCCTGTGACCTTCGATCCTTCAGACAGCACTACATTAAAAACGGCATGCTTCTGTAATGAATATAACCACATGGGCTCGGGAATACTTCAGAAAACCATAGTCATTAAACACAATTTGTTTAAGATTCTACTACCCAAAGCGTAAGCCATATATCAACAACATCCAGAAACGCCTCCGACTTCTCTGGGCTCATCTGAGATGGACTGACGCAAAGTGGAAACGTGTGCTGTGGTCTGACGAGTCCACCTTTCAAATTGTTTTTGGAAATAATGGACGTGTTCTCCCGGCCAAAGAGGAAAAGGACCATCTCGATTGCTACCAACACAAGGTTCAAAAGCCAGCGTCTGTCATGGTATGGGGGTGTGTTAGTGCCCATGGCATGGGTAACTTGCACATCTGTGAAAGCACCATTAACACTGAAGGGTACATATGCATTTTGGAGCAACATTTGCTGCGATCTAGACAATCGCTTTTTCAGGGACATCCCTGCTTATTTCAGCAAGACAATGCCAAGCCACGTTTTGCATGTGTTACAACAGCATGGCTTCGTCGTCAGAGAGTGCGGGTGCTAGACTGGCCTGCCTGCAGTCCAGACCTGTCTCCCATTGAAAACGTGTGGCGCATTATGAAGCCCAAAATATGACAATGGAGACCCCGGACTGGTGAGCAGTTGAAGTCTCATATTGAGCAAGAATGGGAAACAATTCTGCTTTCAAAACTACAACAATTAGTGTTGTAGTTCCCAAAAGATTACTGAGTGTTGTTAAAAGGACAGGTGATGTAATTGGGAGGTGTTGCAGGCATCAAATGTAGAATGAGCTGAATAGAGAATGAAATGTAGAATAAAGTTATATATCTTGTCTTTGTACTGTTTTAAATTGAACACAAAAATGACTCACAAATCATTGCTTTCTGTTTTTATTGACATTTTATACACTGTCCCAACTTTTTTGGAATTGAGGTTTGTACATGTGCATTGATTGTCTCACTATTTATTGTCTTTAATAATAATTTACGGACAAGTGTCACCAACCGAAACAGGCCTGTCAAAACAATACCATTTGTTTTGGTAGTGACTGTTTCGGTTGTGACAATTTTGGCTCATTTCGGCCACAAAACAAAAGATTTAGCAAGCACATGGTTAGCAACCACTTCTCTGTGCAGATGCACCTTCCTTTTAATCAAATCTACAGTTATGAAATCAACTTTTTTTCTCTAATATGAAAACTTGGGTGTTTGGGTGTGACGTCTCTAAAAACCACAGACTAATTTTCATACTTTGAAGGACAATTATATCAAAACTCTAAAACCTAGCTACTCACCATGTGGCCTTGATTCATATGAAGGCTGTCTAATTTCCTGGTTAAAAAAAGGGGTGTGTGGCTACAAGCAGGTTCACTGCACAGACTCAAACAGTGTACATTTTGGTTGTGACGTAAAAACTGGGGACAGCATTTTTTCGATAGTTTTTTTGAATTATAAAATGTATTACAAAATAGATTGCATTATTTTAACTTATATTTGATAAAAATGCACTTGCTTTATTGAATGAGACAAGTCAAATAATTGGCAAAAATATTTTGCGTATTATTTTTTAATGCACCAGTTTAAGGGTTGATAGTGGGGACAGCCATCTCCCAATAGGAATTTATACTCCCAGGAGTATAAGTGTTGATTTTGTATAAATGTAACTATTATTACAGCAATTTATATCTTGGATTATATTAAAACATAACATGATCTAATGAATTATATAGCATTTAAAGATTTTATTGGTCAATTTCTTACTTTTATCAGAGAGGGACAGCAATTTGCATGACTTTTGTAGAATGGCCCATATATACTGTATATAAATGAAATGATGAACCAATTACAGTACCTTAGTTTCACATGTAAATTGAAAATAGCACAAAGAGAAATGATGAAGGAATAAGTAATAAGGAATAAGTAAGATTCTATAATAATTAGATTTAATTGGGCATTGATAAAGTTGTCCTCCATAAAGGGGGGGGGGGGGGGGGGGGGGGTATGGCTAAAATATAAATGAAAATGAGCCAGTTACAGTAACGTAGTTTCACATGTAAATAGAAAATAGCACAAAGAGACTGAAATGATGAAGGAATATAGCTCATCTTTAATATACTTGTTTCCATATAAGATTAGATAATGATTTGGTATTATTGGGCATAAATAAAGTTGTCCTCCTATAACATGAGGATGGGTTTAAAATGTAATAAAATTATCTTATCCACTAATATACTGATTAGCCTATACTTTAGCTTTATATGAAAGCATCTCAAATCTCATCTAGGGCTTTGAAAAAAAAAAATCTTCAAAATGCTCATAAATTAAACATTTTATTTTATAAAATGTGAGGTTGTGTAGAAATGCAGGAAATTAGTTTTAAAAAGGAGAGGACCCCCAGACCCCGCACTACTTCATCCCCCCCTTATGCCCCACCAACATCTCTTCATGTTCCCCAATCAAAGCAGTCTAGAAACGGCCCTGTCGGACAATAGTTGTGGCTTGCACTTGGACCGAAGAGAGCATAACCAAAGGCATCCTCGAGTGCTTACGTGAAAAACCAGAAGAAAATACTGGGAAAAATCAATTCTCACAGGAAATAACAGAATATTTACCGACGTGTCAATTTGCACGGGATTGCTTTAACCTGTGGTTAATTTTACTGGGCTTTTAACAGTAGGTAAAAGACGCCGGGATCCTTCTGGCGCAGGAGCGCGCAGTCCGTAAAAGTTACAGACATGGCAGATTCGGACGGGACTAAAATAGCAGAGGTCCTCCGGTAACTGGGTAAGATAATGGATGGATGGATAATCAAAGTCTAAAATTTGCCAGAGGAATTCATTCTAAAATAAATTAAATGCTGTACCATATATAGAAAGATACATTTTGTATTTAAATCTATTTTACAAATGGTGGTATATCAAAGAAGTCATAAGGATGTAAAAAAGTTTGGCTCTCTAGTAATTAAGCTTACAGCCATTTTATGAGAGCAGCGGGGCCAAGAAAATAACACTACTTTGCAGATTGCAAATCTGGGGCTCGTTTCATGAAAGTTGCGACGTGTGAACTGCGATCTGTGAAATATAATAGATTTCTCCTGCTCTTTTTGGAGTGTTTCATCTAGAAATTCCAATTGCAAGCCACAAATGCACATCGCTTATATTTGCGATTTGATGCATTTTCATGAAACACATTTTTGACAAGATATTGCAATCCTTGCAAATTACTTTTGTCAAACGAGGCCCTGATATTATAATGGTAATGACTATGCAGTGTCCTGTGATTGGCATACATAGGGATCATTTTCAATCAGTGTTTCTCCATGTGGAAATATAAGTATAATAATAGTGATTCTGGATCGGAACGTTGTTTTCCTGACAACCAGATTCCTGATTGTAGTAAGTAATATATTCTAGATAACATTGTCAAAAACAGTACTGACGTCTCTTCCATAATAAGAGATAATGAAGCATGTCTTCTTTCTATAGTTACATATCATTTTACTGGTGACAATGTTGTGTACTGTAGGAACAGGGCTTGTGTCAGGAAATGTTGTTGGTGCAAATCCTGTTGTTGAACCTTAGACAGAAGCTCATAATCAACATTTCTTGATGAAATATCCAGCTGTGAAAAAGGACAATCTGTAAATAAGAATGAAAGCTATGTCATCAAACCAGCATAATTGCATTTGCTATCAAAACAACAATTACTATAACATCAAGTTTTCATTCATGCTCAGAAGCCACTGACAGAACATTTCCCTCAGATACTTTGGCCAAATGCAGTCATTACTAAAACTATCTACACAAATACTTCACAATTACTAAGTTTTTGTACCCAAAAAAGAAAAAAAAAATGAAACAAGAGCAAATGTTGAACTCCAAAATCTCAACTTGGACTGGGTGATGAAGCCATTTTAGTATTTTGTTTTTATTTCAATTGCAACTGAAGATGATGAGTGTAGTATGACGAGTGTATTATAGTGTAGTATAATGCTTAAGGAACTGGCCTTGTAACCGAAAGGTTGCAGGTTCGATTCCCAGGTAGGACACTGCCGTTGTACCCTTGAGCAAGGTACTTAACCTGAATCGCTTCTGTATCCAGCTGTATGAATGGATAATATGTAAAAAAAAAAAAAAAAAGTTGTATAAGTCGCTCTGGATAAGAGCGTCTGCTAAATGCCTGTAATGTAATGTAATGAGTTTGATAACTTCAGCCAAGAGGAAACTGAACCTTTACAATTCTCCCAAAGTCAAATCTTTAGGATAATGCTTATAAGGTGACCATCTGCTGAGCGGAGATTTATTCATATGTTGGAGCTGCTCCACTGGGCCTTACAATGACTGAATTCAGTATGATTATAGCTGAAACCACCCAGAATATATGTACACTTTGGGGAATGTCTGCAGCTTTTTCTTCACAGAATACAAGGACAATAGATAGGGGAAAACTTGTCCATATAAATATTGTGAGCTGATTAACATCCACAAGGGTGCAGTAAATAAGCCCCTACACAATCTATCAGACAAACCCACTCCTCCAAACCAGATGTTCCCATCACAGCCTGAGATTATTCTGTCACAAGCTTTCATTTAATTTGTCAAGCCAAATATAATGGGGTCATTAAATAAAGAACCTAATCTCCCATGCTGTCACCTACCTCACTAATAATTGTCAAAATCAAATTTCAAAATAAATACAATTTCTACTTGGTTATTAGTGCTGTCAATTCAGGATGGAATATTTATTCCATCCTGCATATAAAAGAATAGTTTTATCTAGTGTATTCTCTGAAATAAACTGGTAGGCTTAAATTATGAAGTCATTCTGCATAAACCATGAAGTGCAGTCCTGTAACATTCAAAGGATGATTAATTATTCATTGAGATTTCTCTTTGGGGAATTATATGAGTAAACTGAATTCCATGTAAAAACACCTTTAATAATTTACAGACATTCAATTTACAAAGATAACTTTTTTTTTCTTTGTTTTGTCATAAAACGAAAAAACTTTTCACACAAGGAATGTGAATACATTCCTTTTTTTAGTTTGTGTAAAATCAGGGTGAATACAGTCGAACATGCACTCAGAGTGCAGGATCCCCAAAATTTTACCAGTTTTACATTTATTTTAATCACCTTGGGAATATTTAATTCCCATAGCAAGAGTTGGACTTTTAAGGAACTGGTATTGACATAATGCCATTGTAAAGCAGTAAAATAAATTGTATGGACAGGGTTTGTTATATCGGTGTGCTCAAACATGACTGGCTGTTACTGAATATTTTTGCTATGGGATTGTATCATATTCTATAGTTAAATTAATGTTATATTGCCCCCTTTACCAGCCAAGCCAGCTCCTTGAACCCTTTCTACATACCAGAGCCCTGATTCCCATAACTATTGTAGCACTAAGATCATCATTAAAACCCTTGTAACTTAACATGTACCCTAGAGTCTAGACAATTCATAGAGTGGCAAAGTGCATTGTTAAGCTAAATTTACCCCTTCGTTAAACAACAGCTGGGAGAATGACTGCATAACATAAAGAAAATGTGCTGATCTTAATAGAACTGCTGATTCAACCAATGGATAAAGTAATTATATATTTCGTTTTTTTGTATTAAGGAATCTCATGTTTACGCATGTATTATATGATAGTACAGGCATTATTTGTAGTTGCAGTGTTTGTGTTTAGTGAAGGATCGGGCAACTTAATTCGGCTTTGATGTGTGTTAACCACAACAGGGTTTTTGCATGACCTCGCAAAAATGATAATGTAAACGGAAGGAATGTCATTGGATTTGATTTGTCACCCTTCTGCCACAAAAACATGAAAATTGAATGTTAAATGGTGAATTGAATTAGCATTTCCTTTTTTTGTCATAGATCATGCATTTACAATACAAGAAACCGCTATTGCAAGTGTGGTTATTCATTTAATTTAAATTATTGCATGCTTGTGTTGTACAGGGCAAAACATTTGAAATGGAGGTTGCATTTACATTTTCAACTTGTTGGATAAAATGCATATATTAACTTGATAATGAAAACCCCTTTTGCATTTTCATTGGAATTATTTCATGGTTTTCGCACACATCAATTTTGTATTTTCATTAGAATTTTGCCGCAATTATGCTTCATTTGACGTATTGGCAAGTTTTTTTTCAGTTGCTATCTTTGCAAAAGCACATGTTAGCTATCTAGTTAAAATCCAAGTTAGCTAGCTAGCCATCTAGCACTGGATTAGCCTGATAATGGCTCTGGCTAATTTTGCTAGCTAGTTAATTTAGCAAAAAGACTACTGTTGATTTTGCTGTTTTTAAAATGAATAACTTTATAGAAAATGGTTGAATTACTTACAAAAGGATGTGTGTGAATAATGTTTTCAAATCTGCGTCTACCCCAAAATCATGAATTGGTCCATATTTGCGCCTAAAAATGCAAATAATGGAACTGTTAAAAAAAAAAAAAAAAGTCTCATGACCTCTAATTTTGGGGCCTGTTTACCCCCCAAAATTTGGGGTCCTGTTTACAGCCCTGCTTGCCAACTTACTACTACTGCTATAATGAAAATATCTTCTCTGGATCTCCTGTCAACATCAGTCTTGCCATGAGCAAAGGAATGTATGAAGGATAGCTTTTAGGAGAATAGGTTTTGTCACTACTGCCACTTAATGAATGGCATTCACACATTCAACTCCTTTTTTGTGAATAAGTATTGTAATGTCCCAAAGTCCACCCAAGGGAACAACCATGGAGGCAACAGAAAGCTACAGGAAAACCTGAAAGCCCCAAATTCAACTGTAAAGGCAGGCCAGAGCAGAGCCTGCAGAAGACTACTACCCTGATCCCAGAAGCAGTAGATATCTTTATCTTGGGAAAAACGGTGAGCCTCCACAGGATTCCTACTCTGACCAAATTGTGCAAGGTGCACACAAAGGAATGCAAAACAAACTCTGCCTGTCCTCTGCAGTCTACACAACACAAAAGAAGGCTAAAGAAATGAAAAGAACACTTGCAGATCGAGCCATGTACCCACACAGCCGGCTGCCGCATATGGCAGAGAACTGGTGAAAAGCCATTGACAGAACCACCATGCAGGCAGGGACTGGCTGCATTTATCTACTGGAATGCAGGCTTACCCAGGTGTGATTCAACAATTAATTAGGCTCCTTCTCCAGCTCCACCTACAGGTGCAAAATCACAGCCTCCAAAAAGAAAACAGCAGGGGAGCAAAACAGAGGAGCATAACGGTATCAGTACCAAAGGTACAATGCTGCCCAATTCACAATGAATGACTTGGCTGCAACTATTACCCAGTCTGAATGCTTTGTGAATCCCATGCTACGTGTGTGCTTGTCTTACAGGCACAAAAGAGAACCATCCTTTATTAAAATCTCCTGGTTTTTTAAAGACATTCATTTATGTACATATCTGACAAGAAAATAATTTTCCTTTTATTCATTGCTGAAGGCTGTTTTTGTGATTCATACATCACCAGTGAAATGAAACAAAGCTGTTCAAAAGCAGTAGAAGTATGAATATTTGCCTAAGGCTAATATGGTACAGTATTGGTCCCATAATATGGGGTGCCGAATGCAACATAAAACACAATTATTTTACCATGCATTTCCCCCCACATTTAACCAAAATATCCCTTTGTTTATCACGTTTAATGAAAAAATGTACCCTTTTCTTACATTTATGATCTTTGAAATGAAAGGTGTAAATATTAAATGTGCTATCACACAATTGCATACGTATATAATCTAAATGTTTTATTATTTAGGGGTTTTTGACATGTAGCTAAATGTATAACCATTTGATATTTAATTAAATGTATAAAACATTTAGCTGAATGCATGAAAGATTTACTAAATGTTTGAAATATTTGGTGGAATTAAAGAGTGAAAATGCAATACACATAATGTACCAACCTTGTATAAAAAAAGGTGTCCCATTTTTCTTATCTCTACGGTTGCTTCACCTCGGAGCCGCGTTTGGGCGCTATTGCAGTTATTTTCCGCCTTCCGTTCCGTGTTTTAGGTTCCACCCGCTCCTTGGCTGCTCACCTGTTTAAAGTTTCCTGCTGGCTATTTAAGGCCAGTACTTCCTTCTTCCGGTGCTTTTGTGTTATTTCGCCACACCACAAAGCCGGTATTGGTATAGGACTCTGAGACTGCATTCCTTGTTGATTCAAATAAGCAACGCAGCAAGCTCTGCTTAGACTTAGAGTTAGGATTCTTCTTTCCTTTTCATTTACTCTGTTTCTAAGTTTGCCTATTCCCTTATTCCTCATGGAGGATTACCTTTATTCTTTTCCTTTGTTTTGTACTAGCTCTCTGACCATTAAGAGCTTCAGGCAAGCTACCTGTTAATTTCTGTTTCTCTGCTCAGATCTACGAGCATCGCCCTCGTTTGGGGTTGTTATTATTTTGGCCTCTAAACCGGGGTTTTTTTCTCGTGCCTTTTTTTCCTTTTCTTTCTTTCATCTTTGGGTTATTCACGGTTAGTGGATAACCTTCTGACTCCCTTGCTGTCGCGTCTGGTTCTCCGAACCGACCCCTTACAGTGTGGGGTCATTTTGATCCCAGGTTCTGTAGCTGTATAAAACATAAGAAAATATACAACCTTTTTTATTTTGTATTTTTTACATTTTATTTAAAATTTATGAAACATTTAGCTGAATATTTAACTAAATGCATAAAACATTTAGCTAAATATTTCATACATTAACTAAATGTTTGAAAAGTTTGAAATAATGCCAGAGGCCACGGTTCGCAATTTTTAAAAAACCTCATGCACTTTTCACTGCTGTGCATGTTATTTCAATCAATTCCCACTGCTGTGCATGAGATCTACTGGTTAAGTTAATTAATGCCAAATGATCTGACAAGAATATGTTTGAGCAAATGATCGCAACAGTATCCACCTGGTACATGCAGAGCAAGGTTCTTCTCTGTCAATAATACTCCAACCTGAACCATGTAAAACTAGATAGGGCAGTTTATATACAGCTGCAGAGCACCATTCAAAGTATGTACCTTTTTATTCCCAATTTGTGGAAATGGAGATGGACATAAGACCAAACACAATTGTACTAATTGAGCTCAAGGAGTTGATCATTAATCTGCAAAAATGGCAAGAGTCTGGTCGAAATGATCCGGTGGCTTGAAAGTTGTGAAGTCAGAATCCACAGAATGCACAATACCTATAATCAGGGGTCCAGCATGAAATTCTGGGCCCTGTGCAAATGCAGTCTCTGTGGGCCCCCCTTCCCAAAGTAAACCTTTACTTTCAGGCCTTCTGAGGGCCCCTCCCCTTGGGGCCCTGGGTAGTCAGTTCCACTATTTCCCCCACTACAGTGCCCCTGCCTACAACAGCTTACAAATGAATAGCACACGGTGGCTCAGCAGACACACAGCACAGGCAAAACAATAAACCACCAATGTCTCAAAACATTCACTGAAGTTGCAGAGAAACTCAAAACATATTACAACCTTGATAAACTCAAAAATAAGACAAGTTTCTGTCATCCAGCTCACAGATTTCTTTAAGCTGTCACGTTTTTTGATCCCAAACAAGAGTGTATTTCACAGAAACTAAGAGGTTGATTTAATAATCTCCCTCTGTGTACACAGATACCTTGATACTAAAATGAAATCCAATAACAAGGCCAGTACGTTTCATGTATGAACATCCTTGCTGCTTGTCACAAGCTACACATGATTAGTGTAATAACGCTATCTGTTCTCTGGTGCCTGATATTTATTGCAAGAATTAGCTACATTTGTCAGAGACACAATCAAGAGAGCTTCTGAGGAATTTCACAGAGCCACCATTGTGACAATCAGCTGGGTAAATCTTATCTGATCCCACTCTCAGTAAAGGAGACTTGCACTTGTTTTTCCATGACAATATATCCAGAATATTCACCACTAAACAGGCAAATGCCAGCTAGTGTCATTGCAATTTACATTGCAGTGGATTTATTAACCCCTTCGCGCAGATGGCAAATTTGGTCACTTCTCACCTATTTAGGGGTTGCTCTGTTAAGGCTTTATAACTCCAGGTGTAGCTCTCTCTGACCAGAGAGGGTTGTTCCTCTATGTAATCAATAACAGCTCTGACGCTTGTTTTCCGTATGAGGAAAATCTTCTTTTGAGCGGTTGCGTCAGGCATAAAAGTGAGGGCACAGTCGACCTCACGAAGGTAGCTCTCAATGCTACTATTTGGGCTAGCAGGGTTAAATTGCTCAATGTCGCTGGCTAGGTCACGGAACCATTTCCAGCAGGAATAATCAGTGGCTCGAGGTTCTAATCTTTCTGGGGGAGCTGAGCTTGTGGAGTCACGCGAGTAGGTGGGCGTGCAGCTAGATGCACAATTTGAGTGACGTCCCCCCTTTCGCTGAGAAGAGGGGAATGACTCGCAGTCTTTGGACTGTAGTCTCACCATTCTGTTAGGTGACAAAGGAGAACCATAGTCTGTGGACCTGCGTTTCAACTGGTGAGGCACAACTGAATCAGGGGAGCACCATTTGGCCATAAGGCGGGTGAGCTAAACGGCAGTCAGGTGACCGGCCTCTCACCTGGTGACGAGCGGACGCGCCGGGAAAAACGGGACTCCTCTCCTCTGAGATGAGGAGTGGTTTCTACTATCTCCTCTGTGGCGAAGAGAGGATGTATGGGTTTTCTCTACCCGGTGTTGGGGAGAAGACAACGCTAGAAACAAAGGAGGCAAAGAGTTACTGCTAACACTTTGTTTTTCTCTTGAGAGCAGAAACTGAAAAAGGTTTCTCCTCTACCAGCAGTTGGTGAGGAGGAGAAAAATAGCAAGAGTCACTGTGTGACTCCTCCTATTTCTTTGTGTGGCGTATCGGAAAAGCTAACAAATAGCGCTCATAATGAGAGTCAGAATCTGTACTCTGTCACACTTCTGTGGCAAGAAGTAGAAGGTGGGTTGAGGTACTCCTCTCCCCGAAGCAGCAGAGGGGAGTCAGATGAATGTTCATCTGAAAAACCGGAGTCACTGTGGGACTGCCATGTCTCTTCTTTCTGGTGAGAAGAGGGAGTCAGTATGCCATAATCAGACTGGCACAGATTTGGCTGAGAAGATTCTTCTCCAAGAAGCTTAAATGGAACACATGTAGGTCCAGTAGCGGGGCCTACATCAAAAAAGGAGGACAGCTTCTGGTCGTCATGGACCTTGGTGGCACTTATGTCAAAGGAAGCGTCACGGTGACTGTGGGCACCAGTGGCTTCTCTCTTGCACCAGTTTACATTAGCTTGAACTTGCGTGAGCTCTTGCGTGATTTTATACAGCTGTCTCTCAGCGCGGCTGACACTGTGTTCAGCCTGTTCCTTTTCTTGAGCTAGCACATAATATTCATGCCTATGTGTGGCTAGCTTCTGTCGACAAGCTATCAAATCTGATCTAGTGGACTGTGTAGAACTCGTGCAGCTAGACCAATAGGGAATAGCTCGGAGCGAAGGTTTAAGCGTGATGTTTTCCGCTGTTGCTGTGGGAAAAGTAATATCACCGTTTATTTATCTGACTCCAATTAGAATTTAGAATTTGGTTTTAATCATGCGTGAAGCTCGGAGTGGTTACACTCGACTCTTCCTTGTGTGCCACCATTACTCAGTATATGCTCCCGGGATTAGCACTATTGCTGAATCTCAGTTCGTTGGAGAACACAGAGGTTGGGGGTCTAGCCAACACAATACATGCATTATATTTTACATAGATAGTTGTGAGCCCAGGTCAGCGTGCATTCAGAGAGCTCCTTAAGGCTAATTTGACAAGAACCGACGTAGAACGTCCATGGGTTCTCTTCACATCAAATCACCAGAACCATGCACCACCAATCCCGTTTTACTGGCAGAACTTGGCTGCCTTTCCCAACTTGGGGACTCCACTAAAGTACCAAGCCACTGATCAGTTGGTTTTTGGTCAAAATTGTCCCCCTGAGTATTCAGTCGTAATTTAGGCTGAAAAAGGTATAAGATGGATTAGAGTCATGGAGATCACGCAAGTTAAATATAAGAAGAATTTATTAATGACAATAATCACTGGTTAAGACTGTGAGAGCAAATATGAACACATTCAATACCTAAACACAGGATAAGCACAGGATAAACACAGGATAAGCACAGGACATGCTGCTAAGACAAAGAAACATGAACAGGTTCACCAACAAATTATAACCAAATGATTCCGTACAGTGTGACTATGGTACCAGGAGAACTGTTAGGCAGATACTCCTATACGGGTATAACTATAGTGCCACTACACCACCAGGAGATCTGTTAAGCAGATACACCATAATGAAAGAACTATGGTGCCACTACATCACCAGGCGATCTGTTAAGCAGATACACCATAATGGAAGAACTATGGTGCCACTACAGCACCAGGCGATCTGTTAAGCAGATACACCCTGAATGTCCCTTTGGACTTCCCTTAAATGCAATCCTGGGCATGCTTTCCACATTCCACAATCCCCTTTGTTTGTCCAAACAAAGTCTGGCCAGGAAGAGGGCTGTAAAATCTAACCACCAAGAGACCCCCCTTCTCCTCCAGGAAGAGAAACTGCAGTCTACTCCCCCCCGATCTAGTGATAGCAATAAGATACTTTGTACGACGGCGCGTGATCTTATGATTTTACCTGTCATTTATCTAGATAACAGGTGAGGTCCAGGTGGTGGCCACTCTGTAATCCAGATACTTATGTGGACAAGCGCATTCCTGATAACCTACAATCCCACTTCCAAACACATTCTTTATTCCTTACATACCCCACATTTCAATTGGTATTAATCCCAATCCACCACATTTATCATATTATCCAGTTATTCACATGTACATACATAAGATGCCCTATACATACAGTGTTGTTTCAGTCCAGAATATTTTAACATAGGGTGCTTGTTCACAGGCCTTTTACAGCCTGAGAACAGGCCTCGGTTGCCGGCATCATTAGGACCTCTAATGTCATTCCAGCTGTCGTTTACAACTTTGTGGCTGTAGGGCAGTGGAGTTGGAAGTCCCGTGTGAAGAGGCAAAGATACAAAGTGGTGGGTAGAACAGTAGATTCTTAGGCCACCTGGTGAATTGTTTTGTTATTGCACCCTCAAGGAAGTCGCCACCAGCTCAGTAACCCAGGGTTTATGACTGACCACCCAAAGGATCAATAATTTTCAGTCTTACAACTGCAACTCCTCTAGATGGCGTATATTTGCATGCTGATGGGTTATAGCATCTTTAGTGGTGGCTAAGAGCTCCTTTCGGAGAACCGGGTTCTCCTTAACCATGCTACCTACCTACCTGTAGCTCAGCTGCTTGCTCATTGCTTTTATGAGCAGTAATGCTAACTTGCCTAAAGAGGTTCAAAACTAGGCAGGAGAGTAGCTTCTGACGGTCAAAGGACCGAACCTGAGGATTGCTTTCCTCATTAATTAGGGTGGCTAAATCCTGGCTACAATCGCTGTAGCTAAGCTTATCCAAGGCATCCAGGTAATCTGGAGCCAAGCCATGGGCCATGCGAGAGCAAAATCGTTCCATGCTCATGCGTTCCATCGTTCTCGCTAAAACAAGAAAAATACTAAATCGTTAATTTAGTTATTTAGATAGAGGATGTATTTGTAGAAATCACCCAAGGTTCAGCGGCGGTAGAGTAACTGAGTGTTTAACTACACGTGGGGTATCGAAACCAGTTTACACTGATGGCAAAACTACTTTAAAAATAAAAAATAAAAAAAATCTTTAGAGTAGACCATTCACTCTATTCATGTACTCACAAAGAGAAAACACCAACTGTATTACAAAGGTAGCTACAGTATTATGGCGTGTGTTGGGTTACAATTACACTCAATGCAATGTAACCACAGCAACTTCACAGGACATAGGTAGCACACGGTATTCACCTGACAGTAAGGGGATTTTAAAATGGTTACTCAAATGGGGCAGAGCAAGGCTATGCTACGTATTCAAGTAAGATAATACAGATTGCTAGCAAACGTTGAATAGCAATCGAAAATGGAAATTGGTTATTAAATTGAATTAATATTGGGTATTATTACCCGCACATCAATAATGCTATTAATGCTATTATAATTAATAGGGATTACGGTGTCAAAAGTTCAATATTGTATTGATCTTAATCAGATAGCTTGCTAAATATAGAAGCTGCAATGTTTGTCAAACAAACAAATGTTTGCAGTAAGATACATTGTCTGCAGAGTAGCGTAGACTAGAGCAATGTTCGGAGGCTATAGTAATTTTTTTAAAGTGACTAACCATGAATCAGATATGTTTAAGGAATTGGAGGTTTATAAACCCGATCTCTCAAGACGTTGCAGCTTACAGTAGGCTATCGTCAATTCTTAATGTATTAACATAAATTCTTAATTTTCCTAGTAGTTAATTTTATGGTGACATTGTGTTATGTGTGAAAAGGATAAAGTGAACAGAGCTGAAGTGAAGAAATGAATGAATAAAGAAATGTTGGCCGAGGCAAGGGTACGTTGAGGTTCGGTTTCCACAGTCAGTCAGTCATGACCGCAAGAGCAGAGCGTAACACCCTCCCCAAACCAGACAAGAGCGAGCGTCCGGTTTGGGGATAACAGTTGCACATTGTTATTGTGGAAAATAAGCATGTGCCCTGCTGGGCTCAAACCCACAATATTCTGTGTGAGAGACAGCAATTCTAACCATTAGGCCACAGTAACTTCTTGGAAAGCATGAAGACATTAGCTATATTAACATTAAAAAACATTAGTATGAAGCGTTTTTATTGGGTGATAAGCTTGATGAGCAGGTATACGGACCATACCCTCAAAGAATAATTCTCCCCATTGGATAACTTCGCGACGGAGGCAGGAAGTTTGGCAGGAAAAATAGGAAGAAGAAGAAGAAGTGGAAGAGGAAGGCAAAATAACCCAAGTTTGGGGCTTTATTGTGTGAATGTGTGAAGTTGTATCTGAATGCTGTGTGGTTACATGAGGTCAGAACATACAGAAGTTAATGTTTTTTAAGGGCTGAGAGTCTATGGTCATTGTGGTTACTTCTGTAGGAAACGCTGAAAAGTGCCAAACTCTCGTGCTGTATAGGTATGGGGCATGACCCGCCAAGCCGTAACTTGGCGGATGGCATATCTGCCATCCCAATGTATGTTCTTGTCCTACTGTGCCTGACTGCCGCTTTTGATGCCATGGCCAGTTTTAAACCTCATGTTTTGGGTCACATTTAAGAATTTTAACATCACTGAAGTGCCATTTAGAAAATTTCCTTTTTTTTTTTTACATGAAACGACATCCTCAAAATTTTGGCTATGAATGTGTAAAATGCTCACCCAAGCACACAACATTCTTTGCTTTGTCACTCCCATTCGAAGCACAGTCCAGACTCGGTGCGCATGTATATGCACGAACGCGCGCACACGCATACACACGCACGCACGCACGCACGCACGCACGCACGCACACACACACACACACAAACACACACACTCAACCACCCTAAGTGATAAATTTACACTGGACCTAGGTAGACGTATCATTAACGATCCCACCCATACCCTGTACAGTGAATACACCTTGATGCCATCCAGATGGCGCTTCAAAATGCCTGCAGCAAAAACTAATGGGACCCTGAATTCATTTGTCCCCCGCAGCATCAAATTAATAAACTTGCACAAATGCACTTTACCCCCTGACCCCATCTTGACTAACCTACTGCAGCCCCCTAGCTTACCTGTCTGTTGTGTGGACGATGTATGTTTTCTGATATGTTGCAAATGTTATCTCTGTTAACCATCTACGCTCTTACATGCAAGACAGATTCCTGTAAATAAATTAAATCTGAAATCTCGCACACACACACACACACCGCTTCGGATGGGGTCCTGAGAAGGTGCCATCTTCTCCAGATTTAGGGAGCCACACCAGCTTTTCTCAGATACTCAAGGAGTATCCTGTCCCTGTAGAGTTTGCCACTGTCCCACCCAGGGTCCTTCTCAGTCCAGAGCTCAAACACACGGTATACGGAGATGTCTGTGATACTACAATAGGGCCAAAGGCCAAGAGGCCGTCATTCTCCTGCAGCTGCATGTTTCCGTTACTTTGTGACGATTGTCCATTCCTCCCTGGTTGCTATTGTAGTTGAGGATAATGGCCGGCTTCTTGTCCTCTGTGCTGTGACAGCAGATATTGTAGATATTGACCAATTGGGAGAATTAATCATTGTGGGACTGGAAGAAGAGGAGAAAAAGAAAATAAGGAAGACCATCACAATCACACTGTCCTAGCAACTCTCAACAGCACAGTATTGCAATGCAATACACAATGAGTGAACACTGAATACACATTCTGCAGAGTACACAATTCACTTAACAGATCACTGTACTTGGCCCCTACCTTGACTCTAACAATGCCTTCATGGTGGCACAAACACCTCTCTGTTGAAATGCCTGCACCACATTTTCAAACACTGCAGTTGTTACACACATAACCCTTTAAAATTGTGCTGAGACTATTATCAATTTTGTATGACCTGATGTACACAAAGATACAGCAAATATCAATAAAGATATGAGAAAAATAAGAATTATGGGTTTGGCTCTGTTGCTTTAAAGTTGAGGATTTAAATTTTTAAACTTTGAAAATAAGAAATATGCAACACATTTTTTCTTCTGCTGAAGGTTATGTTTTTAGCCACAGCACAGGATCCTGTACCCAGCGTGTACTTCCTTCCCCTGGTAAGAGGAACTGCTCTGCATGAACACAAGGGAGTTGGTCTGGGATGCTAATGACCCTCGTTTCAACTTAAGGCGCATTATGAATGCTAGTCTGTACCCCGACAAGCTAAATCTTTGACATCAAACTGGCACTTGGAAAGTCCTATTATTCTGGGGTGCTGGATTTCTACTGTAGTTATTTTGGAAAGGGAATGCAAAATAATTTTCTTTCCTTTGTTTTACTCACAGTGGCAAGACAACGTGGGAAATGAGATAATTCTATGCTTTTGATATCGTACAATAATGGAGTACAGGGTGTTCAGGTTCGTAGAAATATACACAAACAAAAGCAGGTAGTTTGGTGGCACTATAATCTGATACTTATTATCAGTCATTTAAAACGGTATTGCTGTACATCACTATACTCTAGCTGTGGCCATATTCCATGTTGCAGCATACAGAAATCTTTCCCCTTAAGTGTAACATTCATTGCTCAACATCTCCAGGCACTTGAGCTCTAGCATTCCACAAACCCAAGGAGCACGTGTGTCAAGACAAATTAAGGTTTCAGAAAATTCAGAAGAGTAATCTCCTGTAATCCCTCCTGGTAACAGACTTTCTGTAAACCTTTTTGAGAATATAACCTGTTTACTCCAATGTTTAAATGGAAATAGAAATACCACTAACATACAACCTGTGGTGCAACTGACTATGATTTATGATTATTTACTTAACATATTAATGTTGATGTCCTGAATGAATGGCTACAAATTAAAAGGATTACAGTTTTTTTTTTGCATATCTGATATAAAAATGTCTCAATTTCTATGCAGATGTAGAACTCATACATCAGAGACAGGATCTATTGATCCACATGGGAAATTCAGATGTGTGTGATTGGGGTCAATTTACACCCCTCCCCCCAACCTTACCTATCCTTCTATGCTTTTCTCTCTGAATAAAAAAACACCCTTGACCTGTACCATGAGACCATGCAATACGTTTACCATCAAGACAGCTCTTAAAGTTATAGGGAAGGTGGATAGGTTTAGTTGTGCACATGGAGGCCCTGATGGGAGGTTAATAGGCTTGACTGGCAGGCGTAAATTAAACCGATCTATAGCTGAAAATGATTGAAGAGACAGGTGGACAGGCCCTGTAATTCATGTCTCTAGATTGCGTTAAAAAACAATCGGATGACTTTGGTTGGAGCCGACTGCGCTGAAACGACAGTCTTCTGTTCTGTCCTCTGAAAGACCGAGCTCACACAAGGATGCCTTTGATGAGAGCTGCAGAGAACCCCCTGTGCCCCCCTGGCTCACTCCCGTTGCAATGCATTTGCAGCGAAAACTCACCTGCCTTTCCTTCCTCCAGGTCGTTAATGTCTGTTACTGCTGGAGATTTTCAATTTAAATGTAAATAAACCTACTCATTATACATCGCAAATGTTAACTTGCTTCGCTATCCGCTCCAGATTAAACATCAGGCCAAACTCACTTTAGACCATTAAGGGAAATGCTATGAAATAGGAATTATTTATATTCCATCAGCTGTTTATGGAAATTAAATAAAGAGGGTCTTCGCTGAGATAATGATGTTTTTGGATAAATACTCTAGTCTGACAACAGACAGACAGAGCATTTTTGTTCACGTTGAATAGAGAATAGGCTTCTCTTTCAGTCTCATTGTACATATAGGGCTCTGCTCTGTAATGAACTTCAGTCGATGCAAATAATGATACACTTGTAGGAATGCAGGAACAAGAGTTAATCTTTCTTTGTCACGGCAACCCCCTGCACCAAAAAAGAAAAGTGCATTGACAGGTTAAACAATAGTGAACATAGTAATTGGGGGATGTCACAATGTTTGTCCAGCTAGAGCACTGGTTCTCAGTGCAGTGGCATGCCCTATGGCAGTGGTCCCCAGCCCTGTTCCTGGAGATCTACCATCCTGTAGGTTTTCATTTCAACCCTAATTTGGCACACCTTATTCTGCTAATTAGCAGATCAACGAGATCTCTAGCTGTTGAATGAGTTGTGCTTTGTTATGATTGGAGTGAAAACCTACAGGATGGTAGATCTCCAGGAACAGGGTTGGGGACCACTGCCCTATGGTATTGAAACCTGATCATGCCACTGCTGGCTGTGGCTGGCAGCACAACAGGGTGGTGCATAATTGGCAAGAGCAATCTCCAGGCAGGGAGGGTTGTCCTCTTCTCCTATCACAACAATAGAACAACTCTCTTGGTAGGGAGGGTACCTGCAGACTCCGTGCACAGCTCACCTTGTGGACTACAGAGTAACAAGTGCTTACTTGTAAAATGTACTTTGGAGGACAGCGCATACTTGTCTACATTTACCCAAATTTACAAAGAATGTTACAGCAATAAAACTGCCTACAAATTATATCAGAAATTCTTTCAGAGAAGAGACAAACATGACAAACATAAAAGAACACAGCAATCAGAAAGTAACCAACACAACAAAATGCACATATTTGGACTGCAAAGCACCATGGTAGGTATAATGATCTATGATCAATCCTCTGACCTGTTGACCTTTGTTTTTGACCTTTGTCACCCCACTTACTTACTTGCATGTGCTGCCAGGAGAGTCATCAGTTTGACCTTGACATGTTATAACTGCGGGTGAAGACAGGCGTTGGGTTGAGGTGGGAGTTGTGTTGTGTGCTTTTCATTAAAAAGGGATCAATAAAATACAACAACTATTGATGTTGGTTGATCATTTCATTGTTTCCTAAATGAGGCACTGATGGAATCATGGAGATTTAATGTGCACCAGGGACGTGTGGTCAGGGTCTGCACAGTAGGTACTTCCTACATTATGAAAATCTAGTAAAAATAAAATCATTAATTGTGTATGATTATTTTTTTACCTTTATTTTCACTGTGCATTTTCTGGATAGTATAAATGAACAGTTACGCAAAAACTGATAAACGTCATTCCTGACAAAACTAAACCAAACACGCTATGACTGAGAACACAGTGCCATCTTTGCTATTTAGTTTTTTTTCTTTTTCAAAATCGTTTTGCAACAAAACGCGATATAAATTCACTCCACCCAATAAGCGCGCAGCTTTATGGTCACATTCCAATGTCAGCCTCCTTGTTGTGGTTGCAAAAACTCCGAAATTGAGCACATTTTTCTCCCTTGACAGTATTGAGGAGCCTGCGCTACTGCTGGCTCTCTGTTACGGTCCCTACATCAATTTAGGATCACCCTTTTTGGAATTGATAAGTTATTCGTAGAAAACACAATATCATGTATAATCTTGACTGAAAATTACAAAAATAGATTTATCTGCTTTTGCAATCCAAACTCTTCAAGTATTTCTGGTTGCAAAAATAATACAAACCTTGATGACGTTTGACAGACTCTCCAAAATACACACCGGCTGTGCAAACAATCAGGGTGTCTCCTCACACCAAGCCATCCCTCGCGCAGCCCCTATATAGGTTGCATAGATCATAGGTTACTATCCAAGCTCGAAAAATGCACAAAACCCACCTGGAGACTTTACAAATTATTGTAAAGAGGGGAAACTCAGCTTTCTAGCAATACCAACTATTCTAACTTAAAATATTATGTGAATTCCCTGTCCTAACGTTTGCAGTCTGTATTCAACACTTATGCTAAAGCAAGCCCTAAGCACTTATAACAGCTCTTTACACAAAACCCCTTTCTAAATTTTGGAGCACTATGTTTAGTACATTGAAAATTAATTCATAGTCTTTTGTATCTTCAGATTGGAGCTTGGTAAGAACAGGAAACCGACCATTGCTTTCAGTTTCTGTGGAAGAGTATCCATGTCTGTTCTGCTACTGCAGGGTGCTAAGAAAGCAGCCATTAATCAGCTGAGGCCTAGTTCAATTCAATTTATTTTGTATAGCGCTTTTTTCAGAGTACTGTCGCAAAAACGCTGTACAGAGAAACAGAAGGAGAACTGGCCAAAAACCAGGCCTGAACCCCCAAACAGCAAATGAGGTAAAAACTCCCCAGTGGGAAGAAAAACACTCAAATGTTGGTGAGAAAAAATAACCCGAACCTGGCTAGAGAGGGGGAGCCCATCCTTCGCTGGCCGGCCTGGTTTAAACTAAAGGTGGAATGGATGGTAACAGAATTTAATGAGGGATCTAACACAGTAAATAATCAAGTCTGAGATAGTACACTAGCTGGTAGAAAAAAGTAAAGTGAAAAGATGTATAATATGAAAATCAGAGGGGTGGGGTGGTGCATCTGGGTTGTGTCAAGGCATGGGAATAAACCAGAGGAGGGACAGGGTAGGAGCAGTCTGCAGACTCAGGGCGAGGGGCAGGGATGGAGCAGTCTGCCATGTATGTTTGCTTTGATTTATAGGATTAGCAATATTTTCTTAGCATGTGCTAGAAATAACTAGCTTGCTTGTATATTTTACCTCAGAAAATGACTGGACTAATGTCAAACTTCCCTTAGCTATAACTAGAATGGTTCCATAAATCCATATCTACCTAGGTCAAAACTGTTTTAAGTTTAAAAGTTTTAGATAATGAATTCACCATTAAAACTTGGGTACATGCTAGAAAATATATTTCAGTGTATTGTCTACAGTTTATGTAGAAAATATGTTGCTGAATATAATTTTTTTTATCTCAAACACCTGTGTTGTAGGTCCATAGTTTTATTAAATTATTATTTTTAATAATATGTACATATCCAATTCCCATGCGAATTTGAAACTCTTTGCCACAGCAGCCACATTCATTCACAAACCGCACTGCCGATTCGGGAGAGTGTAGAGATCTGTGGTTCTCCTCCAAACGTGGTGTCGCCAGCCTGCTTCTTTTCACAGGGAAACCCACAGCTAAGCTTGCATAGAATTGAGTCGGAGGAAGACCTTTGGCATGCAGTCCACGGGTGCCCGATCGGTCACTAGCATGATGAAATGCACACCCCTAACTGACTGAACCGTCTCATACCCTGGGCGACGCAATGCTCAATTGATCGTGGGGCTAATCTACGAACCACAGTATAGTGCCAGAACGGAATGGGCCACCCAGCAGCCTATGCTCCACACTTTTAATGTAGCTGTTTCCACACAACCTTTTATGTTGTGGTAGAATAGTTTCAGTTAACATGATACTGGAATAGCAATTGGGCCTCATAGATGAACAAGTGGTACTTCAAAGAAGAGTTATGATTTTTGTGTGGAAAAATATCAGCTGAAAAAGGTTAAACATGTCCAGTTTAAAGTTATGTGAAGAGTTTCAAACCAATTAAAAAAGTAAAGTTAAAAATAACATGCATATGGATGATATTTGCAGAAACTGCCAAGTTTCTTAATGAATAACAGTCTAAAGAGCATTATTTGTGCAAAGAATCTGCCTCCCTTATAATTGGCCACAACAATAATATACCTATTGGTTGCCAATGAGATGCAAATAGCGGAGCTACAATTACCATTGTTCAAATTAAAATGTACATGCTGTATTGCAAATGAGATGTCTGAGTCGGGACGATGCCATTAGCTGTGACCACAAGTTCACAGCTGTGGGAAACAGTTGGCTTTGTCCTGTTGATGTGAAGTGGGTTCACGATGCATTTATATGTGTGTTACTGAATTTACATTTTCTCATGTTTAGAAATATTTTATGTGAAGAGTGTCAAAAAATTAAAAGTCTGATCAAATTCGAGCATTGCCAGGTTTGGTGTAATACATTGAAGGATTTTAAAAAATGTAATTGAATTTTATTACTGATATCTGATGTTAAACAATTGAGCATATTAAAACAATTGCCTTTCCTTTCTTACCTGGGAAAGTTAGAAAATAATATTTTCCTTATTCTACATTCTTTTGAAGTTTCCAAGATAACATTTATAACAACAGGTTTAAATCTTAGCATTTTAATTTACTCCTGGCCAAAGCTGGATTAGGTAAAGATGACTCAGCTGAAATCTTCTCCTGGTTTGTTGTTTTTAGAAGTTTACATGTGATGGGAAAGAAGAGAAGAGGAAAGTACATGGTTCAGTCAATAAAAATAGCTCAGTGATTAGGTTAGTTGAAAACAAAAAAGAAAAAAAGAAATTCACTATTTAGTATCAATGATTTCTGCAGAAATCTGTTGGATATTATTGTGCTTACATTTTTGCCTAAACATATTTTGCCAAAACACATGGCTTTTATCAAAGTAAAAACATGTGTTTTTATCATTCTACTGACAGAAGTAGCCATGTGGCAAATGTTGCTTTAAAAAGTAATTGACCATAACCCTTAACAGAGAATGATTTTTAAAAGCAAAGCTTCAAATTCCTTGGTATAGCTCATAAAATTTCAAATTGCACATTCAATCATATTTCTTAATGGGTCTTTGCTGAAGAAATTAACTGAGTACAACAAGGTGCATTGAATGCACCTGCGGCATTTTTCAAAAGCTTCTCAAACCTGGCTCATACATATGGAAATCAGCCACTTCATGAATATGCTAATGTGTGCTGAAAAGCTCCATTAATTAGAAATCGCTGCATGTTCAAAATTCTACAACTTTTCAAACTAAACTCAGCCATCAAATGAATTAAATACGCACTCACTGTAGACAGTTTCTAGGGTGATGTATTTCTTGTGCAGAATTGCAACTTTGCCAGGCTTGAGAAAACAAAAGTAAAAACAAAAAAATCTAACAAAATGACTACTTTCATTGACTGTTATATGCATATGGTTCACGAAGCAAAATACTGCCTTGTGGAGCATGAAAAGGTAATCAAGCCAACTATAGCAATTTAAATGAATGTAAGCCCAATAAGATCTTCCACTGAGACAGCCTGATTTGGCATTTTGAGGAAGTGAGAGGAATCTTGTGTACACTAAATGGTGTGTTATACAGGTTTGTCAGTATCATTTGAGGTTTCCTGGGAAAATGTCTAACTACATGGTACAAAGACAAGGGTGCCACTTAGTAATTAAAGACCAAGACTGCAAAAATACCCTCACAATTTCATAAGCTGAATGTTGGAAAAAAAGAAAATGGTTTTCTGATACAAAGTTCACACAGAACTCTATTTTGAGGATGCAAAACACCTATTGCTAGCAGAAACACCACTTTTGTGTTGGTATTTTGGAGCAGGTTGGTATTTTGGAGCAGTGCAAAGCTGTGCAAAAGTTGTCTGAGCCAATGTTTGCATTTAGCTCCCTGTTTTTATTTATTTTTTTGATGTGCCCTGGGTAGTTGTAAAGGGGACCGGGTTGGTCAATTTGAGGTGTGAATTTGTGCAAACACACAGCACAGTGGTATTTTACGGGTTCTGATTTAAGTGGTCTGAAAATTCAAAGTATATAGTAATACCAAGTTGCAGACAATACCAAGTTAGTTAATGGGGGAAATTAGTAGAAAAAAAATCTTTCTTTTAATATGATGTAGAAACACAGACCAAGATACACAGATAATACTACAGTAACAATAGCATTTTTAAATCCATAAAGGCAAAATAAATAATCATGATGCCTTAATTCTACAACATTTATCATGCTATATTATGTTAAAAAGATGTTAATGTATAGACCCTTTATGTAGAAAATGTATAGCACACAAACACAGAATTAATTAATTTTATGTTTTGTCATCAACTAATTAATTTCCATCACTCACAGGTTAATCCCGTCAATGCAGTCCTGAAGTTAATGCAGGCAAGGTAATCTACATTGTATATATTATCAATCAGTGAACAGTGTCACCTCATGGAACGGTAAGCCTAAATCCATTGAAAGTTCAAAACGTTGTGTATAGTCAGGTTTGTATCATGCAGCGTGGAGTCAGCAGGGTTTGTTAAAATACCACTGCACCATGGATTTGCACCAATCCATACCCGTCAAATGTCCAACCCAGTTGAACCATTCTAGCACAAGCTTAACACAACCAAGAATAAAATTTCTGTCTCTGGAAAAATGTCTTTGCACCCAGTTTTGCGCTGTATATCCATCTGCCCCTGTGACAGCTGCTAGCAAGGGTGTCCTCCTACATGTTGAAAAATTACTGTGCTACTTTTCATTGCAGGAGCCTTTATAATATGTAACATGCATGGTTATTAAATATTTTTTATAAAGCACTATATAACTTCAAAACAGCTGCATTGTTTCCCACGCACTGTTGTTTTGCCCACTTGACTGGGGGTTTATTTATTTATTTATTTTTAGGGGGGGATTGAAAGTCAAATTCCATTAAATTTACCCAAGGGCCATCTTATATTGACATTCTTGCCTTCTACTAAGAAATCAATCCTGAAATGGTGGACAGAGCCTGCTATTACTTTAAAATCATTTTGGCTACCCAGTTTTCTCATTCAAAGTGGTGTTTCTATTACTTTAGAGTCCCATTCCTTCTTTCTTTTTGTTTAGGTCCTTCTGCAACATATTCAGCAAATGTTTGTGGTAAGACTTTCTTTGCATGGTTAAAAGCTACATAGCATCTTCATAAGCACTACATGGCTACTTCAGTTTCTGTGGAAGAGTGGAAGGACTACATAGACATTGATGCATTTGCATCAGTACCAACCTTTTAAAAACATTATTATCGAGGTAAAATTAAGGGTGCTCTGAGCTTGACTGCATTTCCATGATTGTTTTTTTCAATTAGGATAGTAGCTCTCTAAGATATTAGCCTCTGGGGGTTAAACACACTGGGGGTATTACTATACTCATAAAACTGAAATACGATTTGATTGGGAATTATTGAGTATTCCCACTCAACATAAGCTGGCTGCAGACCGCAGTCTGTGCGGATGGATAATAGTTTTGGAACAATTTCCTGTGAAAACCACATCAGAAAGAGGTTGTACGTGTAAGCAATAATTACCTGATTGTTCTTCAATTAATTATGTTTAATATTGTATCCCATTGGAGCTATTTCCTGTGAAACATACAATCTTAGACTGTTACACTCAAGGAAAGAAGTACTGGCATGATACAAGAACTGATATTTATGTTGATAATACTTGATAAATATTATTAACCTGTTCATGTCAGCCTCTGGAAACATAGCATAGCAGTAGCAGCTGCTTTGGAGTTACTTGAAATATATTTTCTTGCATTAGACCACAAATCCCATAATGCCCTTTCCAGTCATTGCAAAGCCATTGCTGGTCATCAAAAACTTCTGTCAGTATCTAAAATATCCTGCATTGCACCTTTGGGCTAATCCATAACATTACACTAATACTGTAATAATATTTTATAGTGAACTATCCCTTTAAGGAAAGTTTTCAATATCCTGAGTTGCTCAGTGGAAACCACAGGTTTTAATGAGAGTTTAATGAAGGTTTAACTTCTGGTAGAGACGCCACCAAAGTAACAGTGTAGTCATGGCTGATGCATCTACGTACACCATGCTAAAATGTTATTTAAATGTTAGTCAGACTATCAATCTTCCAGAATGTTGTGAGGTTCTCCGGTTTTCTCTGAGAGGAGAGTGTGGGCTGACCGTTGCTTGACCGTGTCTGTAAAACATCAGTTTTGAGGTCCCATTCCTCACTACCCCATCAAAGGATGGTACACCTCCAACCGTGACACTCTGTGATTGAATTGTCAAAAAGTACTTGAAGGTCACATCTTCAAGTTTTGTCATAGTATAAACATAGCTAGAGGAAAGATTGCATACCCTGTAATCATCAAAGCAGTCTGTATTAAGTGGACAGGAATTATAATTGGGATCGCAGATGCAGAATTGTACATTTGCACAAATTCAGCAGCATATTTTTAGCAATCCCAATTCCCACCATTGGTCTCCAGAAAGAGGATTCCAATGAAGTTAGCACCGTGGTAATCACATCACACTTTCAGCACAGCATGCCATATCATAAATTATAAGATGACTTTCAGTTTTTTATTATATTCCATTAAATGCCTGATGCTGTACCCTTGAATATGACACCTTTTTGAGCATAGCAGTGTTTGCTTCTGTGTTAAATAAAAGAGCAAGGATTAAAGCAGGACACACACATACACACACACATGGGCACGTACACACACACACACACACACACACACACACACACACACACACACACACACACACACACACACACACACACACACACACACACACACACACAGAGTAGAGTCTCTCAACTGTGCCCTTTTGGTACGTCAGTGTGGATGAAGCTATTGTAGAAACTGTCACAAACCCTTAGCTGTTTTAAATAGCTTAGGTAAGAAGGTTTGCTTTTGGGCATAATCTCTGAGTTACGGATATTTGAGCTTGATTTTGATCTGACCCGAACACTCAATGAGGCTTTGCCAAATTTGTATATAAAATCTCAAGATAATAATGTAACTTTTGTATCTATTAATTTTGTGTTTTATTCAGGTTTGTGTAGTTTTGTTGAATATGTTTTTGTTGTCTTGAATGTGAAACTGCGACCACAAGATGATGGAGAATGGCCTTAAGGTTTGACAAACAGGAGGCTACTAAGCTTTTATCATGACACTGGCAATTCTTATTTATTTATTTTTTATTTGTTTCAGATTTTTTCCTGTTTTGTTCCAATTTGGTATCAAATTGTACCCTATGTTATTCAATTCCCCGTGTAGCAACCACTTGAGAATTTGCCGCTACACAACCCCGTCAGCCAGTAGTAGGAAGGAGGGCGCCACGTCCTCTTCAGGCTGCGATTCCATTCTCGCCAAGTCCCTCCCCCCGCCCCGGGAGCGGCCGCCAATTTCTACTCCCACAAGGCACCAGCCATACTCGGATCTGACAGGACCAGGGGCGCAAACGCCTGATCCTCGGTGTGCAACTGCACTGACTGAAAGTCTGCGCTTACACTGCTGCGCCACCGCCGCGGCCATGGCAATTCTTATTTTTATAACAGTCATAACTGTTATTTCATATATAGAGCAGAATAAACTCAAGTCACTTAATAGGGAGTTGGGCCATTGCATTTTATTGCAAATTAATGCATATCTGAATCCTGTGGTATGTGCTTCCTCCGACTGTTGTCCTATGATGACAGGGGCTGTGGCAGATGTTGGACCAGAAAATTGTGAGTGTGCCCTGGGGGGTTAAATTGAACCTTTAATCATTCTAATCACAAATCTCAATTAATTTACCTTCAACACATCATAAAAAATCAGCGATGATTTGTCCCCATTCAAACTATCTTTGCTGTGGTGAAGGTGGCGATAGCTATATTGACACACGAGACTTGCACCCCCCCCCTCCCTCTCGAAAACAAAACCTCCCCCCAAAAAATCAGAGCCTCATTAACACGTCAAATTATTACCGTTATTTAATTGAATTACTATTTTTTTAATCAACTAATGAATGAATATTTGCACTCGCCTGAACCTAAAACTAACGTAAATGCCCATATCATCATTATTGGTAGAATGAATCAGGCTTGTTTCCAAGCACTCTTTGACAATGGATGTTGTCATTGTTGTCGATGATATTGCAGTTAAAAAAATTGCTCTAATGTAAATGGGTTGTTTGATTACATTGGTCTATCTACACATGAGGGTATATCAAAGCAGGATTACTAAATTATAGCTAGATTCTGTGAAGACGATTAGGTTATATCTTGGTATTGGTTTAATTTTGTAGCCTACTTAGGGCCTGATTTACTATGACGTTTTGTGGGTGCAAAAACTTTTAGCACACGCAAAACTAATAACACAACCAATGATTGGTGCAAAACAAATACCATGACCAATCATTTGTCATGTTATTGGTTTTGCATGTGCTAAAGGTTTTTGCACACACTAAAGGCCCTTAATGTTTAGGAATGTAGTTCATGTTGCAACAACAGCTGCAGCAGGAACTGGGGGGGGAGAATGATAAGCTCGACGAAACAATAAAACAATATAACAAGTCCTTAAAACCACTGAAACAAGAAAATGAGCAAGAAAATGAGCAAGACAGACAAGACAGAAAAGACAGTTAAAACTAGTCAGTCCAATCCATCGGACTTGTCTGAAATTCTGGAAAGCCTGGAAGATATCAAGGTCCAAATGAAAGAAATAATGAAGACAAATGAAGACATAAAGAAGGAGTTAAAAGAACTCAAAGAGGAAAATGTCAAGAAAGACCAGCAAATTAAGACTCTAACATACAAAGTGGAGGAGTTTGACCAGCAAGGGAAGCTCAATGATGTGATCATCACGGGTCTCAGGATAAAACCAAGGAACTATGCCAGGGCGATGGGGACCCACGATGAGACAAACGAGGCAGACATCCAATCCGTGGAAATACAGGTGGAGAACTTTCTAAACTCCAAAAACTGCTATTTGCTTCCCAAAAGAAAAACCAGCGAAGGCAGGGACAACGAAACCCGCGCAGTGATGCTGAGATTTATCAGTAGAAAATACAAAATTGCTCTACTGAAGCAGGGTAAAAATCTGAAAGGATCTAACGTGTTCATCAATGAAAATCTCAACAAAACAAACGCCACCATCGCGTGGAAAGCGCGTCAACTGAAGAAAGGGCAAAAATTACAGAACACATGGACGGCAAATTGTAAAGTTTACATCAAACCAAATGGGTCATCAGAAAACATCAGACCGGTGCTGATCAGGGCGTTGGATGAGCTGGAGAAATATGAATAGTAAGGTACGTGAAAACCAAGTTAAAACGCCATGAACTCAGTACAACCAAAAAGTAAAACTGCACTGATTAAAATGAATGAATTGATGGACAAAATTACTGACTATGAAAAAGGGAGTAACTTTTCAGTTGGACCACACCAGAACCTAACATCAAAAGACCCGAATGAAGAAGTTGATCCAGACAGACACTTTTACTATAATGGAATAAACAAATGTGGATATTACTTGGAAGATCAGTACAATGAGAATTTTAACATGGATGGAAAGCTGTCAATAATCCACTTCAACAGCAGGAGTCTATACGCGAACTTTGAACAGATACAGGAGTATCTATGTACATTTGTCAAACCATTTAACATCATTGCTGTGTCGGAAACATGGATTAACGTTGAGAAATGCATGGATTTCCACATGGAAGGATATAATTTTGTGTGTAAGAGCAGAATCAACAAATCTGGTGGAGGGGTAGCACTGTTTATTGACGAGAGCATAAATTTTGAGATACTGGAAAGCTTGTCAATTGCCATTGAAAATGTAATGGAGTGTGTAACAATTGAATTTTCAACGCCGAAAGGTAAAAAAACTGGTATATGCAACGTTTACAGAGCTCCCAGCTCA
Source organism: Synaphobranchus kaupii (assembly GCA_029718625.1). NCBI lineage: Eukaryota > Metazoa > Chordata > Actinopteri > Anguilliformes > Synaphobranchidae > Synaphobranchus > Synaphobranchus kaupii. Next base: position 24,767,540 of record CM056390.1, read on the forward strand.
AAAATAGACATATTCAACAATTGCATGGGAGAAATATTAACAAAAATAAACCAGAGAAATGTTTTTATATGTGGAGATTTTAACATAGACATATTAAATCCAAACAATAACAAGCTGATTGAGGATTTTGTCAACATAATGTATGCGAGCGGAATGCGACCACTAATCACCCAGCCAAGCAGAATCACTAAACATAGTGCCACACTAATTGACAATATTTATACAAATATACTGGACAAAGAAATAACAAGTGGTATTATGATAAATTATATTTCTGATCATCTTCCAGTCTTCGCCATCTGTGACTGGAAACACACTTTAGAGCAGAAACCAGTGACAAATATCTTAAAAAGAATTAAAAACGAAAAGAGACTTAAAGATTTTGAACAAGATATGATAAATCAAAAATGGAATGACGTATGGACAGAAAAAGACACAAACAAAGCGTATGAGGCCTTCTTAAACACAATAAACTCAATATATGACAAGCACTGCCCGGTAGTCAAATATTCGAGTAAAGACAACAATGTCAAAGTCAAAAAAAATAGGCCATGGTTCACCAAGAACATAGAGAATGCCTGTAGGAAAAAAAACAGCTTATATAAACAGTTTTTAAAGGAAAAGAATGTACAATCATATGCAAAGTACAAACACTATAGAAACAGAGTGACATATTTGTTGAGGAAACATAAAAAAGAATATTATGACAAGTTACTAACAGAAAACAAGAACTACACCAAAAATCTTTGGAAAATCATAAATTCCGTCTCAGGCAGAAAGGCCAAACAGACATTCTCAGACTATTTCAATATAAACAACAGGAGGGAAGACGATAAGAAAGTGATAGTCGAGAGCTTCAACAAATACTTTGTTAGTGTAGGTTCAGAACTAGCCAAGGCCATTCCATCCTCACTACAGCAGTGGGATCACTGGGATAGGGGAGGGGAGACAAAACAAGAGTCTTTATTTTTAAATCCTGTCACACAAAACGAAATCAAAACAATCCTGAGAGACTGTACAGCTAAGACATCCATTGACGCAGATCAGATAGACATGACATTATTAAAAAGGATATCAAAAGCTATCATACCTCCTTTAACATATATATGTAATTTATCTTTCTGCAATGGCGTGTTTCCCGATAAAATGAAGATAGCAAAAGTTCTTCCTCTGTACAAAAGTGGAGACAAACAGGAGTTTTCAAATTATCGTCCGATTTCAATTTTACCACAGTGCTCAAAAATTATTGAAAAACTCTTTAATGTTAGATTAGATAAGTTCATTGATAAACACAAGCTGCTATGTGACAGCCAATACGGATTCAGGAAAAAACATTCAACAGCAATGGCCCTAACAGAATCCATAGAATTTATCAAAGACGCGCTAGACCGCAAATTATTCACCATAGGGATTTTCATCGACCTGAAAAAAGCTTTCGACACGATAAATCACAGCATATTGATCGAAAAATTGTACAGATATGGAATTAGAGGAATCGCATTACAATGGATTAAGAGTTACCTATCAAATAGAGTTCAATTTGTACAGATAGGGGACAACATATCAACATGCCTGAACATCAACTGTGGGGTCACACAGGGTTCAGTCTTAGGACCGAAATTATTTATACTATATATCAATGACATAATCAAAGTATCTGACGTTTTAAAATTAATTTTATTCGCGGACGACACAAACATCCTCTGCTCAGGAAAAGATCTTAATCAAATGGTCATATCAGTGAACAATGAAATGTCAAAGCTTCACACGTGGTTTAATATTAATAAACTATCACTAAACCTTTCAAAGACAAAATTCATATTATTTGGGAAAAGAGGCCTGAAAGAAAACATAAATTTACAAGTCAATGGTATTAATATTGAAAGAGTGAACGAACACAAGATTTTGGGGGTTACGGTAGATAGCCTCCTGACATGGAAACCACATGTGAAGCTAGTTCAATGTAAATTGGCCAAAAGTGTGTCTATTTTGTGGAAAATGCAGAAATTACTAAATCAACATTCACTTAGGACAATCTACTCAGCACTCATAACTCCTCACCTGCACTACTGTGTTGAAGTATGGGGGAACACTTATAAAGAAACTACAGAGATGCTGTTTAAACTTCAAAAAAGGGCATTGAGAGTGGTATATGGTGTCCCATATAGAGACCATACAAATGACTTGTTTATTAAGGCAAAGTTTCTTAAGTGGCAGGATATAATTAAATATAATACCATACAAATATTATTCTTAGCATCCAAAAATCTCTTACCCTCAAATATACAGAAACTGTTTCAAAAGAGAGATGACATGCATAACTTAAGAGGAAACATGATATATAAACAAAAAACTATAAAGTCAACTCTCAGAGGTCATTCATTATCCATTGTGGGGGTTAAGCTCTGGAACGGTTTACACGATGAGCTTAAAATGTCTATTAACCTGAAGACCTTCAAGAGTAAGATAAGAAGTAAGATGGTAGGAAATTATCAAATGGGGACTGTCTACTGTTGAAATGAAACAAATGAAACAAATTGTTTTGACTAATGTATGACATGTATATTCAAATTCGACTTATTTGGACTTTAATGTCTATTTTATTTTACTTTAGCTTATTTTTTCTTTCTCAAACTGTTTTGTTATAAAGAAAATTCAGTTATGCTGTTGTGATACAAAAAAAAAAAATTGTTTTAAACAAATGTATATTATGAACATGTAAAATAATGAGGGAAATGGGGCGGGACTATGATAAGCAGGCTGCTTTTTCCCGTATCCCTTTTCGGCAAGTAATGTGTTTTGTCAGGGCATATTACTGAAATTGTGATAAAGTGTAAATATTTGCATGCCGAAATAAATAAATAAATAAATAAAATAAATATTTCATGATGCATTTGGAAGTTATCTGGCTAACTGTGTGATCCTGCTTTGCAGCCTAGGCTCTACGCATGAACTAGCTTGTGTGGTGCAAGCTGTTTTTATTTATGAATCAACCTCAATTCATAAACACTTATGTCAAAACTAGACAAAGTTTGAAAACAACGGTCCTGTTTGACGGACAGTCAATAGATCTATCTGCAACATCCAAACCAAATCAATTATGTTTACTGACAAATTGATAGCATTGCTTACTTGTATGTATACATAGGCTGACCTTCATCATGAAGCTTTTCTCTTATTTTCTCATCACCTAATTCGTAATTTCTTTTGGACACCGGCCTTTACGTGTTTGTTTCTCTTTGTCCTTCACAAGCACAGTGATTCATTCGATGAGGGGCTTTCTGATGCCTATTGCCATAATTTGCTGTGCTGATTGCGATTGCGGACCGGGGGGTGGAGGGGTGAGACGTTGTGGTAGATTACAGCGATCGCGTACCGAGGGCAGACCATTGTTATGTCAAGAAGTGCGGGGCCATTTCAAGGGAGGCAGGGCCCTACGCACAGTGTGTACCTTGCGTATAGGATGGGGCGGCACTGCCCAAGATCAAAACTAATCAAGATTTGAGAAATAGCTGCGTTAGATAATATCTTTCATTATAAAGTAGTAGCCCGGGCTTGCAGAAAATGTAATTTCGGTGTAGAAAACTTCAAGAGATCCATTGCAATATTCTGAAAATGCCTGTGGAAATCCATGTTACAGTATGCCCATGATTATGTCTTAGTAAGATGAAAAGTACAAAAAACGCAATATTAGTTGCGTTTATATAAGTTGTTGTGTTGTCTTTCTTTGGTGATTTATTATAAAATATTAGGCCCACGCCATTTTATAAAAGCAATATGGCACTCTAACTCGTGGTATATGATGAATATTGACATGGCTATGGGGTTTGCCAGCACCCCGCTTGACGTCCTGCGAAACAACATCCCGTAGCCTTGCCAATATTCATATATGCCACAGGTTGTTGTGCCATATCGTTTTAATATTTTTCCCATTTTCTCAAGTTGAATTGTAGCCATGATACTTTCATGTCTGACTTTCCTGTAATTAACCTTTTATTTACAAATGGATTTATCCATTGCAAACCCGATCTCAATGAAAAACAGCAGGTGACATACAGATTCCAAAACCGCACACACAGATTGCAAAACTGCATGTACTATCATGTACATGAACATTAGCCATGATAGAACGATAGCTAGACAGCTAAAGTTAGCATTCTTCATTGTTTATGCAGCTTGGAGCATCCTTTTTCAGCGAAGTCAGCCATTTCTTCACTGTAATTCTGATTGGCTACTGACTGCATTTTATTTGTGAGTGAAATATTTCAAATTATAAATTCATAGTCAATATAATGTTTTTGAGGAAAAGCAATACTTTGAGCCCTGTGGAGGTTTTATTTTTAAAAATGATGTCGACATGAAAGTTACCTATAGTACCTTTAACATAGCATAACCAATAGTTCTTTCAATCTAACAGTGAATATAGCAAGGTGTTACAACACAATGATTTTATGTCACTTTCTGTGATTGAGCCAAGTGTGCTTCACAAGTCATGAGTGGCACTGCGTCAAAGCATTATTACTAGAATAATCGAGCATGTGTCCATCTGGGCTGTCAATACTGAATTTCAGCAGGTTTCCTCCAGGTGTCCTCAAAGGAACTCAGTCAGCACAGGCACATGACTGATTGCACCATGAGAGACTAATTATGAGGTGTTAATCAGTGCAAAACAATAAAATTAGGCTGTTAGAAATAAGTGTTGAGAAAACAAAACATGGTTGCACAACCGAAGACTGAGTAAAACAACGTCCTACTGGTACATTGCATACCCACTGATTTATTAGCACATATCCATCCATTATCTAACCCGCTTATTCCTGGTCAGGGTTGCGGGGGGTGCTTGAGCCTATCCCAGCATGCATTGGGCAAGCGGCAGGAATACACCCTGGACAGGCTGCCAATCCATTACAGGGCACACACACCATTCAGTCACACACTCATACCTATGGGCAATTTAGAGTCTCCAATTAGCCTAACCTGCATGTCTTTGGACTGTGGGAGGAAACCAGAGTACCCGGAGGAAACCCATGTGGACACGGGGAGAACATGCAAACACGGAAAGGCCCTTGGCCGGGATTCAAACTCGGTACCTTCTTGCTGTGAGGCGACAGTGCTAACCACTGCACCACCGTGCCGTCACATTTTGCACATATTTCATCTTTAAACTACAATAGAAAGACTACAATAGACTAGCAATGACTACTCTCTGTAGTATGAAAATGTATCATTGGAAGTATGGTTGACCAAAATGCACATGCATTTATTTAGGTCATTAAATGATTATTCATTGTTTACATTATGTAGCAGTTTGTGAAATTGTGACGATTTGGACCAGTCATCCAACAGTGGCAGTTATTGGTCTGTTTAGCCTGCAAGAATAAAGTGAACCCTTCTCTAGGCAGGTTATATTTCTGGCAATGCATTGGAGTATTATTTCTTTAATTATTCTTTATTTAAAAAAAAATATAATTGCCCTGTTCATAAATGACATCTTTTGGCATTTAAAACATCTTTAAAACATCTCTGTTATGGCATAGCTTTATCCTTTGCATAATGTAAACCATGGCATCCCGAGGTTTCCTACCATCACATGGCAAGGAAACTTTTAGGTGTTCACCTCACAATTTATGGCACACAATAATTGTGTCAGCTCCTTGTGAGGCTGGTAATGAAGGGAGAGCAAGCAAAGGCGGTGTAATTGGAAACACAGGCTAATTTATTGGCTCTTCAGCTAAAGTTCCCCTTTTAATGTGTGGCAAATGCAAAAGAGGGCCAGGAGAAGAAATGCTTAAACAGACCTTCTCAGTATCCCTATTGTGCCTTTGGGAGCATGGCTTTAAATAGAATCAGCCATGCAATCACTGCTGAAATGCCTATATCTCACCACCGGCCAGCCTGCTCCCACGGCCTGATTGATAATATTTCATCCTTAAGTGATCATTCTGGGCTGCTTATATTTTGTTAAGAAAGGCAATTAACAGTTTTGATGAGCACAGTCACAATAACCACCTTCCCCCACCTTCCTAAATAAAAACATGGCGGGAAAGATGTGTAAAAGACGAAAAGAAGCCAATTAACATTTCACATTATCACAGCTGTGCAGTGCTGATGCCATGCCATTGAAAGAAGTGACAGATGATGTAGGCAAAAGGAAAAATTTCATCAATCTGCAGTAGTTAAGCTGTGTATCACCCTTTGGGGGCACTGTTTTGATTTGTACCTGCTGCTTCTTATTATTCCTGAAATCAAAAACACAGTTTCAGGAAACATAAAATTAATAAATACATAGGATTTTCTCATAAAAATGTGTACTCCGTAAGACTGCCATGAAATCAACAGAGCGATTCCCCTTTATTTGTGCTTCTAGCCTGCATTGGTGTCTCCATGCCATTCATATTCTATAAATACTTTGATATTCTGAGGCTAAGCTCAAGCCTTCTGTAAGGAACAGTATCAGTAGGAACAAGAGCATCTGGGATGAGATTTCCATTTGCTAAATTGCACTAAATTGTAGATGCAGTAGACCTAATCTGTTCTTTACAGAAAGTTACAGAAAACAATACAAACTATTATTTGACATCGGTGGAATGCAAGTTCCAGGAAAAGTATTTTATTGTTCAGCCTCATCAAATAAAAATACATTATTAAATCCCCCCTATTATTTTCTCTTGTAAAAAGAAAACACATTACTCATGAATAATGATTTATATACAGTAGATACTTTTGTCTTTATCAGGTGCAAAAGATGACATGAAGGGGAAATAAAATCTCACAAATGAGTTGCCATATTGGAGAAACCCATGCTTGGTTGTTTCACTCTCCTGGACTGTTAATCCTCCCTGTGTTGAGGTCAAGCTCGTCACTTATAGCCTTATCATGATAATAAATATGAATTGAGCCCTGTAGGGTGAACATAACCCGCTTGCGACTCTTCAGTAATTCATTGGATTAAAATTCCAACCCTTCTGTTTTCCTTGCAATTTTACCCCTTGTTCTTTATAGTGAATATTTCTGATGAATAGGAAAGTTGAATAATAATATGAGATTGGCCATGGTAAAACATTCACAATGACAGCAAATGTGTTTTGGAGTTATGTACTTTTTATCAAAGTCCAAGTTCAGATCTTTAAAATGATATGTCATACACTACAAACAGGAAAATAATGAGGAAGTGGCTTGTGGAATGTTGCTACTCCTTGAAAGTAAGTTCTGAGAAAAAAGGCTGTTGAAGTTTTGGAACTTTTTCCTACACATTTTCAATGGAAACCAGCAATAGGCATGCATTGAGAAAAGTAGAAGCTAAGTAAAATGGCCACACAATAATAATGCTATACTGAAGCAGTGATTAAGGGCTGAACAAGGTAAATATATAAACATGAATATTAATATTTAGATCTAATATTAATTAAATAAAACAATAAAAATAAACTGTAAAACATTTCCTCTGGACAGATATGCAATAGTAAAAGTGAAATATGGCACAAGATAACATTATTTAGAGAAATTAAATCATGGTTTTATATCTTTTGGTTTTCTACAATGAAAACAACAATAGATTGTCAATGTGTTTGCTGTTCAAATAGGTATGCAAAACTAGATTTTGATAACAATAGCTTCACCATGAACACCTGTATAAGCCACCTAAGGATGATAGCTGTTCAAATGGGTATGCAAAAGTAGAACAGAACTGTCGTAACACCAGTATCTGGTTCTTCATTGTTGTTATGCATAGAAACATCTCCGTTTTCAGTAAGTGTCATACCACTGTCAGGAATGATATCCTCCCAGTCAAATTCTGCATCTTCCTCGCTGTGAGACCTGGAACAATGTGGGATGGCTTTCATCTTCTGAAAAATAATCCATAATCAAGTTCACCCACTGACTGTTGTCAGCCACACCAATAGAGTTATGTGCAGACAGTTGATTGAAAGAATTAACCACATTCTTGCCATGACGCCGCTGGAGCTGGATCGGGCATGTCCTGAGGAAAAACACCAAAAGTGGCTGTCCATTGGACTCCAGAGGGTCAACAGAAGAGGGGGAGGCCCAAGACAACATGGCAGAGGACCATTGAGGCAGAGCTTTAACAATACCAACAGAGCTGGGGAACAGTGGAGAAGATGGCCAGAGACAGACAGAAGTGGAGAGCCTTTGTTGCTGCCCTATGCGCCAGCTGGCGCTATGGGGATGAGTGAGTGAGAGAGTTGCCATTGGCCATGGTCAAATACAATGCAATTATTTCCAGTACAAGAGTATGATCACGATGTGTTCATGTGTATGGAAGTAACTGCCAGATATAATGGGGTCACAGTGGGGTTAACCAATAGGGGTAAAAACTAGGGGTGGTGGGAAAAAAAGTGATACAGCATAGTGTCGCGAAGCTTTCTTCTGTGCTACAGTATCGATACAGTGGTGCCAAGTATCAGTATTTTATCTAAATATATATACACATTTTATAATGCATGTTATTTTTCTGTTATGATTTTAATGCATGATGAAGGACCACCCTCCAGAGTGAATTAAAATCGTACTACACATCTCATTGTGGATTATCCCATTTATACTATGGTCACTTGTGGAAAAACTTAAAACAAGAGCATTCACTTATTTTCGTTAGACGATTTGTATTCAAAATGTTCTATCAAGCATCCATCTAGATGTTAACACAGTTACCACAGAAGTTAACACATGGGCTCTCTTTCGAATCTGGGAAGAATCACAAAGTGCCTTTTTAGATGCATTTTTAGAATTTTTGCAGATTGCATTTCAGTGTTCAGTGAATTGAATTTTACATCTCAAATATTGTGATTATGTTAAAAGGGCAGTTCACCCAAAAATAAAATGAAGCTATGTTTCCAATTACCCGGAGTGCTGTCTATCCTTCCAGATAATTCCACTGAGATTTGACGAGTTTTCAAGATATCCGCTGCAGCTCACCCTGATATCACCCTGATACAACGGACCTCAACGGGACCAATGTTTGCGGCGATCAAAGCGCCAAAAATTTACATTCAAAAAACTCAATGGCAACGTTTCTTTCCAAATATAATGGCATGGTTACGAAGTACAGCAACTGTGTGTATTTGGTCAATTGTCACCTTTTGAGGGGGTGTTCTAGTTAAGGTTTTATAACTCCATGCAGGTGTGAGCATCATAAAAACTAGGAAAATGGCTTAGAGCACAAGACAATTATATAATTTACAATACTAACTTGGATTAATTTATTTTCATAATTTATGTCAAAATAAAATGGCACAAATGCAAAGACAATACAATGTTTCTTTAGTTTGCAATGAAATACTGAGAGCCACATATGTGAAACAGGTAAAACTATACATTTCCTGGATCACAGACTCCTTGTCCACAAGTCTGAAAAATCTGAGGGTGATATGCAGAAGACTACTAAAGACCCATGTTGCAAAATGCAGTGTACCCTATTGTCCCTCAGTGTCTCCAAATCTATCCAAAAATGGCGAAATTGTGCAATGCTGTAAATCATTAAATAATAATGTATTTAACGACAAATTAATGTACATATTTGAAATATCACAAGCAGTAATACTTACATATCGAGGAGGAAAATGTCCGTCATGCATATCCCTCAGGCATATTCTAAGGCAGAATCAATGGTATGATATCTTACTATGGTATCTTCTTCTGACCCACTCCCAAAATCCATGTAAGGAGGATTTTCTCCAGCCATGCTGACGAGTTAGTAAAAAATTGCAAAAATAACAGGAAACAACTATTACGCCTCAGTGACCGAATGTAAATTCTAAGTAGTTTGCGTAAATTAGAAAAACTAATAAAAGTCGAACTGTTGTGAAATGATTTGGTGAGAAAGTGAACGTATGCAAAATGATTTATTTGCTGGGAAAACTATATGATCAACCTCCCAACTGTAATGTGATTTCAAGGTCTTTCTGTTGTCAGCTCACATGATGGTGCCTACCTTGTAGGCTCCGCCATTATATTGAGTCTGCTGTGAATCTAGGGAGACTGATCAGAAGTGTGTCTCTGCAAACCATTTAATTAATATTAATACTATTTCTTTAAGTATTTGTGTGGAAGTTAAAATGTTATATAACTGCTGTCATTCTTAATGTGACTATTCCCCACTGCTTCAAGCTAAAATTTTAAAATACTGCCGCATGTTTGCAGGACTGAATTTAACATGTGAGTGTCCCTTGTGAACATCGCAGTTAATCATCATCTGTGCTTAATTAGTGCCAATTACATTTTCAACGTAGATGTTTGGCGCGATGAAATCGGGATAATTGTTTGACACATGGCTTGATAAAAAGTGCTATCGACCGCTTGCTGGCGGAGTTCCTGTGAGAAAACATCAAGATAAACTGGTGGCACTATTTTTGTATCATGAAAACTAATCCATAGGGATTTGACCCTTCTCCCATTAACCAATTCATTATACAGACACTTATTTTGTGGGGAAAATTAATTATAAGCACCATTAAAAAAGCAATCAAATGAACTGCAGGGTTCCCTAAATAGTTCCTCTAAATTACTTACAATCCAGGTGTAAAACAATGGCTCCTTGATGAATGCACTTCCAAACTTTTTGTGTGCGCTTACTGTCCTGCTTATAACATTGTTTCAGTGCACTGAATCATTCCCTAATAACAAGGGAAGATACAGTACCTTTGCCTGCTTTGCTGAACTTATGTCAGGCTACTTGGTGTCTCCTGAAGGAATTGGCATCAGTCTCTATGGGAAGAACAGCAATGGAACTTATCCTTGCAATACCAAGCATCACTCTAATGCACCAACTTATTTCCGCATTTGATCTCAGCTGTCCTCCTGGTCTATATGCTTCCCCTCAGCTCAAATGTACTCTATCACTCCATTATTTAAACAGCCAGCCTCCAGTAAATAATAAAATGCCCTGATTGGCCCTTTGTTTTTGTAGTTGAAGGTCATAGGCTTAAATCAGGACTTTTTATTTTTTTCATTTGGCGTTTTAGCCCTTGTGTCTCAGAGTTCCCAGGGATGAGGCCAAAGACCTCTCCTCCAAGGGATCCAACGCCATACATTCACATAACATACAAAGCCTTGAGTTACATTTTCCTGGGAATGGAGTTATTATTATTATTACAGGCATTTAGCAGACGCTCTTATCCAGAGCGACTTACACAACTTTTTAGCATTTTTTACATATTATCCATTTATGCAGCTGGATATATACTGAAGCGATTCAGGTTAAGTACCTTGCTCAAGGGTACAACGGCAGTGTCCTACCTGGGAATCGAACCTGCAACCTTTCAGTTACAAGGCCAGTTCCTTAACCATTATACTACACTGCCGCCCAGTGTGTTACATTATTGAGAATAGTGTCATGGGTTTCGATGCCTTTTTCCCATGCGGTCGTTTTCCTCGGTCGCCACGCGTGGGCGCTGTTCTTTTAGTGGAGTTTTGCTCCGCCTCTTCTCTTTCGCGGAGTTCTCTCATCAGCGTCCACACGTGTGTGGTTGCCTGAGAGCTACATAAGCCCCTGTTTCCTACTTCCAGGGCTTCAATATTATTTTGCGTTATTTGCACTTTTGGGTGTGTGTTTTATTTGTACCATTTGTGCTACTCGCCTATTCTAACGTCTCATTACTGAGGCAGGGCGTTTATTATTTCTGGCTCTTTAGTTACTTAGCTCGTAGAAGTATGGGACCGCAGATCTCTGCTCTATTCGCCTGTAAAATGTTTCTCTCTCCTGGGAGATCGGGCGTTTACGCTTTTACTTAGTTACTTAGCTCGTAGAAGTATAGGGCAGCAGTTCTTTGTTCCATTCGCCTCGTTAGTCTTTTAGCCGGTAAATGTCTGGTGCAGCTGTCCTGTTCGTCCTATTCTGTCTCCGTACATGGAGTTTTGGCGATTTTGTTCGGAACTGTAGTTCTGTTTCATCCTTCGGGACATGTCTTCCTATAGGGAGACTGGGCGATGTTGTGGACATGTTTGCGTGTGACTGCGAGTCTCTGAAAGTAGCCTTGGGACGTTAGCTCTCTGTTCCTTTCGCCTCCTCGTTACATTCCCCTTTACTGAGAGGCTAGGGCGTGTATTTTCTACTAAGCTTGCGTTAGTCATTTTGCTAGTAAAGGTATGGGACGGCGGTTTACCGTTGGCTCGCTTGTAAAATGTTTCTCTCTCCTGGGAGATCGGGCATTTACCCCCTTTATGTTTTCTGCTTGTGACTGCGAGCTTATGGAAGTAGCCATGGAACATGGATCTCTGTTCCTGTCGCCTTCTCGTTACATTCCTTTTTACTGAGAGGCAGGGCGTTTATTTTCTACTAAGCTTGCGTTAGTCATTTAGCCGGTAAATGTCCGGTTCAGCTGTCCTGTTCGTCCTTCGGTACCTGTCTCCGTACATGGAGCTTTGGTGATTTTGTTCGGGAACTGTAGCAGGGGCGCCCGCAGGATTTCTTCCCGGGGTACGCAACAGAGTAGGCCAAGCCATAGGCTACATGAAAACAAAGCCACTACTTAGGACTGACGTTACAACGTAATTTACCGATATATTTTGCACTCATAGGGTCGCATATTACAAGAAGTTCTAACGTAGGAGTAGGCCTAGCCTAGGTTAAAGTCTGATCTTTCATCAGCAAAACCGGAGAGACTTACTTCAAAATAGAATGGAAATGTTGCGCAAAAAGATGTTACGTGACTTACAGTAGCCTGATATTTCATCAGGAAAACTGGAGAGACCTCACAATAGAATGGAAATGTTGCGCGCAACAAGCTGTTACGCGACTTACAGCACAGTTAATGTTAACACAATGAAAACACTTCTGACAAGTCAATGTAACTATCGAACATGCTCAACAAAATGTATTCACTGCTTAAATTTCTAATAAAATATTATATGCACACCAATTGTGTGTGTGTTAGAGAGAGCAAGAGCACGAGCAAGAGCAATTCACTGCAAATAAAAGAACATTTTGGTGGGTAGCTCGTCTCCCGGTGGGGCTAACTCATCCTCAGCTGAGGACTGGTCCTCCAAAAGCTGATTCTCCGAATTGTTATTTTCATTCTTTTTCAGACTCAACAGTTCCACAATGCTGAGCTGCTTTCTTTTCTTTGACATATTTGGCTAACGTCAATTACTGTATTCGTTTAAGTTAGTTATCTTGACTGACAAGTAAAAAGGCAACTCTTTTCCCGGTCTAAAGAAAAAGGTGGTCCTCCACTCACTTTCACCTGTCTTCCAATCACTTTCAAATGTTTGAAATATGCAAAACTTGGAAAATACAATAACCAGGCAATACAACGAAGACAATAAGCAAATATCATTCCTCAACATCGTAGAAACAGAGACGGAAAGACTTTGAAAATTCACGTCAGTTTTAATGGAAATACTCATTTTGCTGTTGTTGCTAAGGTACGCAGACTGCGTACTCTGCGTACAGCTGGGGGTGCCACTGAACTGTAGTTCTGTTCGTCCTTCGGTACATGTCTTCCTATAGGGAGACTGGGCGATGTTGTGGACATGTTTGTGTGTGACTGCGAGTCTGAGAGTAGCCTTGGAACATTAGATCTCTGTTCCTTTTGCCTCCTCGTATACTATTTCGTATTATTTTGCAGTGTTTGTTGGCTGTGTGTTTTGTGCCATTACGCTACTCGCCTGTTCTGACGCTTCTCGTTACCCAGGCAGTCTTTTCTCTCACTCCACGTTAGCATCTCGTTCACTGTTTTTTATACTGTAAGATATTCAGTGTGTTTGTTAGCTCGTTGTGTTTACCGAGCTCGAGATTCGTTGCTCTCGTGTGCCGTTCACCCGGTTAGTGAGATATGGCCATTAGTGTTTGCATGTCTTGCGTTTGGCCATTGCATGTCTTGCGTTTGGGTTGGGACACGGAGACTGCTTCCCTTGCATTCCTGCAGCAAGCAGTTCGCTCCGTTTAGAGCTAGGGAGTTACTTTTCGCTTCTCGCATTCCCCCTTTTATTACCTCTATTTTATGTCCTTTTGTTTACCTACGAGGCAGCTCCTTCCCTCATTTCACATTAGTTTCTAGTTTTTCACTGTTTTGTATACTGTCTAGTATTCAGTGTGTTTTAGCTCGTTGTGTTTTCCGAGCTCGAGAAGTGTTGCTCTTTTGTGACATTCGGCAGGTTATACAGGTCGTTTTTGGTTTCGCCCCTTTTTTCCTAGTTCCCGTATTTCCCTCCAGTGAGAGTAGGAACTAGGTCATTTGCTTTAATCTTTATATTTCCTTATATACGGGGTCTCTCCGTCTCAGTGGCTTTTAATTAAGCTTAATGAATCCCCTTGCTGCGTTTGGTCCCTCCAACCTCACACGTCACGCCTCCACTACAAATATTAGTATCAGTAAAATTTACTTCAATAGCTCTAGGCTATTTACATTATTATATTACTATTTGTGTGGGTCATACAATGTTTTCATGGAAAGGATGCATGCAGGAGAGATATACAGTGATAGGGGAGTGATACACTGCCTGGCCAAAAAAAAAGTCGCCGTCGCACCCGTCATACATAGTGCCGACTGTACAAGCCTCTGGAGGCAGTGTTATGATCTGGGGTTGCTTCAATTGGTCAGGTCTAGGATCAGCAACGTTATGCAGCAATAAAATGTAGTCAGCTGAGTACCTGAATGTACTGAATGACCAGGTTATCCCATCAATGGGCATATTCCAGGATGACAATGCCAAGATTCATCGGGCTCAAATTGTGATAGAGTGGTTCAGGGAGCATGAGGAATCATTTTCACACATGAATTGGCCACCAGAGTCCTGAGCTTAACCCCATTGAAAGTCTTTGGGATGTGCTGGAGAAAACTTTACGAGTGGTTCGACTCTCCCGTCGTCAATACAAGATCTCGGCCAAAAATGAATGCAACTCTGGATGGAAATAAATGTTGTGATGTTGCATAAGGTTGTCAAAACAATGCCACGACGAATGCGCGCCATAATCAAAGCTAAAGACGGCCCGACAAAATATTAGAGTTTGAGACTTTTTTTTGGCCAGGCAGTGTAGTAGCCTGTGGTAGAATGAATGTGTGTAGACACTACCCATGGGTGAATAAACCCTTTAGATACCTTCAACTCCAACAGAAATGAAAAGGAGAGAAATAGATAAATTAAACCTGTTTTAAAAGGTACCCTCCAGAAACATAAGTGAATGGCAAGTTACCACCGGCAAAGGCTGACATTACATACATTATAAATTTTAAGATTTGAGAAACATATCAAAGAACAGCCTGAAGTTATATTCACTGGAATCTAAATCTTAATCTGGACACAGATCCTCAGATTGGGTTTTAATAGCTAGCACATAAAGATCCAATTCTGATAGCGCCAGACTAGTAGAACATACTACAGTTAGTATGGGTCTGAAATATTGTTTTCTGTTGTTTCATGGGAAAATTTGAGAACATTATGCATATTAGTTTTAATACTGGTAGTGATAGGAAACATCCTATGCTCTAGAAATGAATGATTTTGTCCTGTTGTTCATAGGGACCTCTAAATGGTCCAGGATTTGGAAATGTCTATGATGTTCAAGAGGACAGGCACACAAACAAAGTGACCCCACCCCCTACAAAGCAACTTAATTGTTGTGCGTGTGTTTTTTATTCTTAACCTGAAAATACTTCAAAGGGAAATCTGTCACATGGAAGGATTTGGTGGATACCAGTGACAGTAAACATCCCTGTGGATTTACAGAGTGAAATGTATTAAAAAAATGGATAAATTTCTTATGAATTATGACAGTTGAAAGACTGAATTCCCCTTTACAGTGTCACACTGTTAATTGTGTGCTGATTTGCTTTTTAAAGTTATTTTTATCACTTGTATTTCTTTATTTGCAGTTAGGGAGATCAGACATTAGATTGGGCGTCCTCCACAGTGTGTAGCTAGCCACCAGTCCTTGTCATTCTGTAGCAACAGGTGTGCTTTGTTGTGAAGTCATTGCCTTGGGGAACTACACTCTTCAGGCAGGTTACAGGCACCCAATTTGCCGTTGGCGTTGTTCTTGTGTAATGAAGTGAGGTACACTGTGCCACCTGAAATCCCTCTGTGGCTGACACTGGCCAATTACATGTCACCCCATGAGTCCGTTTTAGATGTAAAGTGATTAGCCTTGGTTTGTAAAAAAAAAAAAGTCAAGCCTGACGAAAAACAGTGTGTGAACACTAAATTTCAAGGGCAATGACTTATTTGTACATTAAATTACATTAAATTGTTCATGGTGGAGGGAAAGGAAGAACCTACTTAATGTCAAGGCTGTTTATCATTCAAATGCTGGGTACAGACCCAAGGCAGGAAGTGCCCCCCTTTTTCTCCAATTGGTATCTCAGCAGTGGAACTGATTCAGACAGTTAAAAAAAAATAATTTTTCTCCCAATTTAATGATATGAGTCATCACCCCTATATGATTCAATTCTCCCATGCTGCCCCGGCTCCCTTGAGGCACCGAACCCCCGATCCCAGAGTCTGCGCCTTTGTCCGCTGCACCACTGCGGCGCCTGATTCAGACAGTGTCTAAGGCAACTTCAGTATCAATATGAGAGGTTTGCTCCGTAATTCCTATTCAAATGTCAAGTGCTTTATAACATGACTGCATTTTGGCTGGAGGCAATACGTTTTGACCTGGATACAAGTGTTCTTCCTGCAAACACTGGAGTATGAGGAAACTGCGTCACCCATCATGCTCTTGCAATTGAACAGAACAGTGGTTATATGTCACAGGGGCAAAACAGTGATATGTTTGATGTCACATAATTGTGTAGTTTGGAGTTAGAAAGAGAAGACATGTCTTACCTGCACAAAGTCACCCATCTATTACAACCAACCTACAACACTCAAAGTCTGCAATGTTTGGTCCAAACTGCAAAGCTAACAGTGACATCATGCCATTGTATGCAGTTACATTAATAATTCATACATACATACTACATAGGGACATGTAGTACTTATGCAAGAACACAGAGCGCTTAAAAATCTTAAAAACCCGTAGTTATACTGCAACGTCATAACTGACATAAAAAATGAAAACTCTTCTGACCTTGGCAAGAAACACATCTGGTGCAGGTTAGACTGGAACTGACAGCTGGACATCTGATATCTATGCTACAGCAGAAAAAAATGACTTGTTATGCAAATTTGTGGTGAAGGGATGTTAGTATAGTTTTATTAATGAAGTAAACAGAGGAAATGCTTAGGGGTATGTGGCCTATATTAAGGTTCAGATGAGGTAAAGCGTGATGCTCGCGGCTAATGTTAGTCAGTAACGTAACGTTAGCCGCAGCATGTACTTTTATGCCCTCCCTACTACATTTTACATTTTCAAATATGTGCAGCTTTCCTGATGCTACAGTAAAGATAAAAATTTTAAGTTGTAGCCTTGCTTTTATTGAGTGCAATACAATATTGTAGCGACAGGGGTGGTAACGTTAATTACATTCGCTCTATTAAATTTTATTTGTAACGTTATAACTGTTAACCCCTTCGCGCAGATGCTTAGTGGCAAAGAAGCCGGCGTAAAGATTTTTCTCAACTCAGACATTCATTGCTCCTGCAACTATACTATGAGTGGAAACAATAAACTCTGTGTTTTAGTGCTATTAGTACGCGATTCGTGACAACTCTACCGAGTTTCTAAGCGTCACAATTGTCCCATAGCAAGTACATTTAACAAGCAACCCCCCACCCAGTTTCGCCTTCAACTATACCTACCCATGCGTGACATAGTGAACAATAGCATCTATGTGTGAGATCATAAATATATTTCTTCATCACATATAATTTCTATTCCGTCATGGCAACAAGATAAACCCAACAATAGCCTGATCGTATGCCAAAAAAGCAGAAGAAAACTTCCGGTGCGCTGTAAGCATACTTGCGTGCTTGCATATCGGAGTTTGGGACACACTTGATCACGTGACCGTTTACTAACTAGTAAGCAAGTATGCAATTTCAGACAGGCAATCCTTCATTTTTCGGTCCTCCCAAGTACGCCAAGATAATTATGTGAATTATATTTGGTCAATTCACACCTATTTAGGGGGGTTATAGCATCAGATCTTAGATTCCAAAGTATAGCTATGGAAAGTAGACGCAACCCTTGCAAGGACCCCACAATTTTGTTGGAGGCTGCTAAACCTCTTCCCCCTTTTCCTGATGATGGTCGGAGGAACATTTGCGTGACTACAGTATCTAGTCTCATGAGATTAGACCGAAGGCTGAAATATCTGGGCAGAGATTGGCTGTTTGCGAATGTTTGTGTACTGTAATTGTGTTTAATTGTTATTAGCTTGTTTGTGAGATTATGTTTCTGGTATTTTGTGCAATAGCTCTCACTGCAATATAGGTTCACGTGTTGCTACTTTAATTGATCCGCCGTTTTCTTTCCGATCTGGGCACAGTAGCTTATCATCACTAAGTCTACTAACAATTTGATACCAATCGTTAGTCTGACAGATAGGAATTTGTAACACGCTTCCCCATAGTGTTATCATAAATATCCTATAATCTATTACGGCTCCTCTATTGGTAGTGGCATAATTCGGCCCATTGGTTACGTGCCAGATCTCTTTGTTCACAGCTTGAGTCGGCTCCGCATGAGCTGGCTAAAGTCGAGTTCATACTTCCCTCCTTCCTCTTTTGTCTCCGCCACATGTACCCGTGTGCACGTGCATCATTCCATCATTCAGATTATCTATTAAATCTTTGATTTAATTACATTCGGCCATTCATTTTGGGAATTTTGATTATTAATTGAAGGTCCACATTTATGGTTAAATATTTTAGATAACAGTAATTTTATGAGACTGATTACTAATTGCAGTTATACCGCAACACCTACATAAGTGGTGCCTTTTATAAGGATATAGAGGTATATTGCCTGCACATACATAATACATTATGATTACTTATTTAATGACAATGAATAAACAATTTAAATTGAATTTGAAGGACATACTGGCAGTAGAAAAATCATGGAAAATAACAAGTAAACGTATTCATTAACATTTATTTAAATTACTTGTCTAATACAGCAGAGCTCCTGGTGATCTACATTTCACACTTTAAAACACCTACTCGAAGGTGTTTGAAAATTGGAGAGTGATATTTTAATCTGATGCAAAACTGTTAATGATCTAATGCTCAGTAAGGTCTAATTTTACCTGAGAAAAATTTGTCATGCTATCTCTTGGCCTCAGGCAGCATATAACTGACTTGAAAACGTGGAAAACATTACAGGGATAAATAAAAAATGTGAATTGACAACTGCAGTAAATTCTCTAACCAGCTAACAAAAGTCACTTCTTTTAAATCATATTGCAATCAATGCCATTTATTTATTCCCATTTCCCTCCTTCCCAATTTGAAATCAGCTATTGTTCCTCTCAATTCAATGCTGTGTCACTCACGCCCTCTTTAGTTCTGTGGCTGAAGCACATACACTCTTCCGATACACACGCCCAGAAGGCAGTGACAGATTTTACACTGCAGAGGCCACACAGTGCAATAGAGCAGAGCTGTCACCGGAATAGGGGCATATTTCTCATAGATGAGAACTTGCAGCCTGTGGCTGTGTGGTATAAAGTTTGGAGGAACTAATCCAGCATTAACCCAAGGAAATCAAACTGACTTAAGCCAACCCTACTCCTGGCAAGACCGTTTGAATCCTGCCACTATGCATAATCACAGTTCTCCAATTGTCCCAGGAAGATAAGTGTGACATCACTAAGAAGGCACTTATAATCCTTAGTGTAAAGTTACCAGAACAAATCAACAATTAGTATTCTAGACAAAAGTAAATACTATTGCATAGTTAACATATCTTTCGCAGCTCTACTGCATTACTGTTCAAAAGGGAAATTCAAAAAGAATGAAAGAGAAGCTAAAGAGAGGCAGGGGAGCCATGGAGCAGTCTGATGAGGTGGGTCTTTAGTTTTCGTCGGAAAGCTGTGTCTTATTGTGTCACTCACTTCTGGTGTCAAGCCACTGGCTGTCTGGTTAAATGCTGGATTTTGGCTGATATACTACACTCTCACCTGTGGAAATGCACTGATGGGAGGGGGTTCTCTAGTCTAGCCACCTGTCCTCATTTAGTTTTTGAAAAGACTTTAGGCTATGGTGCAAGAGTAACAGACTTTTAGGGCCAATAATTTGCAGATGAAAGATCATTAAGTACACTTTCACACATGGCATTTGAATTCAAACATATTTCTTTCTGATTTATCCATATGTGAAAAAGATGTGATTTTTCTGTGGCATTGACATTCATTAGTTAACATATTAAAATACAGTCTACAATATGCAAACACACTCCTTGGAATCATGCAGGTCATTTGCTGAGAAACAGGACAGCAAAAACAGCTAAATCATGTTTTGTGCATACTTGTTTTAAGCCAGTGTGTGAGCCAGTGTGATGTTGTTTGGGCATGTTACAACAACCACAACCAATGGTAAATGTAGGAATCTTTAAGCATGTTCATCATTTTGCTATTGCACATTGCCATTGATTTTTTTCACTGATTGAGAAATGGTTTCAAGAAAAACTATCAAACATTCTCCACACTTTATTCAATGTATAGCTTTTTTACTTCAATTTATATTTGTATAATTAAACATGCTTGAGTCATAAAAAAATACCTTTTTAAAATTTTGTCATTGAAGTTTGAGGCAAAAGAAACATGGAAATGGCTATGTATACTCTTTCAAGGTAATGCTTATAAGATGCAAAAGAAGTCCCTAAACATGTATAGATGATTGATTTCAAAATTGTAATAACAATGGGAAGTAGTCAAGTAAATTAATGCTTATGTACATATACTTTTCAATAGGGAGTGGAGTTCTTCCTACCAGTGTCATTAGGAGTAATTTGTCTAACTCTTGTCAAGGATATTATATTCTGTATATCCTGCTCTGGGTAGATAATAAAACTACATTTCATTGGTTTGGGTGAATTTTTCTTGTAATGCATTCTGATGAGTTTTAAATAAAGCTTGTAAATATACAGTGTAGGCTATACAGCACGTCCTGTTCAGAATTTGAAAAAAGGATTTTGGATGACAAGAAAAGTTTTACACACGCACGCATGCACGCACACACGCACACGCACACACACGTCTAGGCCCCACCTTGCATTCCTATGTGTGAAATGGCCGCTCCCGTGTTCATGCAGATTGTTTTCTTAGATGCTTTATCACAGGGGGCGCCTGCAGGAGACAATGTTTCATCGGTAGCCATGTCATTCTGCATTCTGACCAGTTTTGTTCTAGGCATAACGCCCCCCTCCACACAATTACGGTGCCCTTGAGCTTGAGATGTGCTTGAGCGTCAGTGTGACAGAGTACACAAGGTCTCACTTCCATCAACAATAAGGCCGACCATCATCTCTTTGCTTGTTCCAAGTCTCTCATCCTGGTTCAGCCCTTCTAACAGAAACCTAACAGGAAAAGGAGGCAGAAATGTGAACATTCGGTTCTGTGGCTTCCCTGGGTAACACAACCTACCCAGACTACTGATCTTCATTTCCCCCCTTTATTTAACCAGGAAGACCAACTGAGAACTCAATTGTATTTTTCTTTGAAAACCTGAGGAATCACAGTCCTGGGGAGTTCTGAGGAACCCTGACATCATATTCTAAACTTTGAAAATGAAATTAAATGGAAAATTTAATTATAACCAAAGGGATGATACAAAGTTAATGCAGATCTCAGATCTCTTCATAATAAAAAATATGTAATCTACTTTATCAAATTCCTTTTATTATAATTAAAATATAACGTGACACAAAGGTAATATCATATTAGATACAATCTTATAAAACACGAGTTACTTATTCAAACTACACCTTTAACAAAACAAAACTATTACAAATATTTTACAGCCTAATGTGACTTTAAATACATGTTTTTAACCAAACCTATTTCAAGCTTGGGAGCACTGTTATCCAATTATACAACAGGCTGTTTAATGAAGCTATTGAAGTTAAACGTCTTGTACAGTAGTGGTGTCAACATCATATACCAATACCCTACAGTATACTGCTCAAAATGTAATAATTTAGCAACTTTAACACCATGTTTAGAAATTGAACTACATTCAGGTTTTTGTTGACAAGCTCACTACATCCATGTAATTTTTTTAATGCACAATGCTGTCTTATCAGCAAGGAGAATAATTAGTATCATAGCAGGTGATCAAGTGAAAGTTAGTGAAAAAATAGAGCAGCTGGAAATGAGTAGCCTTTGCTTTGAGCCAGCACAAGGTTAGCAGTTATTACAGAAGGCTCTGTATCAAGGTAACACGGAAGTGATGGGATTTCTGTCTTCCATGTCTTCATAGCCAACAAAACTAGACATGTCCATTTTCATATTTTCATTTCTTTGTCAGTTGATTTAATTTTCCCTCCTCAAGGTTTATGTTCTTCCTCATGGTCTGTGCACCAAAATTGGGAATCACCCAATTCAGCTCCCACTCCAATGTGATTGCTTTTTCAGATTTTAGGAAAGATATTTTGGTGCTCCATGACTGAGAAAGAGGAGTTTTTGATTGAAACTTACTTGATTGAAAATTTGTCAAAGGTTTCTGGGTCTTCATGCATGGCAAGCATAAGTGGAAATAAATAAGCCTGAATATTTCTTGTGTGTGACTATCTGCTCAAAACTAATAATATTCCGTTGTACTGATTTAAAATGATTTGCTTGACACTTGCTGCTCTTCCATTAATGCATTGAGTGCACCGGAAAGAAAATAACAAAAAACCCAAGAACCAAAATACATGGAAAAGAATTGTAGTGCATGTCTATTGGGAATCAAACCACATTTATGTGACCCTGGACTGCATTTCCAAAAGACTACATACGTATACCAGCATGCGACAGTCATGTGATCCTTGACCAATCAGGACTGAGTCCCCGGTTCTATAAAACCTTGAGCCCACTTCGCACTTCCTTCTTACCATTTCCACTTGTCGGAAGAATCGTCTCTTGTCCATCTTCCCGGCTGGGAAGGAACGCAGGGAGAACTGCTCCCTCCCTCGGGTTATGCGGCCACAACGACTGCTTTTTCACCCAGCTCTCAGTTAGCGTGTTCGCGAAAGCCACTAAAACAGCTAGCTACACTGGGCTATCTTTATACGGCGTAGCCTTAAAGCGACAGCCAGAGAAACGTGTGTAGCCTACGTTACCACAAACCGCAAAGGAACCCAAAGAAACCACTTGTTGAACTGACAGAAGGACTCCAACGGCAAGTTTCCAGCAACGACTCACCAAAGGACCTGGAAGCAAGCAAGCTGCTCTACACACAAGGAAACCGAGAGAAAGTCCAGTCCAGACGCTGCCAAAGGAAATAACTTTACGGACATCATCAAAGCCATGGACTCACTGTAGCAACTTCAGTACAGTAAGACTGACATGAACATCCAAGGCAATAGTTAGGAGAACTTTTGTGTAATGTTTATCGTCAATGTAATTACATATTTGATTGTATCCATTGTGTTTATTTAGTGTAACGTTAACTTATAGATCAACACATGGCTTGCAGGCTATCAACAGCCAATTAGCCTCACATAAGTTACTCAGAGCCTACTCAAACTTACTCTAAAACTAATTTACAATCCGCCTCCCTTTAAATCGAGATCGGTGCATGCAATCTTTCTACTAATACCTAACCCATCAGATATAGGATAGGGGCCTGGGATTTAGATAGAATTTCTATAGCCTCAATACACACCAGGTTTCAGGCCACGTTAGCTTCATGATAAAGCTAGATTTGTATTTCCCCCTCGAGGTACGGTCTTGTGAGGTCTGAACACCACGTGTCTAGCGCACATACAGAAATAGAACTGTGAATTCTATATGCCTCATTCTTTGTCTACACTTCATTTCGCTTTCCATATCATTCACTGTTTTTAGGATGTTAGTTTAGATGTGCTTGTTGTTTAATAAATTGTATTTTACCAAACCTGGTCATCGGTTTGATTGTTGTTTGGATAGACATTTGAGCCTATCCTCCAAAATAACTTACTGTAAGGGGGAGTGTAAGGTTTGGAGAAAAAAAAGGATTTCTAAAAGCGTATCTAAAGAGATATCTAAAATTTTTATTCTGCCACAAAACGCGGAAATAGCCACACCAGGACCGAGAAACACAGGATCGGGAACAAAACTTCCCTAGCACAAGGCAAAACAAAGTGTAACAGTCTGGTGTAGGGCTGCTAATGTAACGACTACGCCACCTAGGGAGTTGCACCCTAGGAAATAGTTCTGTACCACAGATGCACCTAGTTACACAAAGTGGGTTCCCCAGAGTTCTTTACAATAAGTCGTCAGACGTGGTCTAGAATTCAAAAAGGCGTTTTATTGGAAAAATAAGATTTATAGAAGAATAGCTGGAAGAGCTGCGGAATCAAGATCACTGAAACAGGACTAGCAATAATAATTAATTTAATAGAGTTGCAATTCATTAATTATAAAACAATACATTGGACAATACTCCCAGTATTCACATCAACTACAGAATCAGGCTAACTGGGAGTAGAATTAGTTATAACATTGACTAAGTAGAATTATTTATTACAATTTTAGTAGAAAAAAAGATGTTTAAACAATGCTTCCAGTATTCATAAAACCAATTGGCTAGCTAGAGTTCATTAACTACAGTGGGTGAGGACGCTGACGGGGAGAAGTATACTCACCAACAAGGGGAGGGCCCCACCGTGCAAAAGTACTCACCAAATAGTGCTCCCACAACAATGGCTTATACACAGCAAAACAACAGTGGCAAATGCGTGATTCCCGTGCAATTAAATTACCACACGAAGTGAAGGGGGAAGCTCCACTAATGACTAAACCCCACCACCAGACAGCGTCGTGCCCACTGTTGGTCAGAAAACAATAAATCAGCTATTTAAAATAGATATAAAACACATTAACAATACCAGTTAGTTAATATTAAAACCTCGCCACTGCGCGCTGCTCGAGAATATTACCGGACAGCAGGACAGCGTGACAAGCACAAAACAACAAAGATGCAGCTTACAGTTATACCAAACAGTAAACTACCATACGCTTATACGAAACAAAACATACTTAAGAAACTAAATGTATCCAAAGGAAGGCAAAACAAACGTATCTAAAGAGGCAAAACAGCAAATAAGGTTGCACCTGGTCTAGCAGTGCACGTGGGCCAACAAAGCCATTTACCCAGGTAGGTAACCGGTCACAGAGCTCGTTCACCAGCCTACCAACACCTAATAACGGCGATCACCACGGAGATACCTCAACCGGGGGAAAGGAGCACGCGATAGCCACACAAGAAGCAGGAGACCGGGAGAGAGAGGACAAATCAGGAGCAAGAGCGCGAGGGGGGCAGGACAGGTAAAGAGAGTTTAAATACTAGAACAGGTAATTGGCAACAGCTACCTGGGTGGCCACAACCACACCCCCATTAACCTACCTTAGATCAGAAGTAAAACGTTTACCCATCCTGTCACAAAAGCAACCTCCGAAAACTGAGGCGATCTCCATAAACAGCGAGAATAACTCACGAAAGAACCTCACGCACTAAAATATTAGGTGTAATAGGAGGTGATGAAACAAAACAAAACTCGATAAAACGAGTGAGGGAATAGAATAGAAAACATCTGTTAGCCAGAGATCTTGTGGCAAAAGAGCTGAACACAACTGGCAACAGGTGAAAAGAAAAAAGAATAAAGAAAGATTGGAGAGGAAAGAAAAAAACAATCTAATCCTAAATCTGAAGTCCTGGGCTATATATAGCCGGCAGGAAACGCAAAACAGGTGTAGGGAATAATTGTCGGGTAAGCTACAAACACCGGAACGGAGGCGGAAAAAATCCAATAGAGTGTCCTGATGACGCCAAAAGGAAAACCGAACGCAGAAACAGCAGAGGCTGCTAGAAACCATGACACTTACGCCTTCAGATTAAGTTATTGATTATTATTTTAATATTTAACATTGAAATTCATAATGATGATTTAATAATTAATTTTATGGAACTGATTAATTATACTTTTGCACCTAGTGTGAAGCCATATATAAATATATATATTATGCACATTCATTGGTGCCTCCATGTGATGACAGTTAAAACGTTTTAACTATCTGTCTTCACTGCCAAATTCTTAATGTACCTAAAGACACTACAGAATCATAAGCCTGTTGCAAGGCTAAATCAGTGTGTACTGTATACATTTCAATTAATATCAATATGGCTGGCTCAAAAAATATCTCCTGTTCCTATCCTATCAATTATACTATGGCTGCACCTTCTGGATTTTTCTTCCAATAAAAATAAATAAAACATTCTGGGAAGTATTTCAGCTCATCTGCAATGAGATCCAAGATCTGCCAAGTCTTGCCAAGCATAGCTAGCTTATTGCGTATTTAATACTTCCTCTTGGAAAAAAAATGTAGAATATCAGTGATATGTTAATGAAAAGAAGCCAAGTGGGCCCTGAAGTTGCCAGGTTGCAATTATTTGTCTTTGTGCGTTCGAAAGGAACATTTAAAGTCTTACTGTCCCCCAGCACACCTGGTGAGGGAAAACCAATCCAGAAATAGTAACTGTAATTCAGGTAATTCTCTGCACGGAGTCCATAAATTTAATTTACTGTCAATCATCCTTATAAGAAATGCAAGGGCTATTTTCTGTCCAGACTACTACTGTTAAGTAGAATCCACAATTTTGAAACCACGCTTGTGTGTCTGCAACAAAAACATTAAAATTACAGTCCGATTAAATTAGTGCAATGAAGAGACTGTTCATGAACTGGCCCCCGCCCCATTACCTTCCACACTCCAAATAATAAAGTATAGTAGAAATGTCAATATGGAGTGCTGAAGAATTGTATGGATTCAAGGTACATTACAAGAATTGTAATTACAAGCATGTTATTTGTTCTCCCTGTATCCACGTGGGTTTCCTCTGGGTACTCCGGTTTCCTCCCACAGTCCAAAGACATGCAGGTTAGGCTAATTGGAGACTCTAAATTGCCCATAGGTATGCGTGTGTGAGTGAATGGTGTGTGTGCCCTGCGATAGATTGGCGAACTGGGTGTATTCCTGCTTAGGGATGGGAATCGTTAGATTTTATTGTTACCGATGCCATTATCGATTCCGCTTATCGATCCGATTCTTTATTGATTCCTTAAATATTATTTGCTCCCAGGCTAGTAAAAGACCAACTATTACTATTGGGTGGTCATCTAAAATGGATTCAATGACACAATATTTATAAAGTATAAAGCATTCGTTTTTCATTCATATTTCTTAGTCATATCATGGAAAATATTTATCTGCTATATTTATGCCTGCACAAGTGGCAGAGCATCCAAGAAAACAGTCAGAATTGTATAATTCTGTAAATTGAAATGGCATTATAAATGTCATTTGGCTTGATCAATACGAGTGCTTAAAAATATCAGACGTCAAAGAAAATAAGAGACACCGGAAAATAATGAAAAAGGACGCGAGAAGAGAGGATACATTATCAGTTTAACTGATAAAAAAAGATGGCTAAAATATTGTTGTTTAACCGCTGCTCTGTGATTGGGATATTTATTAGTTTCATTCTCTAACGAAGATCGCAAACTTTACTTATGAGTTAGTTACGCTCCTAGGCGTGTTTCATAAGTTGCACCATAACATTTGCGTTGGTTTCTGTATTATTAGAACAGTTCCAACTGTCACCATTCTCCCCTATCTCATTTAGCCGATACATTTACATGGAAGAAAGATGAGATCTTTATCATTACCTGAGGCAAGCTGGCTTCTCTTATTAGCTGAAGATGACGAATATTGAAGATTATCATTTAGCTAATTTAGGTTAGTTATTCGCTTTCCAAATCTAGGCTACTCATCTGTGCGTCGCCAAGCAGGCAATCGTTGTCAGATTAGTCTACCGCCAATAAAAACACTGTAGTTTTACACGTGTAGTTGGTTATAGACTCCGGAGGGAAGTCCACACGCTCCACAAATCTGTTATAGTTCTGAATAGTTGATCATTTCCAAAGACGGATCACAAAATGGAGCTTACGCGAACACATTTTCTTTTGATTTTTAAATGACAGTAACAGTAGTATTAGTTTTTAATAAATGACGTTTACATTTTATATTTTTAGACGGGGCGCCAAACTCTGCCTGCTATCATGCGCTGACTGAATGAAAAACGACGGCGCGCATGACGTTGTTTTGCTATGCGTTGCTGTCGGGAATACATGCTGGAATCGATAAGAGAATCGATAAGCTCGAAGACGTACGATTCCGAGGAACAGGGTTCTCGATTTCCACCCCTATTCCTGCCTCTCACCCAATGCATGCTGCGATAGGCTCCAGCACCCCCGTGACCCTGACCAGGAATAAGGGCATGGCCGTAACTACATATGAGGACAGTGAGGTCTGGACCTCACAGTTATTTTTTAGTTGCAGGTTTTTAAAAAGTAATAATATTGTTCTATACTGTTTATAAAGCATGTGCTGCGTGCATGAAACGATTTCTTGTGCTGAACGCACCCCAAGTCCAGCCTTCAGCCGATACAGCCAATGGGAAGGCGCGTGGTACTGCAGGGTCCCCCGACCCAGTTGCGTTAGTCAAAGATCCTTGTCAAATGACGTCCATCGCGATACACTACAGGTATGCTGGACGCTGTCAAGAAACTCAACAATCGATAATAAAAGTGGTTTCGCTTTCTAATTTCCTCAAACCTCAGTGGAATCACTGTCATATCTAGTCTAGTTAATGTAATCAATATTATTTTGACGATTCATGTGTTTATTGTTGAAAATTTCAGTCAGTGAGCTCATTTTCAAAATGTCAGCTAGCTAACGTTAGCTAACGAGCTAGTAGTATGACCCGAATGGTGGGTTGATACCAAGCGAACTATTAACATTAGCTATTCAATGCGAGCTAGCTATCTATCTAACGTTATATAAAAATAGCTATCAAGTGGACATTTTACATTTTCAACAATAAACACACAAATCGTCAAAAACATAAAATGTCCATAAGCTAGCCGTCTAACTATATACAAACGTTATTGAGTGGACATTTGACGTTTTTGACATTCTAGCTAAGTAAATCACATCATCTATGAACAAGGTAACTTAGTTTATGAATCAATTCAATGATGTCAAAGAGCCAGTTATTTTTCCCTTTTCCACAAACTGTCCTGGTCTATATTTATGAAAAATGACAGGTTTAAATAGCAATGAAACTGTTTTTGCGTGGGTGAATTACTGGTGTTTATTAAACCAAAGCATTGTTGATTATAAGGTCTGCAATGAAAATGCCTAAACTGGAGAGACCTAGATTTATTTGTAACACTCAATCAAAAGTACTGCTTTTGGCAACATGCATCATTTTGTGAGTGCTTGTTTTCAAGGAGCCAGTTTTAACAAAAAGAGGAAGAGAGGAGAAAGAGGAACAGAGGAGTAGAGGAGAGAAGGGTGTGAGGAGGGCAGGGAGAGGAGAGCAAGGGCTTAAGGATAGGAGTAGGTAAGGTTTGGCTAGCAAATTCAATCATCTCTATTCAAATAGAACAATATGAAAGGGATTACTCAAAGCTCAAATGTATGCTCTAGTCGATTTTGTGTTTTGACCATTTGTGAACTCCGTCTCGTTTACCATGCTTTGTGGGTGTGACTTTTTTGCCGTGTCATCACCATTATGTCTATACAATCAATGATGTTGTTTATGATTAAATTGTTTACTAGAGCACTAAATTGTTTACAAGAGCACAAAGTTCTTCATAGATCTAGCCTCTTAATTTTGCTCTCAAAGTGCACCAGATGGATGCATTTAACTTTAAAATGTACAAGATTTTCTTCCGGGGGAGCATGCCCACGGACCCCCCTAGAAAAAAAATCTGGACCTCACTAATTTCATAACTCTGGTTACGGCCCTGAATGTGGGGGTTAGATAATGGATGGATGAATGGATGTTACTTCTTTAAAACAGCAGTGTACTGACATGAGCGGTTTTTCATATCAGATCATTCATGTAACAAATTAAGGTGTACCGTAACTAATAGGCCTACCAACTAAACTGAACCTTCCTTCTTTCATATCCACAAAATAATTTGATATCCACGAAATAATTTCATTTTGTCCAAAATAGATGATTTACACCCCCCTCGATTAGCATTATCATTTGTCTGTAATACATTTTCGAAGAGTTTACTGTGATTAAGAAGTTTTAATAAGGTTATCAAATTTATACTTGATTGCATCTAATGTGTTAATATTACTTTGTGTCATATTAATTGTAGCCACAGGGCTTTTTTAGAAGAATTCATGTCTGTTTTAAATAAACCCTGTTGTCTTGTCCCACCCATCTGAGAATTTAAATCTTATTCCATATTTTACAGTCTCTCTCTCTCTCTCGCACGCACGCACACACACACACAAGCACATACATGTTTCCCGCTCTGCTACTTATGTCTATAATACCTGCAACAAAGAACAGATTGCACTCTTTAATAGATGCAACAATATTGCAAGGGAAGTGACTTAATTTAAATGCAAGCAGCCTAGGCTCTCCAGCACTCAACTCCAACCTTCACAATAAATCACCAGAGCTAACTCATAGGGATCATTAGTTTTCTTTTGAGTTTGCAACAGGGTTAAGAGTTCTGATGCAGACGGACCCAGAATAGATGTCTGGCATTTTCTAGCCTAAGTATGCAGACGGACCCAGAATAGATGTCTGGCATTTTCTAGCCTAAGTACTAGCCTAAATTAAGTTTAATAATGTTGAATTCTAACATTATATATACTACAGTAGTGAAAGAAGACAATGACATATTTGCATATCATTGCAATATTAAAGGAATAGTTCATTTTCCTGGGTTTCTTGATATCATTTCAGTTGTAGTGTATGTTTTTGTATCAAACTGATTAAGTGAATTAAAGTGGAATAAAAGTGGAATACAGCCATGATTAAAAATAGCCCCCGCTGTCCCGAGATGTCCAGTGTCATTATTAAGCAGTCCAACACCCAAACTCCACCTCCATGACTTTCCTCCATACACGCAGTTAATGTGGTCTCTGTACACTGTCGAAACGGAGCACCGAACTGCGTCAGCCTTCCTAGTCATCGCCTCACTCCTCCCCCGCATTATCTTCTCCTTTCTCTTCCCTGGTGGCCTTTTGAAGATTGTCTGCAGTCCTAGATCAGTCCCGAGTCCCGACATCTTCAACACCGGTGAAGAACGATGGTAAACATTTTGGCTGCAGATCCAACGGACATTCCCGAGCATATGTTGTGAATGCATCTTCATGGTGACAACCACAAACAAAATTATCCCGAATATACAATTCGTCAATATTATCAAAACGAGCAGCATGAGTGCCCTGAACAATCTCCAGGCGCTTTCCCGTCCCACAATACACACACAGCGCATGAAAAAAACAAAAGACAAAAGCCAGACACAACAAAATGCATTCAAATTAACAAACACGAACACGAGAGACAGCTGGACTACATGTCGCCATTACAGTGCCACGTGGCCTGTTCATACAGTATATACAGCTTCTGGTGAAGAAATAGAGCAAGTAGTAGGTTACAAGTAGTTTTCATGGGCACTTTGTGGCCATAGTTCTTACTGTAAGCTGATAGCTTAGTACACCATAGGGGGGCATAATTACATCTAGCAAGCTGACCAGGGAAAGCAGGCACACAGGGTTGGGCTGCCCTGCACTAAAGGGATATTTTTGAGTGGTCTCATTTTTTATACACAAGTTAGCATTGTAAATTGCATCTCTAAGAAAAAACATGATTTTTTAAAGATTTATATATTTGATGAGTGGTGTTTAAGCTCAATTGAATAATTATACAAATATAAAGACATTTTGGAGGTCAACCATACCAACTTCTATAGAACATATCACATGTTGCAGACACTTAAGAAAATATCATTGCATTTTTATTCATGTAATTTCTTTCAGACTTGAAGGGCTCTGTTTATAACCATAGCGCTTGGTCTAAAACGCATGGTGCAAGTGTATTTAGGGCGTGTCCAACTCCACTTTTGCTAGTTAGAGGGCAGATATTTTGAGCGCAAAGTAAGGCGCAAGGTTCAAATGGGATGAACTTATAGATGTGTCTTGGGCGTAACATGCAATAAACCAATTACTATCATCTTCCATTCCCTTTAAAAGCTACCTTGGTGGATTGCTAATATGATGGTGTAAGGGTAGGTGGAAACAGGACCCAGTAGCAGGCAGGAAGTACAAAAAACCGAAGTTTAATAAAGGGACAAGGCAGCAATTCGTAGTGCAACAGGCAGGGTCGAAAACCGGGGAGACAGGGCAACGGTACAAAAACAGAATCCAAAATCATGGTCGCGAGAACACAGGCAGGAGTCAAGACCAGGGAGGCGTTAAGGGGAACAAAAAAACAAAACAAAACGAAGACAGAATACAAAAATAAAATAACAACAGGAGAAGGACGAGGGATAACAAAAACAGATACTGAGAAAACTAACAGACACCTCGGCAGGTACTCGGAAAAATTTGTATAAACAAACCAACAGTGAGGAACTCGCGAAGAAAGACTGAGATAACAGGCTTATATACACAGAGGGAGACAGACATAATGGGAATCAGGTGTGCAGAGGCGGGGAGGGGAGATTGCGCACAGGTGAGAACAATGAGGGTTAATAAGGACCAATAATACAATAACAGGGGAAACGTAAGACACGGACTGGAATTTACATAGACACAATGATAACAAACAGCCTGGGGTTAGCAGGTAGACACATGCACAGCTCGGAGGGGAGGAACGCGGAAGTGGACACACGTGCAGAGAATGAGAAATCACAGATAGATGCAGGGATAGGATAACGAGGAGGGAAATGACAGCTGCAGGTAGAAACTCAAGATGAATTAGTAATTAGTAATGTTAGTAGTGAACTCTAAAACCCTAATGTTAGTAGGTTAGCTGGTTAGTATTATATACACATTAGTTTGTTAGCAGGTTAGTATTAAATCTAATCTAACAGTTAGTATGATTAGTACATTATTTTATGAAAATATTAAGAAAGCCAGAAGGAAGAAAACGAGATACGAAATACAGAGGAAACCCGAATGTTCCCAAAATCACCCGAATAGTGCAATGACAAAGACAGGGAGTGGAATCTCGGGAAACATGGAACATGGACTGACAAGGGAACTAGAGTGATGGAACAATACTAAACACAATACACAAAGTCAGGAAAATAATAAACACAGAATAAACGGAGGAAAATAAACAGACAATCGCGAGGGTAAAAATAATTACACAAAAGAAACAGACAAACAAAGTACAGGATCCTGACAGATGGTGGATAGTAAGATTGTAAAAACAGCTGGCGAAATTGACATGCTCGTGCGCGTAGTTATGACGTGTTTTGATATGCACAATAATAGCCTTACATTATAGTTTAACACCGGCATGGGTCCCCGGTAATTCCTGAAAAAACTATTTCCCAGAAATATAATAACGGGAAAACAGGAAAAATTCTTCCATTAGCTTAGACCAGTACTGTTATTTTACAAAATATATGCGGTTTAATTTCATTATAACACCTGCAACAGCTGAGCATAAGGTCCCAGAACTTGCCTTCCCTCTCAGCTTAGTAAACGCCAAATTAGCCTGCTTGTTTAACAATTTGTTTGATTATACAATGAAACATTGTCAAACATCAATTCCATGAGGCTATTCTCACAGCAGACAGATCACAGGCAATGAATTTCGGCTAGCAAAGTTCAAGCTTTATCCAAAGTTCATATTGTGCATTCTAATATTGATTAATAACATTAATCAAAAATTACTTTGCCTTAATGATGACTTTAAATACACTAAAGCTGTCAGGTTTGGAACCCATGGGTTTACGCATATTTCCCTTGGTTAATATTGTCCTGCACACCTCGTTCAACAGCAATTGAGCTTGTTGAGCTGTTCATTAGTAGAATCAGGTTGGCCCGGTGTACTGACATGAAAACCTATAGGACGGTAGATCTCCAGGAACAGGGTTGGGCAGCCCTGCCTTAAAACAAGCCCACTTTCCTGCGATTCCAGGGAAAACATGCGTCTACTCTGGGAGAGAAAATGTTTTATTTTTGGGAAAAATATTAATCCCCTTTTCACAATGTAAGCTTCATATTTTTATATATTGTTCCCTAACAGAAGATTGTCCCCCTGGAAGATTGGAGGAACTATTGGCTAATATAGAGTCATAGCTTGATCCAGGATAATTGTGAATACATGTGTAACCTTACATGTAGCATCACACATTGCCTGGATGTTGATGGAGTAGGCTCCCTTATGTTTCATACAACAGCATTCTCTGCTGAGGCAGGAAATTTCCAGGAAATGGAAAGTTTGCCATGAACTCCTGTTTTACCCGTTCTTGGCTGACAGGTGTGATGGGGACTTATATATACATATAGCCTATTCATTGGCATGTCGGACTAGGCTAAATTTATGGCAGATTGGGATTTGAATTTAGATACTGGAACTTGCAAAAAATGTAATGTGATGCAGCCGTTAATTTCACAGCAATGAGGAGTGCATATAAGGACAGCAGGATTTTGTCTCCAGATCTGCAGCCAGATGATTAAAGTTTGTTCAAATCTGGCAGGATGAAAGCAATTTAAGGCAGCATTCCCCTTCCTTGAGGGACAGGTATGTGGTCTTTGACCGATGGACCCTTTTATTATTAGGCCTATGCATTTTTTGATATAGCCTCCACAATAATAATATTTCACATTGTAATCTTGCTTGTGCATGCCCCTGTGTGTAACAGACAGGAGGGTGTATGTGCATTGTGCACACGCCTATGCAGACGCATTTATATTGCGTCATTAAAATAACATTGAAACAACTGCAACATGACTTAAGACCAGGTTTGTGGTGGTTTTAGCGCAAATGCTTTTTGCTGCCTCAAGATAGCAATATGCCAAAAATTATCCTGGCCACACCTCATCTTAAGACCAACCCACCCAGTTTCACTTGCTATTTAAACAATATGAGTGCTGGACAGTAAAATGACAACTGTGTCAGTCTGAAACTAGCAAAGACACTTGCGTCTGGGTTACTGCCGCTTAGTGCCGGGTGTAAGACAGGGCCCAAAGAGTTTGTGATCTGTTTGTGTTCTGTAATCTTACCTTTTTCAGCGAGGTAGTAAAAGAAACATTAAGTAAAAGCCATTGTAATTTGAGTGGTCTTCAGGGAATACTGGTGATGGATCAGAAAATGGCTGAATAAAGAGACAACTCAGAAAGAAGAACTTGGATGATAATAGTGAAATGCTGGATTATATTGCCAGTCACACTCAAATGAGTGAATGTGAAAAGCTGCATGACATACAGCTTTTCGCAGGCATGGCTAAAGATTGGTTGTTATTGTTGAGTTGCATTTTGTTAGATGCATCAAAGTACAGCCCAATGCAAGGTGATTTACCTTGTGGTCTCTACAGTTACTTTTCATGGGTGAGCTGACATTGAATAATAAGCTTCAATGTTTTTTGCATTTATATCTGTGGAAGGAAATCATGTGGAAGGAGGTCATGATTCTGGGTAACATTCCTTGCCTGCACAGAAAGCTGTTCTCACTCCTTAGCTTTTCAGAATCCCTTAATGAATTCAAAAGCAGTAATGGAAATGGTTTTGCTTACAATTTGCTAGGGTTTCCTTGGATATGTAATTTGTGTGGCAGGAGGTGTCTGAAACAACAACAAAAATGTTGACTGACGGCATGTTTATGGCTATGTGACAGGTGTCAATGCATGCTATTACAGGGTGCATTCTCTTAATTACTTTCTTGTGCCATCATGAGACTTGTGGATGACAAAGACTTGACCGCCTGTCAGGTTATTTTCCATGGGCTCTGCATAAGGGAAACATTAATGTCCAACTTCCTTTCTCAGTGGCTCAATGAGGAAACATTCCATTCACTAACATGTTATACAGAAGTTTGTCCACCATGATTAATGTCATGTATTTGTATGTAAGAACTGTGGGCCTATTCCATGACTGACCAAAATAAGAGATTTTATTAGACAACCTAAGTTACTACTAAGCAGAGATTTTTCATGTACAAACAACCTGTCATTCATCAATAAATTAGTGAATAACTGCTTTCCTACTTCACAGTTCAGACAGACTGTATTTCTTTAGTCTACACCACTCACACACATAATAGACTGTATACAATAATAGAGTAATATACACTGCCTGGCCAAAAAAAAAGTCGCACACTCTAATATTTCGTTGGACTGCCTTTAGCTTTGATTACGGCGCGTATTTGTTGTGGCATTGTTTCGACAACCTTATGCAATGTCACAACATTTATTTCCATCCAGAGTAGCATAAGTTTTTGGCTGAGATCTTGTATTGACGACGGGAGAGTCGAACAACTCCGTAAAGTGTTCTCCAGCACATCCCAAAGACTTTCAATGGGGTTAAGGTCAGGAATCTGGTGGCTAATTCATGTGTGAAAATGATTCCTCATGCTCCCTGAACCACTCTTTCACAATTTGAGCCCGATGAATCTCGGCATTGTCATCCTGGCATAACCTGGTCATTCAGCACATTCAGGTACTTCGCTGACTTCATTTTATTGCTGCATAATGTTGCTGAGCCTAAACCTGACCAACTGAAGCAACCCCAGATCATAACATTGCCTCCAGAGGCTTGTACAGTGGGCACTATGCATGACGGGTGCAATGGCGACTTTTTTTTTGTCCGGGCAGTGTATGTGTTGCACTTAATCTTTATTATAACTTCTTATATCATAACTGCTGGGTTAAAAAAAGACTCAGGAGACATTTTTGTACCTTGATGCAATGGGCAATGTGTCATGGTTTGGCAGCCTTCTCTTCATCTCTGCGGACGATTCCTCTAGGAGTTGCGAGAGGGCGCCCCTGCTGTACTTTTCCGCTGCCCATGCCGTGTTTTTCTGCTTCCCGGCACTTATCTGGCACACCTGTTTCTGGTTTCCCGCTGGCTATATATGCACTATGCTTCCTTCTTCCAGTGCTTTTGTGTCTTCTTTGCCACAGCACAAAGCTGGTAACGAGGTATAGGTTACAGACGACAACTTGTCCTTTTTATTCTAAAAAGAACACGCGGGACTTGTCTGTTAGAGTGTTAGAGTTTTCGGTTTAGAAATTCTTTCTCTTCACTCTTTATTTCCTGCCCTGGTTTTTCCCATTTCCTTTTGCCTCTTCAATTGTTTAAGCTTTCTGATTGTTTTCAGAGCTCGAGACACTCTGTCTGTTTGTTTTTCTCTCTGCTCGAATCTGCGAGCATTCGCCCGTTCTGCTGGGTCGTTATTATTTTGGCTAACGGCGGGATTGTTTTTCCAGTCTGTTTTATTTGTCTGCTCGAGTCTGCGAGCTTCGCCCTATTTTTTGGGTCATTATTATTTTGGCTTTAAGCCGGGAGGTTTTTTTACCGTTTCTTTTACGTCCTCCTTCCTTCTAGTGGCTATTCACTTTTCGTGAATAACTTTCTGATTCCCTCTCAGTCGCGTCTGGTCCTCCGAACCCGACCCCCCTTACACAATGTTGAACCTTTTTCTAATGGTAAGGTCACTCCTGGAAAAGTAATCAAATTTAATTCTGGGGGATAATTTTAATCATTTTAATCTAGGGGGTTTTCATTGCTATTAAACTCAGAAAAGCATAATTTTTGACCTGAGTGCAACACAAGATGGACATTTGAGTTATTCAAGATGGACATTTGAATGAATCTGGATATAGTGAATTAAAAGTGAAATAATCTGTCTGTAAACAATTGTTGGAAAAATTACTTGTGTCATGCACAAAGTAGATGTCCTAACTGACTTTCCAACACTATAGTTTGCAAACATGAAATCTGTGGAGTGGTTAAAAGTGAGTTTTAATGACTTCAACCTAAGTGTTTTAATGACTTCAACCTTCCGATTTCAACTGTACATGTATGTGTCAGAACATTTTATGACGATGGTCTTGGATCTACAGATCCTTTCCAAAAAATTTGAATATCATGGAAAAGTAGTTTTTTTCCATAATTCCATTCAAAAAGTGAAACTTTCATAGATTATAGATTCATTACACACAAAGTGAAATATTTCTACAGGTGTGTCATTAAATTGGACAGGTATCTCAGTTTGGTTCAGTATGGGGAAGACTGCAGACTTGACAATTGGCCAGAAGACCATCATTGACACCCTTCAGAAGATGGGTAAGCCACAAAAGGTCATCGCTAAGGAGGCTGGCTGTTCACAGAGTGCAGTGTCTAAGCATATCAATAGAAAGTTTAGTGGAAGGGAAAAATGTGGCAGGAGAAGGTGCACAAGCAAAAGAGATGACCGTAGGCTTCAGCGGATTGTCAAGCAAAGACGATTCCAAAATTTGACGGAGATGCAGAGGGAGTGGACTGAGGCTGGAGTCAGTGCTTCAAAAACCACCACGTACAGAGTGTGACACTCAGTCTAAAACATTCATTCTCTGAAATAACTGAAGTAAATGCTGATTTTTGACACACTATTCTAATTTCTTGAAATACTGTTTTGGGGGTTTTCTGGAACTGTAAGCCAAAATTATGAAAAATGAAACAAATAAAGGCTAGAAATATTTCACTTTGTGTGTAATGAATCTATAATCTATGAAAGTTTCACTTTTTGAATGGAATTATGGAAAAAATTATATTCTCATTTTTTGGAAAGGATCTGTAAGCCTTGTTTGTTCTTTTATACAACTGTATTTTGGAGTTTTATGTGAAGGGGTGTGTGGGTGTTTGTGTTTGGGTGGATGTTTGTAGGTTTGTGATGGTGATACAGGTTATAGGCAAACATATGGCATTGCATTATTGTACTGTGATCTATATGACATGTGGTAATTTTACAGGCTCGTTTTTCACAATTTGGGAGATGCATGCAATCTTATTACATACTTTAGCTTGACATCTTCCTGCCCACCCACCTGCTGTTCACAAAAATACCAATCTCTCCAAGATAGAACAGAGCATAATTATAGCAATTCATCTCTTCTAATACCTGGTTGAAACACTTGACTTTGTCAAGGAAGAAAAGGCCAGCTACATGTGTAATTAAATAAATTGTCAATGGTTATAGGTTAATGCTCTGTTCTTCATTTCCCATCGAACAATGAACCTTGCACTTTTTCCCTTGGTGAAAGTTCCAGAAAATGATTCAGGTGTCCTTTCTACAAATCATATTTGAAGGTTTTCCTGTTCAGAAGTAACAACCTTTCAATTAAACTCAAACTTGTGTTCTGCTTGTTACTTTCAACATGCCATAACAGTAACAGTAACAAAAAGCCATAACAGTAACGTTGTTTGTATTGCGTTTCACCCTTTGTAGTTAACCCATCTGGGGAAAGTCTCCAGCAGGCATTTCTGCCTTGTACCATTTTTACCA
Organism: Synaphobranchus kaupii; assembly: GCA_029718625.1. Taxonomy (NCBI): domain Eukaryota; kingdom Metazoa; phylum Chordata; class Actinopteri; order Anguilliformes; family Synaphobranchidae; genus Synaphobranchus; species Synaphobranchus kaupii. The sequence continues at coordinate 24,806,942 of CM056390.1, forward strand.
CTTAAAATGTATTCAATATGGATATGAAACATTGGGCCCTATCTTACACCCAGCGCAATGAGGCGCTAACCCAAACGCAAGTGTCTTTGCTATCTTACACCCGGCGGAGGGTTCATTATAGCGCCTAGCGCTCACGTCGTGTAAATACCAAGTCATCTTGCGCCCATTGCAAATTAACTGGCGTGTTGGTCTTAAGATGAGGAGTGGCCAGGATAATTTTTGGCGTATTGCTATCTTGACCCAGCAGAAAGCACTTTGCGCTAAAACCACCACAAACCATGTCGCAATTATTTACATGTTATTTTAATGGCGCATATAAGTAAGTATAAGTAAGTATAAAGTTCAAAACCATGTTCAGTGTATTGTTTTTCAAATGGCCTAGGCTACAGTCTCCGGGATTCGCTGTGCATAAGGTTTTTTCGATAGCCTACGATTAAAAAACGGAGATTCATTTAAATTTCACCACGTCAACTGAATTGTAACCTTATTCTTCGTCCTTCATATTTTTTTAATTACAGTGACCAGGTTTCCATACTCTCATCTTATTAAAACCCTGCTGAAACGATTTTAAAGATAACTAAGAGTCTAATTAGGAATTACAACAAATTTGCAGAACATTACACAACTAATTTAGAATAAATTTTAATGCCATTCTCTGCATGTGTGATTTAAATGCATGCAGGAGCAGGTCTGTTTCCTCTGCTGTAAATCACACTTTTCACGGTCTTCCTGGGAAAGTGGACTTAATTATTTTAAAGCATTACGCTACCAGTAAAACAGGTTGGTCACATTTCCAAAAGAAGGACATCATAAAACAAGGGGAAATATGCGTGAACGTATGGGTTGCCAACCTGACAGCTTTAGTGTATTTACTACTGTCATCATTAAGGCAAAATAACGGTATTTATGTTATTAATCAATATTATAATGCACATAATGAACTTCGGATGAAGCTTGAACTTCGAGAACTCCATGAGAACATCCTCATGGAACTGATGCTTGACAATGCTTCATTGTATAATCAACAAGCAGGCTAATTTGGCGTTTTCTAAGGTGAGACGGAAGCCATTGGTAGCTTATTCTCAGCTGTTGCAGGTGCTTTTAACTAAATTTAACCGCATATATTTAGTAAAATAACAGCACTGTCGGGAAGTACGGGGAACTCATAATGGTTAGTCCGAATAATATTGATCATACTATTGATCCATATAGCCTATTCCCTGATCGCACTAAACACGCACGAGCATGTCTATTTCGCCATCATATAAGCAATCCGCCTAGTGGAAAAGCAGGCTTTTCAAGGGAATGGGATATGACATTTCGATTGGTTTATTGCATGTCACGCCCAAGACACACCTATAATTAATGAAGAGACTAGGTTCAACCCATTTGTACATCGCGCCGTGCTTAGCGCTCAAAAAACAAGCCGTTTAAATAGAAAAAATGGACTTGGACACGCCGTAAATGCACTTAATGCCATGCGCTTAGACGAAGCGCTAAGATCACTAAGATAGAGCCCACTGACTTTTTATTTTTGTGTTATTATTACTTATTTTGATATTTTTATTTTTAGAAGGTGAGGTGGACAAATGAGACAATACAAGTTTTTGCTTATATATTCAGAGTTTACAGATTGTCCCCCTCTGGTCAAACGTGGCAGAAAACCAATCAAGTTGGATTCTGCATCCTGTATTCTGATTCCTTGGTTATTTGTATTCCATAGACTTCCTGGTACAGCTGCCTAACCCTTTCATGGATGGTGCTTTTGGGGAGAAGCCATGCAAAAACAATTGGGTGTGGTAGGTCATGGACTGATGGTTGTCCTAAGTGAAGTTCTCTCTGCTTTCTGAAATCACGTCTTCCTTGTCCTGTCTTGTGCTGGAGAGGCAGCAGCCAATTATACTTAACATTCTCACAATTATGAGCCAAGGAGCCTTCATTTTGTACATGAGACAAGGATCACGGTTAGCGTGTATCATTATCTGTGTGCACGTGTGTGTACAAATTCCAGACTAAGAAAGGAAACTGTAAAAACAATGCATATTGAAATATTGAAGTTTTATTCAATTATAATGGTGAGCAGTTCTGAAGGTAAGACAAAACAGAATGGGTAAGAATTAATATAGACATTTGTGTTAGTTTGAATGGATCATTGTAACCACAACAACCTCTGATTTTTTTTTACATTTGGAAATAAGCTTTTTATGGATCTTTGTGCCGTTCCATGGATAACTTGGCAAAGGAGAGCCAATTACCCTGTCATTTGGACCCAGTCTTGGTTAGACACCGTTGCAGATAGGGGCAAATGATGGAGTCTGGTTGCCAGTGCAGGCTGGACAACACTAATAGGAAGAGACAAGTGCTTCTGGCTGTGTCCTCCTTGGTCACCGTTGCTCTGCCAGAAGACTGTCAACCTGTCTATTGGGCCATAGGTGAATGTCTGGCATTGGTGTGCTGCCAGCATTTCAGAATTTTGGTAACAAATAACAATACCTCTCCCCTGATAACTTGTCTTTGGATAACTCATGAATTTAATACCCTGCACTTTTGAAGTTTGTTCACAATTTATGGTGTGGTTCCATTACTGAAGAATGGGCCTGGCATAAATAATGTTTAGTAATAAAGCAATTTTATTTAACGTGTACTTTCTTCGTGGTATTTAGATAAAAATGTAACAAAGCACTGAACTTTTTATATTTTTGTAGTCATTTAATATTATTTTTTGTTGCATAATGTGGTGTGCCAAAGTCAGTGGTAATGTATTATCTAAACTTTTGTGATGCTCTGATATACTTTTCACTGACCAACAAGTGACTACGACACAAGAGTGGTATTCTAAAGTGAAAGGAAAAATATTTGAATAGTGTAGTGAGGTTTGACGAGTTTTATTCCAGATCAAATTAAGTTCAACACCTAATTAGAATTCTTAAGGACAGTACAACCAGACTGATAGACACAATGAAGAAAAAAAACAAAACAACTTTATTGATTTAATATATTAAAATATTTTTATATAGTAATAAGACAATATACATTTTTTATATAATAATATTTCAATATAAATAAAACTGGGGATTCATTATTTGACAGAACATATGATAATTGGTATGCCGGTTAAATATAGGTTAGTGAATCTACAATTAATGGGCAAAAATTGCTATGTGCCAAAAGATTAATGGTTGTGTGCTGTGGTGGCTAGCACTAGCTTATGTTGTTAGTTATTAGTTTCTAAAAAAAAATGGTGAGCAGAAGATCAGCAGATCATTATTGACGCTGACCATCACATGCACATAACAACACAGTGCTAACCTGCTAACAGAGGTACAATACAATAACAACACAGTGCTAACCTGCTAACAGAGGTACAATACAAGTTACAGTCAGGCTTTGTTCTTGTTCTCATCAAAGATCATTACAATCATAAAAACATTTTATGAACACTTTGAGTGCAGCGTCATCATAGGTAACACCCTCTCTGAGTGGTTTTCCGTCCAGTCTGGAGTGAGGCAGGGGTGCATCATCTCCCCTATCCTCTTCCTCATTACCATAGACTGGATCACAACCAACACCATAGCAGAAAAACCCAGAGGCATCCAGTAGACTCTGTTCTCCCAGCTGGAAGATCTTGACTTTGCTGACGATCGATCTTGCTATCCTCTCCACCAACCACTCCAACATACAAGCTAAAACAGACAGGCTCGTTAACTTCGCCAGGCAGCATCAACATCTCCAAAACACAAGTGATGTATGTAAATTCCACCCCTACAGTACCCATCCTTGTGAATGGGGAACCACTGTACAAGAACACAGGTAGTCGGAACATCACCAGAGAAATCACACACAGACGTCTGAGATGGCTGGGCCATGTGCTTAGAATGGAGCAGAACCGGATCCCGAGAGTTGCCTTAAGATGGACACCACCAGGTAAAAGAAAACCTGGGAGGCCCAAAACCACCTGGCGCAGAACTGTGACAGAGGAGCTGAACAAGATGAACCTGTCATGGGGAGAGGCGCAACATATTGCCAAGGACAAAATGCGATGGAGAAAGCTTATGCCCCATAGGGGATGAAGAGGAGTAAGTAAGTAAGTAAATTTGTTCTCGGTGCCAGTGGAAAATGTATGTGTCAATACTTAAAGGGCAACTTTTAGGTTAACATCAACATTGAATTAACATGTGGGAAAATGATGTAGCAATGGGATTAAATTTTTTTTTTTTTTAAATACACTTAGAATTATATCTATGCTTATTTTTGTAATGAAATCGGCCATGCACACCTCAAATCTGGCAAATCGTCACTTCAGGCAGTGAGAACAGAGCGGGTGTTACAGTGAATGGTAAAATTGAGACAGATGAGCTGGAAAATCCGCTTTCCAATGCTTGCGTTAGCTATTTAATGTGACAGCGGGCAAACTAATCCAGTAGAGACTGTCCAATCCCACTGAGAAAAATTGCGTCCATTCGTCCGTAATAATGTTGGGCGACATCGGCTGTGTTGGTCACCTGTGTATGTTGTTTAGATCACTTTTTAATCGTGATTTAGGGTTGAGTTAGTAGACATCGTTTCACATTCAACAATATTTTTCTAAGTTCATCTATTGTTTTGGTCAAGATCGGCTGGTAGCTAGCGAGCTAATTAGCCTACACTTTGAATTAATCGGTAGCCTGTATTGAGCTGCAATTGTGACCATTATAGCCTATGAAATGTGCAGAAAGCGCAAAATACACAGATCATGATCATGTAGGCCTAGCTATTGTTAAAATAGCTCAATACTCCCACTGAGCACTAGCCGTCTATTAGATCATCTAAAGAGCCGCTAAATCAGATCTAAGCAGCTAAGATCGCTTTTAGCTCTTTTTTAGCCTGGCTAAAAGGCGTCTGCAACATGTGCCATGTGACACATTTTATTTAACCATTTTCATATGTGATTAATTTGTAAGTTCAAAGAGAAACAATGTGTTGATTAATGTGGATCTATTTCACTAGAAGTCATTGCTTTGACAAGTGAAATCCGGTCTACACTTAGACAAAATTTAGACACGTAGGCTATAATGAAAAACATAGAAGTGCCACCCAGCTAACAAAGTTAGGTCCCCGGGACGTATCGAAATGTCATCAGGACATCACCTTGACGTCTTTTTGTAGGGTTTTCTAAATGTTATGTGGACGTCAGAGAGAACATTCCCGGGACGTTCTAGTAACGTCCCCCAGACATTAATTTACATGACGTTATATTGTAACCAGTAACAGACGTTGCAGGAACGTCCCCGAATGTCCCATGAATGTTATGAGCACAATGTCATATCATAGCCAGATGGGCATGTTGCTTGAACGTCCCCGAAAAATTCTTATTAAATGTCATATTGTAACCAAACAGTGACCTTCCTAGGACTTTAATCACGTCCTAGTAATGTTTTTAGGACATCCCTAGGGAATGTCATATCATAACTTTGAGAGGACTAAAATGGTACATCGCTAGGACGTCCGCTGTTTGCTGGGCATATGACACATTTTATAAATGATAAAGTAACAAGTTTTATCTCCCCTTCCCCGGTCCACAATCGCCATTTAAATTAATGTTACGTTACACCCTGAACTAAGTGTAATTGCTGCCATTACCCCAGCTGCCTAATAAGATGCATACAACACGTCATGCCGCCACATATTACCCCCAAACATATGGGGAAATATTACTTGATGCTAGCAGTAGGTATGTTGCCAGATTGATAGTTCGGTTTAGCTAACTAGCTACCTAGCCTCACAGCAAGCAACGTTATTTCATTAATTGATAGCTAGTAGCAATCACTTACCATAAATATTTCACATTTCAGTCTCTAGTTGAATCTATGCTAGCTCTGTGAGAAGTGTTTCCACCAGGGCCAGTGGCAGAGGCTGCTAATGTCAATGGAACTGAAGGAGAGTGAATGGATAGGACAGCACCAGGTAGGCTATCAGTCTCACGCTATCAGTCATCTGTTTTCGAAATCCCATCCTGAACACCATCATATCTCTGGGGACATAATCCTCCTCCCTAAAATGCGCACTGCACGCGACCGCGTTTTTGGACACAGATGCCGCAGTGAAGTCCCGATCCTCATCTGTACAAATCGCACCCACGCACAAAAATGAGGGGAAAAACGTGAACTCTGTGTCCTGTCAGGCTAAAAACACAAAAGTTCACCATCCTAAATCACCATCCTGTGAAACAACTAAAACGGAAACTAACTAAATGACTAAGCAACTGATCGACTGACCTCACTAACTAACTACCAACCAAGTAGGCTACTGCATTGTGTGGCTCGTTACAAACTATGGACCATGATGATGACGGGACAGCTCAGAGCTGCTCTTTTCTATCCATTGCTGAACTTTATTGGCCGAGGTGGGGTGGAGGACAAGGGAGGAGTAACGTTACAGTTTTACTTGGGGCATTCTAGTTGTGCATGCAAGTGATGCCCATTCCTGTGTTGTTCATTTGCCAGATTATTTCATTAAAACAAATTTTATTGAGCTTTAGTAAGAATAAATAATTATAAAATAAAATAACTAACTAACATAAAATAAATAACTAAGAAAATAAAATATATAGAAAATAAAATAAAAATATTAAAAAAATATAAAATATAATAAGTTAAAATTAACTGGCAAAGACTCCTGTGACGTCACTGGGCGATATGTAAAAAAGGAAAATTTTTAGGGGGCGTGGCTTATAATGCCAATTTTTCTCTGTATTTCTGCCCTTGTGGCCTCCAAAATTTTTTTATAATTTTCCAAATCACCATCTCCATGAACCCAAAATTGTAAATCCGTTAAGAAATTTAACCTGCATGTTGCCCTTTAAGGGTGCAGGGGCAAGCCCATTCCCGTCCCTGTTAAGAAAATCAATCAACTCATCCAACTCGTTCAATTGTCCAGGTTTGAGTATGCGGATTCCTCCTTGGAGCCAGGGTGACTTGGAATCTTCTCTTTGGCGCATGCCACAAGGGACATATAGACAAGGAAAGTTATTTTCCTTGAAACAGCTGTATAAGAACAAATAAACTGGCTTGGTTTATTTCGTGAATGTGGCTTTGCTACTCGATGATCAGAAACAGATGGGATGGGATGCACTGTTTCTGTAGAGGTTCTCAGGGGGGTTGTCTGGTATGGACGGACAAGGTTTTTACCATCAGAGGAAAGCTTTAAAAGTTTGGTGGATTTAATAACACAGTTTTTACAAAAAAAGTCACTATGATCAGGATTGGTGGGTGGTAGGTTTGGTGGCATCAGGTATTTATTTTGGTCCATTTTATTAGAGCTGTTGATGAAACAGATGGGCCACCATAGACCCCCTAGTATTAACCAGTGTGTTGATGCAAAACACAACTGCATTACACAAAACAAATGAAGAAATTAGAAAAGGCAACGACATTTCACCAAACAAATTGACAATTTGTGTCTTTTAATTTTGCATTATATCAACTGATTCTCAACAGTGGCTCATTTGTATGTATGGATAAGTGGTAATGTGAACTGTTAATAACCCTATAGAAGTTTAACCCACTTATTGAAATCAGTGCCAAACCCAAATCTGTCTAAGATGTCAAATAAATATCGCCATTCTCTCCTTTTCTGCGTCAAGTAAAACCAACACTGAAAAAATTTAAACGTTGGATCAACTTTTTCTTCAATGGGTCACATCTAAAAACTTTAATTTGTTAAATTGAATCAAATGAATCTATTATTTTTGATTTCATCTAACCTGTGATTATTTATTATTGCAAAATGAATATTGCTCTTCAACATGAGTTACACAACTTTCTCATTTTTACATAATAAACCCATTTATACAGCTGGATATTTTACTGAAGCAATTTGGGTTAAGCACCTTGCTCAAGGGTACGTAAGTGTTCTACCTGGGAAACAAACCTGCAATCTTTTGGTCACCAGTGCAGTTCCATAACCGTTACACCATTATAAAACTCTGCTATCATGCAAGAATTTTCCTTTTCTTGACATCAGAGAATTTCAAAGATTTGGATGAATGAACAATCATTCTTTAGGCTATTACCTCATAAATTTTAGTTTGGCCAAACGCAATAAAATATATCAAATCAACAAATTAATTATTTTAAACAATGTGAAAAAAAAGTCTTTCAAATCAAGTACTCTGCTGCATTACTTTTTTCAGTGAAGCCTACGATGCAATTTCTAATTGCTCCCCTCTTGCCAATTTCATTAAAACCATAATACACACCTCTAGAGAGTAGCTTGCATATACTGCCAGGCACAATATTCAGTTTAAAGAATGTTTGCATCATCATTTTGTGAGCACTGGGCAATGATGACCACTGTGTCACATATAAAGCATGGTTTATTTTGGGCTAATTTACAAAGCCACTTTGGTTCATATGACCATTGTTTCTTTCTGGTCCTTTATAGCAGTGTCCTGTGAACCATTTGCATGCATTAGAACATTACTGACAATTATTGTCATTTTTTTGAAAGGAATATATTTCTCCATGGCTCCTCTATATAGCTAACAGATAGATTTTTAAGATGGAGATGAAAGGTGGAAATGAATATGCCATGGTGTGTAGACACATTTCCCAATTTTGCCCAATAATAAGTAGCGATATGTTCTTATTATCTGACAAATAATCTTATTGCTTCATACCTTGGGGGGACATCTGTTCAAACAGTATGATAATTGTTCCCTCTTTGCCCCTCTCCCCAGAAGAAACAATCATAAAATGTATAAAATCATTCTACTTTAATTGACTTTTTTGATGACTTGGGGGGGTTTAAACTCCCCAAAAGGCTATAACTTCCATGATTGAGTTTAGGGAAAAAATTACATTAAGTTAGAATAATGCAGCATGGACAATGCATCACGCCGATGCTGTGAAATCCTGGCTTACTCAAAGTGTGTGATCATTAAAGCAAATCCCGTAAAGACTGACAGCTTCTGAAATCATTATAGAACAGCAAAATCTAATGATTCATTGTGTGAAGAAGTAAAGAGGATACGGAAAGAAATCGCACCATTTACCTCAGACCCTGTCCCATATGATTTAAATGTTAGATGTTGCGAAGTAACCCATAAACTACACAATTCTGCCCAGGCCCCCTGAGTGAAGTCATGCTTACTCAATTTGCAATGATATTTAGTCCTACCTGTGACTTAGGCGCATGGCGTGATCAATCAAGCCACAGGGGTAATGATGAAAGTGACAGGAAAATTGTGGGAAATTTGTGCTCTCGTTAGTACAAATTTCATTGTAATTGCCATGGACCATGGCATGAAGAGTGTATTACTCCTTGAAAGGAAGAAAATGGAAAATACAAAATGTTTCAGACAGAAAATGTGCGTTCGGAAATGCTTTCCGTGTGTTTGTGCACCAGTATAGGGGATACTGGGTAAATAATGTTCTTAATAATTGTGTAGAAAATAGTCCTTCTTGGGGACTATTAGAGTCATACATTAAGCTACTGCATAGTATTTGCTGCAATGGTGTGCCCCATAGTTTGGAATCAAATTCAGACCACATCACCATCAACTGAGGCCAGCAGTCCTGTCGAATAATTCACAATTGGCCAGTGTCATTTGGGTCAGCAGAGTATTTTCTACTTCATAATGTCAATTTTTATTTTTTATTTTATCACATATTTACCCCTTTGGGACTTGGGCATGCGATGATAGGGGCCTAGGGTCCAGTCTGTGTTTGTGGCGAGTGTCTTTCACAACTGAGATTTTCAAAAAATGAAAGAGTTTTCTTATTGAATAAATAGAATGAAGTTAATTAAGTTGTTTTCTTTGACATGAAGTTAAGAATAGATAAAAGGACTGAGGAATAAGGAATAAATAAAAGGACTGAGGAGACATGGCTAAGAGTGTCCACAACAAAACACATTTACACATATACAGAATAGACAAACCAACATACAAACTTGAAAAATAAATTTTTCTGTATCATATTAAGTGTAGCACATTTGTTTTTACGACAGGAAATTGAGGGTGCGTGGCAACGCTGAGTGGTGGTTATTGAGCACTAATGAGTGCAAAGAATAGTGAGTCAGAAAACCTTCCTTGCCATGATTCTGCATCTATACTTGGATAAAATGGAACAGGAGTAGGTGCCAATAATCCAATAGAGAATAGCAAAACAGTACTGTCAGGACAAAGATTCTACAGACACATCTTCATAAACATTACCTTTCTATAGCATAAATATCATCTTTATAAACATGATGAACATAGTATTACTATCTTATAAAGGAATCATAAACAGCTGCAGAACTTCATGATGGCTGATGGTGCCTTTCCATATCTAGCAAAAAGATATTATAGACATGATGGCATGCGCTATACTTTTTACATCTATAGCACCTATAAAGCGTGATCACCCGATCACATCCATGGTCACATCCCTATCACATCCGTAATCACATCCCTGATCACATCCAGATCACATCCCTGATCACATCCAAAATGAGGAGCAAATGGAGTACCATGTTTTTTTTCTTTCCTATTCCTTTTCTGTTGACCATACTATGGTAATATCTGCCTATCTGCTGCTGCCTCGTTTGTGATAACAGCTGAAGTGGATTGAGAGCTATACTATAAAGGCTCCTCCTCCGTCCTGCACCCGTTTACTCTTCCCACACGCACAGACAGATTTCGCCGTTTGTTTGTACTTTTGTTTTTACACAACGTACAACACCCTCTTTTACTCACTCCATGCAACACCATGCTTTGCACACTGACATTACACACTTCATAGCTTTGATCATGTATTAACGGCATTTGAGCTTGTAATTAAACGTCGTTTTGTGCTTAATTATCGTTGCGGTCTCCCCTGTTCATGTTTCGGCATTGAGCCAGTCTTGTCAGCCGCCTGCAACGGCAAGGGTCACTGTGAAATGCAATGAGCCCCAAGTCAATTTTCCTTTCCACACACAACTTTGATGGCTACAAATAAAAGGTTGAGTGCTAACATCACCCTTAACATGCTCTCTGTGTATGTCAAGCCTCCTCAAAGTTGCCCATCATAACAAGAGTGTGGTTTGCATACATTTGTTCTCTCCTTCAGCTCTCCCTGGAAGCCCTCCGCCCCTCATTTATTTATTTATGTACAGTATTTATCTATTTAGGCTCAATGTAAAATACCACACACTGGATTATTGTTTGGTTATTTTCAATCCAAGTTCCCAAACTTGGGGATTGGACAACATGATATCTGCACGGCCTTGCATATGCAGTGGACTGCCAAGCTCTTGGCTTGCTGTTGCAGTCCGCGCTCTCTTACCCCATTCTAAAGAAACACGAGGTATAAATATGCATGACTGCATGAACAGGGTGCAAAATCCAGAGACCCCGTACTGAATGTGCCTCAGCAATGCCTGCATATGTCGAGGACTGATTTGTTAAGCATTTCCTATGATCAAATCCACATCAAATCTCGTTGTCAACATGATTTAGTGTCCAGACCCTGTTAATTTACATGCCATGTAAGGTGCTTAACGGCTCTCCACAGTTAGTGTTTATTAACTTTCTCTGCTGTTATCTTAATAGAAGACCCATGGCCAACATGAGTGCTGCCCTTGTGTACACTTAATTAGACAGCGAACACATCTAAAACAAATTGCAGGTCTGAAATGTGAAAACTGATTAAATACATAAAATACACATTAAATACATAAAATTGGCAAATTACGCTATAATTGCTGTCACACAACTCAAATTTTAGTTAGGATTCAGCTGCAATGTAGAACTGACAACTGCAAACATTACATATAAAGATGCACACACACACACACACACACACACACACACACACACACACACACACACACACACACACACACAAAATGCAGTGCTGGGTAAATGATTTTTGAGCCTGCTTTGCGGTTTTATGCAAGAAAAACTTGATTAAAATCCAGCCTTGCACTTAAAGTTCACCAGACATTAGACTCTTCTAGAGCCTCGTTATAATGTTATCACACTCGCACTATTAAATGTTATCGAGCCCTATCCGCTGATCCTCATTTATTCATCACATGGGTAGACGCAGTAAATAATTTAGATTGGCAGCCATTCGTCTCCCTAAGTGATCTCTTGATTTCTGTGGATGCAGCAGCTTCCCCTGTAATGAGTGGTGCAGTCACTTTGTTGACAGACCACAGCTTCCCGTTCTCCCCTTGGGCCCTTTCATTTACTCACCGCTATGCTGAGCAGGGCCTTTATTTGCCACGCGATATGCGCAGCAGATACCAGGGTGCTGGAACTGTCCCAAGACACTCGAGTGCACTGGGGAAAATCACGCCCAGCAGCATCATGGAATGTCGGCCGATTCTGAGTACTCTCATTTGTTTGAAGCAACTTCAGAGATTCAGAGAAATCCTATGTAGGTTGAATATCCTTTTACAAAACTGTTTTTTTTTTCTTTTCAAAAAAAATATTGATTCCATATGGCACATGACTGTGACTGTGAAAGTTCCAAAGTTTTGAGTGGAAATTATTTATGGCAGATTGGAGGCTTCAAACAACCACAGTTCTTTCAAGAATATAATATATAATTGAGGGTACATCTAGAGATAATGTTTGAGAATTGTGGCAAATATAAGCTGAGTTTTAGTCAATGTTGATAAAAGCAAAAGACTCATTTTCAATTCATACATCTGAGGTGTGTGCTTCATACAGTAAATACTCCTAATGTGGGAAAAATAAGTGAAAACTGTAAAAAGAAAATTAGGGATGCATGAACGACACATTTGGCAAGCTTAAAGAAGTAAGTGGATTAATGATAAAGCTATGAAAAAATATGGAAAAACTGTTTTGCCATTTTCGGTGTGGCATCAGGGAACAATGTGTAGGTACAGTCCAGGGCTATACAATGCATAATAAACTATAAGCGTCGTGATGAGATTGGAACTGCTAAACTGATATTCTCCTTCCTTGGGTGGTGACATGGCCAATTATGAACTGCTCTGTGGGGCTGCCAGCCAACATTCAACACGGGCATGCTCAGAATTCAGCACCAGGCTGTGGGGTGTGTCACGACATTGAGAACCAGTACTTAAGTTGAATGTAAACATGAACGGATGGACTGTCTGAATTCACATCAAAATACAATCGTATCCCATTAGTATGTTACCTTGCTAGCCAGCCACACAAAATAACCCAGGTTTAAGAGCTAGCCACAACTGCACAACATATTTCATTCTCACTAACCAAAGCTGACAAGATTGTTCATTATTAAGAATATGCAGCATACCCATGACGGACAGAAACATGGAAACGTACTTTAGGGTGTGTGTAGATCAACTCCTAAATTAACTGAAATATAAATGCATTTGTGTAATGTATTCTGCTTTATATATTTGTTTAAATCATTTTATAATAATAATTTTAATTTCACTCAGGAGAATATGTAGCATACGCATGATTGATATGAGCAGTTAAACCTACTTTAAGTATATAATGCATAGAATTACTTTCCTGTTTTATAGATTTGTTTGAAATGACAATGTTTTAATTTTATTCAGTAATGCAAAAATAGGCACATTTTAAATGTCAGGACTATTTTTGAAATTGGAAAAAATTTGCTATAGTTTCTGTTGAATTTGTGAATCATTTAAGATGGTTTGGCCATAATTTCTTTATTTTAAGACCAATTACGTTAGCTCAATTAAGCCTACCTATACCTATTCAACTAGACACAATGTAGAGTACCAAATATTTTTTAATCCCTTTCTTATTCAACATTTGTCCTTACATTCCATTTTGGGGCTTTTTTTTATTATACTGAGGTAAACAGCGATTAATCTCAAATGGGTCCTGCTTATCAGATGTCATGCAGTCTTCAAGCTTGTTTCAAAATGGTGAAACACAGGGTGCCAAAAAAGATCAGAACTCACCTGAAGTCAACTGTAGTCAAATCCCGGGATGGACCTGTCGATTCAGCCCTTCCTGCCCTTCAATTGCGATAGATTTGCAGATCTACTTCATAAAGATGCAACTTCAAAGGCTGGGAAACTCTGAGAATCCAGAGTCTCTTGGACCCTTGAAAAAGCATAATGGGTGGCCATTGAATCCACTTTACCTCTTTCAACCCCAATGTTTGCATGATCAAATGGCCTCTACTGAACATTCCCTGTTCTGCTGAAAAGCAATCGCATGGAAGTAAACAACAGAGAGTTTAAAGGATATTTTTACTTCAAGTGAAACTGAATTTCCTTTTATTCATAGTCTGGTCATGCCCTCTTCCTTCACTAAGAAAAAGAGCAAAGGAGCAGATCAGATCCAGCTTTCTGTAACATTTATTATTGCTATCCGTATTGCATTCAAATGAAATGGCTGGAAATATTTTGTTTACTCCTGAAATGTGGTTAATTTCCATTTAAATGCCCTTGGTGGACTTCCCACAAAACATTTTCTGAAATAAATTAATTATTCAACCAATTTATTTGGCTTGCAAATGTCCCTGGAAATTGTGTTTTCCTAAAAACAAATAATAATTTTAAAAAAATAAAAAAAACTCATTTTTGTAATTTATTGCATAGAACATAAAACACCCTATCTTTGTAATGTTGAATATTTATGTTGGACTATTTATGGTAGAATGGTTGACGTGTAGAAATGTGGATATGATACTGATCTTTCAAGGATTATGCATCGCTGAGTGTAAAAAAAAAAAAAAGGCCAGACCCTATGGTGTGCACCAGTTGACAAAATCATTCATGCATTTATGACATAATGGCATGGGATCAACCATAAATGGCAAGGGAAGACACCCTAAACATTATCAGTATATCTAACTGAAGCATCTCCAGATCATCATACTCCCATATTCCAAATTGATGGAAAGATAACAGGAAGCTTTTGTATCCAGATCAGCTTGTGTAGATTAACATGCCATTCTAATCAAGCCTACAAAACAGACTGAAAGATGTGTTCAATGGAAAGTCAAGGTTGTGTTTATTTCAACACAATGACAGAAAGAGTACATTATAAATAAAATGAGAGGTACTGTCCACATTGCATTATAAAGTTGGTAAGTGAAACAGCTTTTTTGTTTTGTTTTCATGAATCACAAGCATATGAATTTAAAACTCCTGTCAGCAGCTTATTCCTGAAGGGTGATATACAGTATTTGCATACAAATAATAAAGTCATAATAAAAACCTAAAATTCTTTTAAATCTCCCCCCATTTTGCTTTCTCTAAATCTTTAGGAATATGCTGTAAATTGTGTTTTTTCTTGCTGTGTATCACTTTAATGGTCAGCATGTCACCTCTGCTCTGCCGTAAGTTAAATGTAATTGATGTTGCCTTCACGTCTGTACACCGCAACTTTTTATTTCACTGCTTAAACCTCTACCGGCTCACCTAACCGTGTTAGTCAGCATCAGGAGAAACTAGGCATTGGCCAGACAGTAGTTCATCCACTGAGCCTTGAAATTACCTCCCCTGTACCTTGGCAAGCCCTGCTTGGCAGTGCACATGTCCATACTGGGTCTGTTGGGTTTACTTATCACAGCATGGCTGCAATGGGCACACGCTGACAGAACATGATGCTTGGGGTTCATTGTGAAGTTAATTTTTTACATATTTTAATATACAGTGTTTATTTTTCCAATGTGGAATTACCAAGTATGCTGATTCATTATGGTGTTGGCTGGCATGGTAGACACTTTAAATAGGATGATGACAATTCCACTTGATGTAATGGTGAGAGAATCATACCCACAAACAGAAAACATGTCAATTATTGTTGGCTCCCTCTACTCGAAAATTATCTGCAAAAACACCACATTCATTTTCACACAAAACTGTAGAATACAACTCATCACTCAAGTACTTCACAGAATCAATGTCATGCAGGGAAGACTTTACCTGATGGGTCAAGCAGAACTCCAATCATGCCTGCATTGTTCAACATCAAACACAGACCCCTACATCCACTCAATCTGACACTGTCCACCAGTACACCAATTTTGGAACACAATAACGTCACGCCATCCTTTTATCCTCCACTCTTTGTCTCTTAGATGACCTGGGCAGCCTTACCCTCCCACACCATAAAATAAGCTGCCGATAATCTTGTTCATACAAAGATTATCAGCAAAAATGTATTCTACAAAACTACACAATTGGTTTTTTCCACCCACAAACTCAGCCAGCTGATTTAACCAATCAGTGTATACCTCCCGGGTGAAGAATTGTGCTAATGAGCAAATCAAGGTGATTGGAACAAAATACTGCGGTGGACTTTAACTTTCTGAACCTGGATTTTCCACCTCTGTCTAGTGCATACCGTTCTTCTTCTCCCCCCATTTTATGAATTATTTTCTTCTCCATTTAACTTTATGAGTTAAATTTCCACATTCCCCAACTACATGGTACATGGGCTGGAAAAGGGGCTACTTAACGGGTTGGAGGGTAAGGGAGGGTTGGGGGCGGGTAGGGGATTGGAATATATTGGGCACACTTTGGTTCGGGGACATACTGTTACGAACCAGAAACGGGACGAACCCAAGTGCAACGACCAGGAGACAGATTCACAAAGAGGGTGTTTAATAACTTAAGTGTTGGGGTAGTCCCAACACTGTACAAGAGGGGAAAAACACGATATCACACAGGAACAGTATGTAGCCCGGGACGGGCTGCTCCAAGCCGGAGCTGGACTGGCAGGCCTGGAATGTTTCGTTCCCAAACCGGAACTGGACTGGACAGGAACTGGACCGGGAGGTCCACACCGGAATCTGGGTCTGGAACAGTTTTGTTCCAAACCGGAACTGGACTGGACTGGAACTGGACCGGAAGGTCCACACTGGAACACGGGTCTGGAACGGATTTGTTCCAAACCGGAACTGGACTGGACTGGAACTGGACCGGGGGGTCCACACTGGAACTGGGGTCTGGAACGGATTTGTTCCAAACCGGAACTGGACTGGACTGGAACTGGACCGGGAGGTCCACACTGGAACAAGGGGTCTGGAACGGATTCGTTCCAAACCGGAACTGGACTGGACTGGAACTGGACCGGGAGGTCCACACTGGAACAATGGTCTGGAACGGATTTGTTCCAAACCGGAACTGGACTGGACAGGTAGGTGCGAGACTCACACCTGGACTGGAATTGCTGGGGAGCGGCTCACTACGGCAGGACAGGAACTGGACCGGATTGACTGCACCGGTACAGAACAAAAACAAAAGGTAGGGTTAGTGCAAGGGAAGGCACGGGAATGACCGGGAGGTTCTCACGGAGGTGCAGGGTTTGAGAGGGAGGTGGTAGGTGAAGCACGGCAGAGATGGGTTGTGTGGCGTAGCTGCGGTAGGTCCGGAAGGAGCTGACTGTCTCCAGAGCTCCAGGAGCCGGTGCCGAAGAACTCGTTGGCTTCTTCGGTCGGACAGGAACAACTGGAGGGTAGCCAGGTAGCAAGCTCTCCCGGAGCCTACACGAGCTGGAGGTGGAGGTACCGCAACACACACAACGATAACGGGGGGAAACGAACACTGCCACGGGTGAAAGGGAGCTGGGTTAGATGGAGGAGAAGGGAAACAGGTTAGCTGCATGCACGACAAGAATTGACGGGGTGGTTAACTACCAGACTGTAGTTAGGAGCCGAACCCAAGCTGCACGGGGATAATATTCCCCGACCAAGCGAGTAGTTCTCTTTAACACGACCAGGAAAACAACGAGCATGAACACCGGGTGACGAACGTTAACGAACTGGCGCCGACTGGCAGCCAGCCGAAGGACTAAATAGTGAGGTTAATAATAGAACTAAACAAGGGACAGGTGTGGAAAATCAGCAGGAGTGATTACAAGACACCAGGTGAGGAAATGCATGCAACGAGGGGGGACGGAGTGAAAAGGCGGAAGTGAGACAACCAAACGAACAAGACAGGGAAGGAAACGCCCAGACCGCAGCAGCGGGGAAAACACGGACAAAAGGATCCAACATGACACGGAGGGAAAACAGGAAAATACAGAAAACGAACAGGAAGGGAGCGGAACATTACAGTACCCCCCCCTCAACGTACGCCCCCTGGCGTACCTGGCGGCCTGGTCTTAAGAGGGAAGCGACTGTGGAAATCCTGGATCAATGATTGATCCAGGATGAGGCTCCTGTGGAGCCACGACCGCTCCTCAGGACCATACCCCTCCCAGTCCACGAGGTATTGAAAGCCCCGACCTTTACGGCGGATGTCGATGATGTGGTCCACCGTGTAGGCCGGGGCGTTGTCGATGACCCGAACGGGTGGAGGAGGGAGGGTAGGGGCACTGAGGGGGCTGGAGGCGACAGGCTTGATCTGTGACACATGAAAAACGGGGTAGACCTTGAGGGAGGAGGGGAGGGAGAGTTTAACAGAAACCGGGTTACTGAGACAAACAACAGGGAAGGGACCAATAAAACGGGGCCGAAGTTTTTTAGAGGAGGAGGGAAGGGAAATGTTGGAAGTAGAAAGCCAGACCTGCTGACCGGCTCTGTACTTAGGGGCTGCGGTCCTGTGCAGGTCCGCCAGACGTTGGGAACGGGAATTCGAGCGCAGGAGTGCGGTGCGTGCAAGTCTCCACACGCGTTTGCACTTGAGGATGTGGGATTTAACGGAGGGGACTGCTACCTCAGCCTCCTGGGCCGACAGGAGAGGAGGTTGGTAGCCTAATGAGCACTCGAACGGGGACAACCCTGTAGACGCACTCTTAAGAGAGTTATGGGCGTACTCTACCCAGGGAAGAAAACGGCTCCAGGAGGCGGGATTGCGTGCAGTGACGCACCGCAGGGCGGCCCCCAGGTCCTGGTTCGCCCTCTCTGCCTGGCCGTTAGACTGGGGATGAAAACCAGACGACAGACTGGCCGAGGCCCCCAGGGCTACACAGAACGCCTTCCACACCTGGGAGGAGAATTGGGGCCCACGGTCCGACACAATGTCGGATGGGATCCCGTGCAGCCTGACCACATGAGACACCAGGAGCTCCGCAGTTTCGAGGGCGGACGGGAGCTTAGGGAGGGGAACAAAGTGAACCGCCTTGGAGAACCGGTCCACAATTGTCAGAATGACGGAGTTGCCTTCTGACAATGGTAGACCGGTGACGAAGTCTACGCCAATGTGGCTCCAAGGACGGCCCGGAACAGGGAGGGGAAGGAGAAGACCAGAGGGAGGCTGGTGGGAAGCCTTGCTCCTGGCGCACACCGCGCAGGCCAGGACAAAAGCACGGGTATCCTCCTTGAGCGTGGGCCACCAAAAACTCCTCCTGACGAGGGTGGTCGTTCTGGCAACACCTGGGTGGCACGCCAGACAGGAGGCGTGAACCCACTCAAGGACCTGGGAGCGGACGGGGTTGGGAACAAACAGGGAGGAGTTAGGGTTACTACGGGGGTCAGGGTGGGAAGTCTGGGCGGACCTCACAATCTCCTCAATCCTCCACGAGACCGCAGCCACCATACAGGTCAGCAGGACTGGAGGGAAGGGAAAAAACACGGGATAAGGCATCCGCCTTGATATTGCGGGAACCGGGGCGGTAGGACACAGAAAAATTGAATCGGGCAAAGAATAATGACCACCTCGCCTGTCTGGCATTAAGCCTCTTAGCAGATTTTAAATAAATGAGGTTTTGGTGGTCAGTTAAAACAATAAAGGGGTTACCTGCCCCCTCCAGCCAGTGGCGCCACTCCTCAAGAGCCAGCTTGATGGCCAGAAGCTCCCGATCCCCGACATCATAGTTCCGCTCGGCGGAGGACAGCCTCCGGGAGAAGAAAGCACAGGGATGGAGCTTGTTGTCCAAGGCGGCTCGTTGGGACAGAATGGCCCCCACGCCGGTGTCGGAGGCATCCACCTCAATCGTAAATTGGCGGGTAGGGTCAGGGTGACAAAGAATAGGGGCTGAGGAAAACCGAGTCTTAAGGCGTTCAAACGCGAGCTGAGCCTCGGAGTTCCAACAAAAAGAAAAAGCAGTGGAGGTGAGTTTGGTTAGGGGAGCAGCAATGACACTGTAATTACGGATAAATCTACGGTAAAAATTGGCAAAACCAAGGAACTGTTGTAGGTGCTTACGAGAGGTGGGTTGGGGCCATTCTGTCACCGCCTTGATCTTGGCAGGATCCGCCCGGATGCTGCCCTCCTCGATGATGAAGCCGAGGAACGGGACTGAGGAGACGTGGAAGGAGCACTTCTCTGCTTTGACAAAGAGCTGGTTTTCCAGCAGACGCTGGAGAACCTCCCGGACATGGAGAATGTGCTCCTGAGGGGACTTAGAAAAAATCAAAATGTCATCGATATAAACAAACACAGTTTTCCCCAACAGGTCTCGCAGGACGTCATTTACCATGCCCTGAAAGACTGCCGGGGCGTTAGTAAGGCCGAAGGGGACCACTAGGTACTCGTAGTGGCCCAACGGGGTATTGAAGGCAGTCTTCCATTCATCCCCCTCCCGTATACGCACCAAGTGGTACGCATTACGGAGGTCGAGCTTTGTAAAAATGACGGCCTGCGAGAGGGGTTCAAATGCAGTATTAATAAGGGGAAGAGGATATTTGTTGCGGATGGTTATTTGGTTTAGCCCTCGGTAGTCGATGCAGGGCCGTAGTGAGCCGTCCTTTTTCCCCACAAAAAAGAACCCAGCACCAACAGGAGAAGAGGAGGGGCGGATGATGCCCGAGGCGAGGGACTCATGAATATACTCCTCCATGGAGAGTTTCTCCGGGCCCGACAGACTGTAGAGACGACCCGACGGGAGCTTGGCTCCTGCCAGCAGGTCGATACAACAATCGTAGGGTCGGTGAGGAGGTAGGGACAGAGCGCGTGATTTGGAGAAGGTGAGGGAGAGGTCGTGATATTGCTTGGGGACGTTGGACAGATCGGGTTCGGGTAAGTTGGTGCTGGAATTCTTGGACCCCGGAGGGGGGAGAGCGGAACGGAGACAGCTAGCCAGGCAGTGGCTGCTCCACGCCAGGATACGACCGGCTTGCCAGTCGATATGAGGGTTGTGAAGGCGGAGCCAGGTCTGACCCAAAACTATGGGGGATTGTTGCGAATTAATGAGCAGAAGTTGAATACTCTCCCTATGATTGCCGGATAACACGAGCTGTACGGGAACGGTGGAGTGGGTGACTAACCCCAGACTTCTACCGTCTAACGCAAAGGCAGTGATGGGAGAGGGTAGTAGATCCGTGGGGATGCCGGCCCTCCTGGCGAAGGTGATGTCCATAAAGTTGGCGTCGGCCCCAGAGTCGATAAGGGCCGACGAAACTTCGGACTTGTCCCCCCAAAGGAGAGTGGCCTTGAAGACCAGGCGATTCTGAGCTGCATGGCAAGGTATGATTGGGCTCGTCAGTACGCCCAGTTTTACTGGCGAGCCTATTCTTTTGGGCGAATGGGGCATGAGGCGATCTGGTGGCCTGGTTTGCCACAGTAAAAACAAGATCTTGATCGCAGGCGACGTTGGCGTTTGTAAAATTCAAATGTAAGGGCATGTTATGTAAGCTATACTTATTAATCATTGAAGTTGAACTACTCTTATTTATTACATTTTAATGTGGTGGGCAAAATAACTTCACAGAAATATATCCCCAGACAGTTTTGTAGCTCCAATACTGAATTTGGTCTGAAGTAGGCCTACTTTATTCATGATACCTGAGATTTTGAGGACATGAAGAAATCATGTAATATGCAAGTATTTTCAAGGGTTATAAACACGGCCCCTGGTGGCCTGCCAGCCACTGGGTTACAATATACAAACATGTTTATATATATATATATATAATGTGGCAGGTTGATGAAAAATGTGAAATGTAATATTTGGTTAAACTTACAAGTCAAGGGGGGGTCATTTAAAAGTTTTAAAAAGGTCCCAGAAAGAGAGACCTGGATATCCGCTTGGTAAAATAAGTTAAGAATTAACATGGCCGCTCCACGGATCAAGGCATTGCAGCCTATCCCCTTCAGTGTATACATGTTGAAGTGGTGCTAATGTCAATTGTAGGGCAATACAGTGTGCACTAGAGGATGGTACAACAGCTTGTACAGCTGAACCAGGCCCATCATACATATTGGATCAAATAGAGGAGATGCTTTTGAATGATGAGGTAGGGAATACCCTGTAAAATTGAATCTATCCTCCCCAGGCAAAACTATGGCTAAGAGTGCCTCATATCATGGGATTGTTTGGAAAAATCACCATATACTGCAGAGTCACATATTCATTTGGTCCTGGCTTTCACCAAAAAAAATTCCAGTATGAATTCTCATTTTCAGCCTACTGACTTCAAATCTACTAATCAAATTTAAATAAACATTTGTTTATTGTTTTGGAAGCACATTTGAGGATTCATAGTTTTCTCATGAAATAAACATGGAAGGACATTCATTTTAAACATACATTTCCAAAAAAATGAAATATTGTCCACAGTAAACATATGGAAATCTTACCATTACAATCCATGTATTTCCACCCAGCTTATTTGACAAATGAATACATGCAGAAAGCCCAACATTGTTCTTTAGTGTCCGCTACACGCGTCAAATTATTACTGAATTACAATTGAACAATTTTAGCACCGCTTTACCACTTTCCTAAGGAAGATAATTGTCCCTCCATCCTATGCCCTGTCATCAAGAGAAGGGCATTAGGTGTGGTTATGTTAGCCATACATGGCATTTCATAGGACTACCTTCATTTCAGAAGTTTGGATACCAGACTCACCTTGGCTGTGTTTGAATACTTTAAAAAATGCATCTTTCCTTCCTTGACCCCTTTGTGACCTGGAAGGAATAGCATTTCTTGAAAGGAAACATTCAACTTTTATTATAAATGAAGGAGGAAACATCTTATATCATTTGCTTCTTATATCATGGCTATACATGTCAGCAAGTCCCATAATGCTCCGCTTCTAACAGTAATAGTTGGGGCGACAGAAAGGTTGGTACATAAGTATAAGTAAGGATGGAAGGAATGAAGGAAAGACACACTTTGTAAATGTAAATCACAATGACTATAGGTCACAAATAGCCATATGTACAGAAATGTGTAATAACATGCACAATTGTAGCAATGGGAAGATATTAGCAAATAAGTACATGAAAGAAGACCAATAATATTAACTAAATCTATCATTAAACAAAAAGGCCACTTTTTAAACATCACTTACATAATGGGACTGTTACAAAGAGCTACTTATAATTTAAGACAGGTCAAAATATTAAAGTACATACTGTAGGTGCTGCTGGTTTCCATGTCAGTTCTGAGCAAGGTTTCCTCAAAATGATATCCCACGACAGTGTCCATATTCTTATGAAGAATTTCCTCTGCTGAAGATTGAAGGTAGCAAGGTAAGGAAACATTTCAAAGAATTTTGTCAAAAAAAAGTCCTTTTTCCTTTCCTTGCAACTTCTCCTTGACCTCGCCAGAAAACGTCACGGGGGTCAGGGAAAGGGGGGATATTTATAAGGAATGATAAGCGTTTACTGTGGATTTCAAAGCTCCTTCTCTACCTTGCGTCATGGTGCGACGTCCAGTCATATTGTTGTGACAGTTCAACATAGCAAACTACAACTTCAACTACAATAAAGAATTACTACAAAAGGCGCATCATTGCCGTCTGTATTTCACTTGAACCGTCTGTTTTATTTCGGCAAAATTTAGCCTTTTAATAAATTTGTCTGATTGTGTCATTGTTTGTTTACTTTCTGTTATAAGTAATGCTAACCAAAAATACTAGTTATTCACATTTAGATTTCTGCCATTTCTCAGGAGCCTTGTTTGAAATCTGTAATTCGGTAGGTCCCGGAAAACACCAGTGCTTATGTAAACATTGGCGGCATTGCATTGTGGGGCGCGAATGCTACCTTCCTTCTGAAAAGGATAGTCCAGAGCATCCCTTGTGAAAGGATGGATAAAAGGAATCAGGAAGCTCCTTTCCTTCTCAATATAAGAAATTTGAACGGGAAATATTTCCGGTTCATGCGATCTAAAGGATCCTTCCTTGCTCAAATTTGACTATTTTGGAATGCAACCCTAGGCTGTGTCCGAATGCGACCCTTGTTCCCTGTCCACTCAGACCCCTGTCTGCTATGTGCCCTGTCCCCTCACTTTGCAAGCAGTGTGCGAAAGAAATCCCTCAAAACTCTTTCCAAACTAGTGAGTAGTAATATATATTTTTTTTTAATTGAGAATATCAATCAGTTAACATATGACGATTGTTACAAAGTGTAGACTATGAATGAAGATAGAATGAACAAAAATAAAAAAAGAGTAGTTTGTAATATGAACCTATCTTGTACCATAGATATGAATATACGCTCTATGTCTTTTATGTTTTAACATCCGGGTTACTTACTGAAATTGTCGGATGAGTGCACCGTTCTGCAGATGAGTGTGCTCCTGAATCCCCTCAACAAAACCCTGAAAATAAGGGGTTCATCCTGGTATTTTAAGTGCCCCCATTTGTGAGAAAAAGTCGCCCGCTCAAAAGCTTTTTGACAAAGTGGACTCAAATATGCGCCCTCAAAAGGGTGTAGGGGTGGTATTCGGACACAGTCTCCTCAAGGAGGGAAAGATGGGGCCCCTCCACTGACCGCTGAGGAAGAATCACTATAAAGCATGTGTGACATCAGCACTGACCAGTAGTTCAGGTTCTCAAGTGAGGTTTCTGTCTCAACTGGGCCAATTAGAACAAATTGGTAGAGTGGATAAATGTTCAAGCACTGTCTGGCTGTGTCCCAATCTCTCTATTGTGCTTCTGATCTTGGATGAGATTTCTCCCCTAAGCCCTGGAGAAGCCATGCCAAGCCTTTTTTTTTAAAATTAATCTTGCACTTTATCTGAAGTGCACATTGTCTAGTAGGCTAAGGCAATGCTTCCCAAACTTTCTGAGCCCTTGACCCTCTCCATGAGAAACAACATTTTCTGTGACCCAGCCCTTATTAAAATGTAGCCTTATTTAAGTTCAATATAATTATGTGTACAAAACCTATAATAATTTTGATTGATTGAGTTTATTAGACAATATTTGGGGTCATTGTCCTGCTGCAAGGTGAAGCGCCGTGAGTTTTGAGGCATGCAGTTTGATCTGAGCTGATATGATGTTTCTGCACACTTTAGAATTCATCCTGCTGCTGCCTTCAGTAGTCATATCATCAATAAAGACAAGTGAGCCAGTTCCAGTGGCAGCTATACATGCCCAAGCCATAGCACCACCTCCACCATGTTTCACAGATGAGGGGGGTGCTTTGGATCATGAGAAGTTTCGGCTTTTTAAATGTACTTTTTTTTAGCAAACTCTAACCTGGCCATTATGTTCTTGAGGCTTACCAGCATCTTGCGGTGAACCATCTGACATTATGCTGGTATGATCTTGTCTTTTTGGTAGTCTTTGACACATCTATGCCTATATCCTGGAGAGTGAGTTTTATATATACAGTTTTATATACACACAGTATATATATATATATAGATATATATATATGGACACACACACACACAGAGTCTCACACAATATATTGTACCATATGATGGAGGCCGTTACATTTTAATTTAATTCATTTTGTTGTCAAAAATAGAGCTTTGGCAGTGCAGATAAGGAGGACTCTGAAAACTCCCTTAAATTGAAAGCGCCAAAAAATCTGTTTAATTTCACTGAATGATTGGACGCCAGTTGAAGTCATCTCTCTTTTGCTGGGCTGCTACGATTTGCAAGACCGCTCTCTAGATCACAAATACCAATAAATGTTTATCTAGCGCACAATCTTTCGGGCGGAGAGTCTTTCAAATGGAGCCTCAAGGTATTATTCATCCAAGGCCACAGAAGCACAGATGGAGGATGGAAATTGAAAAGAAATGCTTTCCACAAAGAGAATTCTTTATTTTTTCCAGAGACATTTCAGACCCCATTAGTTTTACAAATTGAGTTGGAGGTGCTTTCAACTTACCGCAACTCTGTGGCAACTTTGCATTCCAACTATTTATTACAGTGGAGGTAGAGAGTGTAAAACTGTGAAAGTTGCATCACATGAGTTAATGTAATGAACTTTAGATGGAATGTGTTACTCTTGCATATCCCTAAAAACGTAACAATAACAAAAACACCTTTGAGGTTGGTTTGTGTGTTTTTTCTTCTTTTTTTTAGTTTTCAGGATTAAAAAGTATGGTCAATATCTGAGACTGCAAAATAAAAAAACAAGCAAGCAAGCAAACAAACAACTGCATAAATGTATTGATGCTATAATAGACTATTTTGTGGTTGTTCAGGCTTTTTACAACCCTTGGTTATTAAGAAAATATTGTATTTCTGTGATGAATATAAATTTATCTTTATTTAATCTCGATAGATCATTGAGAGCAAGCTGTCATTTACAATGATGTCGAGAATAGTTACACAGCATATAATAAATACAAACATATAAGAATACAAGACAAAAAAAGAACAGTCAATCAAATAAACAATTAAAAGCAACTGCAGACTGTGGTGAAATGGTTGGTTTTGATGATTAAATTTTTTTAAGAAATTGACACCTCCCGGAGAAAAAACCCTGGGAATTAATAACAAAAACTATGTTTTAAGTGTGAAGTTTGGCAAAGTCAAAAGCCTCAAAAAACAGGAAATTCAAATTAGCACCACCAAGCCAAATTTCGGCTCTCTACACTATCAGGAATTTCAAGTATTCTGTTTTTTTATTTTTTATATCTGACTGCTATACAGTTCTGTAGCTATGTTGGTTTACTGTATTTCAAACAGCATGCACTCATCACTGGGCAGATTGTTTCAAACCTTCTCTCAAAGAGCCTAATTCATACTCTGCTGCATTAGGCTATAGAGGTCCCAATAAAGCAGGTTTATGCTGCCTTCTCATCAGACATTCTCATGATGGTGTCACATTATTGCTACCAGTGGTTTTGGGCCACATGCTATGCTATTATTATTATATCAAATTTAATGATTGCTTGATATCTGAGCAGAAAGAGCTGCCTAGCCTTTAATAAACACTTCGCTGATGCTGGTCATTTATTTGATAAGAATCATACAGGGCCCCCTCTTGACAGTGGTGATCCTGTGTAATCTGGGAGGCACGCCTCTCGGTTTTCTTTCCAGCCCTTCTCTCCTAGTGTTGTTTTTGAAGCATTGCAATCCATTGATACCAGGAAATCAACTGGAGAGGATAAACTGGATTATTTTTTTCTCAAACTAGCTGCTCCATTAATTACAAAGCAGATAACACATATATTTAATCGCTCTTTGACAACAGGTATAGTTCCTCGTGCCTGGAAAATGGCTCATGTATCTCCATTGCATAAAGGTGGAGATAGAAGTGACCTAAACAATTATCAACCAATCTCCAAGCTATCCTGTCTAGCAAAAATCCTGGAATCATTGGTAAATAACCAATTTAAAGCATTCCTTTCAGAACACTCTGTATTAAGCCCACACCAATCTGGTTTTAGAGCAAAACATAGCACTATCTCAGCCACTACATTAGTTGTAAATAACATAGTATCCGCCCTAGACAAGAGACAACATTGTGCTGCCCTGTTTGTAGATCTGTCAAAAGCATTCGACACAGTTGACCATTCTCTTCTTTTGCAAAGGCTATACAGCGTCGGTTTTGATACAGATGCTTGCAGTTGGTTTCAGAGCTATTTGTCTGAGAGACTTCAGAGTATGAAATTGGGGAATGCCCGGTCAGAGTTCTTGCCCATTACAAAAGGCGTACCGCAGGGAACAATCCTGGGTCCTTATTTACCATTTATATTAATAATATTCTCTCATCTTTAAGTGGCTGTCAAGTTCATCTTTATGCGGATGACACTGTTGTCTATTGTATTGCTGACTCTGTACAACATGCCACTGAGAACCTGCAACTCTCCTTCAATGCTCTACAAGATGAGCTTATTAATCTTAAACTGGTACTTAATGCTAATAAAACAAAATTAATGCTGTTCTCTAGAGCTAAAAATACTATCCACAATAATTTGCATATATCTATTGTGAATGGGTCTGACATTGAGAGAGTTACAGAATACAAATGTCTTGGCATCTGGCTTGATGAGAAATTTACATTTAAATTCCATATAGACAATCCTGTCAGTAAACTGTGGGGAAAAATTGGCTTCTTGTACAAAACCAGCTCCCCAATGACTAGCAGAAAGAGAGTTGTTGAAGCAGTTTTCATATCAGTCTTGGATTATGGGGATGTGGTCTATAGACATGCTGCTGCTTCCACTCTTAAGCCCTTAGATTCTGTATATCACTCCGCTCTCAGATTCATCACCGGTGATAGTTATGGTACTCACCATTGTATCCTGTACAACAAGGTTGGGTGGTCCTCTCTGGCAGAAAGGCGTGACATGCACTGGCATCTGTTCTTTTATAAAGCCATTATTGGGCAACTGCCACCTTATATCACCTTGTTACTGGACTGGACCTCTGGACCTTATCATACTCGCTCCACAAACTGGCTTAGACTTCAAGCCCCCAGAGTTAGCACTGAACTTGGGAAATCTGCTTTTAGTTTCTGTGCCCTCTACTCGTGGAACCTCCTACAATGTACTTTAAAACTCAACACGTTAGTATCCATTGATTGGTATAAATAATTATTAACTATTGTTACACATCCACTTGAACATTGAATAAACATAACTGAAGATTACTGTGAATAAACACATCCACTAGAAAATGTATAGCTACACACTGCTAGAAAGTTAAATCAATGTGCCTCGAGAGCACCCTAACAGACCAGAATAAGACCAAATAGCATTACAAATATCATCACATAGCCGATATAAAATAATCATAATATAACATTACAAATTTCATTGAATCATGACAAACAACAATAGATATATTGTAGTTAAATTTTTTTTTTCAAATTAGACAACTAATCTGTCCAAAATTCTACTTAGCTTTAACCCTATTCATTTTGGCCCACTAGAGGCAATTTTCACATAGTTTCTACTAGTCTCATTTAAGTGTCAATATCTCAAAAACTATTCACTGCACATCCATGGTTTAAAGCTTGAATTGAAGAGGCTCTACCATTGAGAAATTTGCAACAGAATACATTTGTCAGAATCATGACATACAGTATATAGCCTACATAATACGTATAATTGAGATGTCAACGACTACCACTAAGGGGCCACCGTGGATAGGGATAAAGAAGGATTTGTTCGAAACAGTTTGCACTTAGAAATGCATCATACTTGCTCAACTAACGTGAACCTTACTCCCAGAGTGTGCAGACCTGGCTATCTAATGAAGAACATAGGCTATAGAGAGCGCGTCACGTCATACTCTGAAAACCATGCCCACCATGGGGGAAAACAATCGGCACGAAACAGTATCACCAACGGGAAAACACCGGTAGCTAGCTAAGAACCACTGATCTCGAACATTTAATTTCAGGTCAGTGTGAAGAACACCACATTTCAGCATAGTCAAATGACTATTTTGGTACCCTGTATCTACCACAGAGGAAAAGGTATATTGACAAATGCAATATTGTTGGACTCCCTCTATGTCCCTTCTCCTTTCCTTGCACATCCTGGAGAAATGATCCCATGGAATGGCCAGAGGTTACATAGCTACTTTGATATTTAGAACTACTTGATCGAAATGTCAGCAGGTAAAATAATCCAAGGTTTAATCTAAGATCAAAACACCCAAGTCTAACTACACTTTACCAGTAACGTTATAGCGTATACTACTACTATTATAATTATTATGTTGTTATTAGTAGCCTAATACGTTACTTCTATTTCGCTATCTTAGCCTACTTGAACAGTTACAACCTGCATTTTTTTTTTTGTCTGGCCAAATTACCAACTGTATTTTAGCAAATTGTATTTTATGAAGGTTCTCAAAATGTTAGAAAATATATCATAAAAACGTGGCATGAGAAGAGTAGCCTATCCATTGAAAGCTGATTGCTTTTTATTTGTCTCACCGTTTGTTTGGAATCTACACGCATACAACGATAAATTATCGTTCTTCGGATGCCCACAACTTCTTTGAACACCATTACTGATTACTAAATTAATTGCTTGTGTGCTAGTAAGGTATGCAATATACTTCTCCCTGGTAAATATCTGTGTCGGTCTCTTACAGTCTTAAAGAGATACTGCAGAGGCTTTTCTAAGGCCCTTTTTTCCGCTTCAATTTGAACTGAAACTCGTGAGTAGGCGTGGTCATATGACGATGATGCCACGTAGTCATTTTATGAATATTCATACGGTCAAGGAGTGAAAGGGTGTGTCTTGGTGAACTGACTCAGTCCCCTTCCAGCTCTCTCCTCACAACTAAATAAAATGGCTGTATTAGTTGAGCAACGTCTTCGCGAGGAGAGGACCCAGGACGTTACCTAGCTAAGTTAGCTTGTTTGTCTGCCTAAAGTAACGTTACTATTGAATACATTCAAATACACAGCAAAACCCAGTCACACAGTAACGTTAGTATATTGAACATGGCTGATTGTAGCGCCCTCATAACTTCACTTGGTCCGGAGAGAATTATCATTTATTAGCTAACATTATTCATAAATGATATAGCTAATATAACTAACGTTAGCTATCTAAGTTACCAGTTCTCTCTGGACCAAACGGGGCTAAACTCACACACAATAGACTGCCTTGCATTACCTAACTTATCGATACATTCCGTCCGAGTTACTGGTTTTGCTAGGGCTACATCAAATGTATTATTGCTATCTTTTATTAGCTAACGTTACGTATTCATAAACGATAGCTCACACAATAGGTTGCCTTCAACCCCACATTAGCTATTACCTATCAGTAATGTGAACCGTTTGCAAAAGCATTTTTGTTGTAGTTTGTACAGATAACGTGCATGTAAACAGAAACAAACTAATGTCCCAACCGGTGTGCTTGCGGCCACTGCTGCTCTAACCTGTCCCCTCCAGAAAACCTATGTTGCCGTGAGGTTACTGAGGTAACGTTATGTCAGCGTAGTTATGAAGCTATTCTTGATTTGTCTAATACTGCTGTGCCGTAGTCGGGCATGCTTGGCCCAACTGTATAATAGTGGCCAATACATGTGCAATTACACAATGTCACAAATACAATGTAATAGGTATATTGTACTTAGCTGTTTTACTTAGCTGATGTAATGATTACAAAATTACATCCATCACTGTTGGGATGGCACCTGGCTTCAGCGACGGAGTTTTATAGAAGCCCATCTCAAAGCCAGTTAAATTGTGGTAGCAGTCCGGTGTGAAGTGCGCGTTGCACACTAGCTTTCTTCGGCAAGTCCGCTTGCTCTACACCGATAGCTTGAAGCCACTGGCTAGCGCTGGGTCTCTCGGCAGACTATGAAAGCTAGCAGAGCCAGTGGCGTTGCACCGAGGAACGATACATATCTGACTCCTTGGCATAATGCAGGCAAGTTAGCTAAAGATACCAAGTAGTAAGACGTCGTATATGAATAACTGTAGCTCGATATAAGTCGTAATATTAACGTTAGCAATAATACAAAGCAATTCGCATTTGAACTTGAACTAGCTAATTAGCAGTACAAGGGTCTCAATCTCAGAAAGAAAAAATCGTCGTTCTCTGCTTTTATACCACATGCCCAGCCAAGACCCACCCCTAGGACCACCTCAAGTCCACCCATTTTTATGTTAAGGCGTTCGTGACGTCACGAAACCCCGGAAGCCAGCATATTGGTAAGTCTACACAAAAACTCAGATAAAACCATTTTTACTAAACATAAAATTTTCGGACATAAACAGTTGTGTATGATCATAATCTAACTCAAAACATAGGTTGTCAACGGGAAAAGTCGGTTTTTGACTGCAGTATCACTTTAAGTTTATTTTTTACCCAATGTATGCTGGCTAGCGCCACATGGCAATGGAAGATATAGTTGTTTATATATTACGTTAGCTAAGAGAAATATTTTCGTTGCATTGTACTGAAAACAACTCCGTAACTTACGTTGAGTAAATTAGGCTATTGATTTTTATCTGATAAACCATGCTTCTTTTGTAAACGTTAGCCTTTTGTGATCATAGAAGTTAAATGAGCTAATGTTATATTGACTAAAAATGCCACTGTAAGTTATCTTAAAACTATCACTCTTAAAATGTGTTGGAGTCTATTGGTAGGATTTAGTCTAACATTACTTCTCTGCCAAAACTATATTCAGCAAAATATGTGGCTATTTTAAAGACAAACTAACATAACGTTAACTTAACATTAATTATCCTGCATTGTTTGGTACTTTTATGGGTTCCATGTGTGTTAGGGGCTAGCTAATGTTACTAGCTAGCTGCTAGGTGTGGCACTTGTAGCTTCATTACTGAAATGTTGTGGACATGCCTGAAAGGAGTAACGTTAGTAGCTAACATTTAGTTTGTTTTTATCTAGTTAGCAATAGTATCTGTATTCTTGCCAGCTTTGTCACTAGCTAACGGTAACTAAGTTAGCAGTTAGGCACCGTTCAGTCACAATTGTGTGGAACTGCTGATCACTGACCTGGCAAAATATCTTTAAAGCAAAATGTGCACATTGCTCTCTCTCAAGTTGATTTGTCCACACTTCTTGTGATTCAGAAAAATGTTATACCATGTACTTAACTCGATGAAAATGGCTTACTCTTTCCTATATTTTATGTCAAGATATTGTTGAGATGAGTTGATCTGCCAAGTGGCTTGGTAAAACGGCGGAGATATTGATGGGCGAAATTTGGGTTTTAACATTTGCAACCAAACCCAAACTTAGTATGGCAGAAAGGAATGAACCATGATCGCATTAGCTGATTTGTGCACCTGCACAGATGAGGGCAAGCATTTCAAATAACATCCGCTCACTAGTTTTAGAAAACTAGCTAGCTAAATATGTATCTTGCTAGATAGCTGGCTACCATAATGAATTGGCAAGAGTTGGCTAAAACATGGGACGGAAACACATCACTGTAAAATTGCTTGGCAGTTCATTATATCTGATTTTAATTCAAATCCATCAGATTAAATCATTTTTGAAGAGTAGCAGAAAGCAAGAGCAGCACAATTGTACAATGGATGACGGCTTTTACTCTTTATGATGTATGATGCGAATAAAAATTATATAATATTTTAGGAACTGAAAAAAAATATTGAAGGGAACAGAAGCCCACCACTGAAATCTATTTCAATATCCTAAACACTGGAAAACCATATGCAGAATGCAAATCAGGAGAAAAGAATCAAAGGTGAGCAAAACTGTGAAGGAAGATCCAGTATGAAGGCTTTGCATGTGTTTTTCCACACAAAGCCCCTGCATCTTTATTTTTGGTAACCACGGCAAGACATTTCAGTCAAATGTGAGCTCAGAAGCATAGCTTCTTTGAAGGGGAACAAAAGTAATCAAGAGAGCTGCTCCACTTGAATCCCAGTTTCTTTGGTATCATGTTAAATAAATCATCAAACCTTGTCTGCAATTCTCAGGGCTTCTACCATTTTGTACGGAGTTTCAATAATGTGCTTCAGTGGTTTCTCCCTTGAAATCTTCCCACAAATGAACCAATGTTCCATTTGTAGATACAACCTACTTAAAGGCCCCAGTGATTAATAAATACCCTGAACACCGAGAAGAAAATATATTTTGGATTTTTACATATATAGTACCAGAATAAAACTGCCAGCTGTATGATGGATGTTCTGTGGCCATGAACATAGTATATTATAACTAGAAAAATAAGTCTGAAGACAAACTTCAAGATAACACTTTGTTTTGAGAATAGAAATTAGACAACAGACAATAGACATTATTAGCAATGGCATGTACTAGTGTTCTGTTAGTTGTTAAGCTGAAACAAATATGAATAGAACCTATACCAGAACAAGGTCATTATATTCAATAGAGCTGATATTAACCCCTTTGTGCAGTTGCCTAGTGGCCATTATGCCGGCGGCAAGATTTTTCTCAACTGAGACATAAATTGCTCCTGCAGCCAAATTATGTGTGGGGAAAAAGAAACTCTGTGATGTATCTTTATTAATATACGGTTTGTGACAACTCCGAATATGGAGTTTCTAAGTGTCACTATTCTCCTGTAGCAAGTCCAATTAACAAGCAACCCCCCCACTCATTCTCACCTGCAACTATACCTACCAATGTGTGACATAGTGGACAATAGCATGTGTGAGATTATAAATATATTTCTTCATCATCTAAAATTAGTGTTCCGTCATAGCAACAAGATAAACCCAACAATAGCTCAATCGTATGCCAAAAAAGCTGTGAAAAGCCCTGCTCACTCAAATGCAAAATAAACATCTGAAATTCTTGTGTAATGATATCACATCATTCTACTATAAATATCTGCTACTAAATATGAAATACATATACAATCCTACCATTCGTTTTACACATAGAGATGTTCCTTAAATATCTTGGGCTCTATTTTAATAAACCAAACGCAATGGTGAACGCAAGAGTAATCGCTTGGCGGTATCGCTCTGAGGGCGTGTCGGCGAGAAATTTGGTAATTTCATGACGGCAATCTTGGCGCACCTTATGGCGGTATTGCTAAAAGGCTGGGTTTAAACGTCCAAGGTGTGTCTCTATGGTAGCCAATCAAATTGTTGTTCTCATGCTTTAAAAAAAAGCCAGTTGGAACGCAATCGCTCCATGCAATTTCATAATGAGCAACCCAAACGCACTGGACCGTCAACGACAAGAGCGATTTTCCGCACAGGAATCAGACATACTTGCAACAGAAGTACAGGCTAGGACTGTAGTAATTTATGGATCACAATCCACACCACCTCGTCTCCCAGAAGTTCGGAAGGCACGGGAGGAGGTGGCGAATGCATTAATTAGCCTACATTAGGTGATGTAGGCATGATTATGATTCAAATGGTAGGCTTATGATTCAACTGTGTCAATGTGTAATTTATATATTATAGGCTATTGGCCTATATGATCGCAAGTTTCTTGTAAGCTGTCCTGTTTTATTCTAGTAGTTTAAATTAAAATTAATTAATTAATAATAATTATAGGCTATTTGTTCATTAAATGGAAGTGTAATGTTGGCATCACCTATAGACACTACATAGAACTACATGACTAACAAGTTGCCAAATTGCCAGAGTCTATTGCGTTGCCGCTAAGGGGTGGTTCCAGCGGATCATAACGCAATGGGTTTTCGTTGGTTCAAATTGTCACTGAGCCGAAAGTATTTTAGAACACGCCCCAGACAGCGCCACCCATCCCACTGCAGCGCAAGCGAAAGGATGTTATGTTGAGAATTTGTTGATCCTAGCGGTATTGCTGAGAAACGCCATAGCGCCAGTTTTAAGACGTTGATGCTGTCAACAAGCTTGCGTTTGACTATACCGTCCCCTTGCGCTGGTTTGAAAATAGAGCCCCTTTTCTTTGTACTCTTTTCAATTAAATATATGTAAAAGAGAATTTACAAATCACTGCTTTCTGCTTTTATGTGCATTTTACATACTGTCCCAACTTTTTTGGAATTGGGGTTTGTACATGATTTGTACTAATTGTGTTCATAGATTATACAGGAGCGTAGCTGTTGATGCCTTCACAGTAATAAAGGGGGCAGTCAAAGTAGCTAACAGTAAAGTTTTATCAGTAGCTGCTGCAGTCATGGTGACAGAGTACTAAAATTGGTAGTACAAAGATTTACGAATTGTGGAATTTGAAGAGTTGAGAAACCAAATACAGACAAATCTCTCATTTAAACTACACTGAAGTTACTGTATGTTTAAATGCTGAATAATTGTGTAGTTAATGGTTACACAGGGACATTTTGGGACTCTGGCTTTCTGATCATGATACTGGGCCCCTGAAGTGTCATTCACAATTAACACTCCTGATCAACTGAGGCACAATGGAGTGTCTGTCCCGGGTTGGGCAGGAACTCCCCCCTCCTTTGAGAAGGAGAAAGGGGACCCCAATTTAACACAGACACACACACCCTGAGCTGATTGTAAATGGCTGATCCATCTGTATTTATTGATGGTTCCAAGGAAATTAGCCAATCTATTGTATGGGTGCCATCTACCAATTGGGATCAAAGGAATTTTGACCATAAAAACCCATAGAACTTTACCAACTTTGCTCTGATGGTAAAGATGCTGTCTTATGCCTACCAGACGCACCACGGAAACCATGACGGACTTCTGCCTTTCCCAGCCCGCATCTCGCCTGATCAGAGACAGAGTTGGCCTGCCACCGTCCACAGAATAAACCAAGCTGGTTTATTTTCAACAGCTGTTTTGAGGACACATTTCTTCGAACTGTTCCTCTACTGTCTCCCTTGCGGCCGGACCCAAGTGGAGATCTGTGCACGTCCATGTCGACCTGACTGGAAACCTGTCGCGACCCGAAGTTTCCAGGAGTCCATGCACCTGCCGGGACCTTGGACCAGCTGACGAGCTGACATCACTTACGGAATCGGGACTGGCCTTCCCTTTGTTACCATTAAGTATTGAAACGCATTTTATTTAGCACTGACATCAATTGATAGGCTAGCATAAAACCTGTAATACCCAGTTGAGATAATTTTACTGTTGGTTCCTACTGTTGTTTGTATTTTTCTTTTGCTATGCTCGTTTCGGTCGGGAATAGCCTATTTCCCTGACCTTAGTTTTACACTGTTAAAACTTTATATTTATGAGACTGATAAAATGAGCTAACCACAAAATATAGTTTAGCATGTCATTAACCCATAACACAAACTAACCTTTGTTAATGGTAGGACTGTTAGCTTCTATATTTAGCTGTCACATAATTATCGTTTCCTCTGATTAAGATTAAGACATAGAGGGCTCTATTTTAATAAACCAAACGCAATGGTGGACGCAAGAGTAATCGCTTGGCGGTATCGCTCTGAGGGCGTGTCGGCGAGAAATTTGGTAATTTCATGACGGCAATCTTGGCGCACCTTATGGCGGTATTGCTAAAAGGCTGTCCAAGGTGTGTCTCTATGGTAGCCAATCAAATTGTTGTTCTCATGCTTTAAAAAAAAAAAAGCCAGTTGGAACGCAATCGCTCCATGCAATTTCATAATGAGCAACCCAAACGCACTGGACCGTCAACGACAAGAGCGATTTTCCGCACAGGAATCAGACATACTTGCAACAGAAGTACAGGCTAGGACTGTAGTAATTTATGGATCACAATCCACACCACCTCGTCTCCCAGAAGTTCGGAAGGCACGGGAGGAGGTGGCGAATGCATTAATTAGCCTACATTAGGTGATGTAGGCATAATTATGATTCAAATGGTAGGCTTATGATTCAACTGTGTCAATGTGTAATTTATATATTATAGGCTATTGGCCTACATGATCGCAAGTTTCTTGTAAGCTGTCCTGTTTTATTCTAGTAGTTTAAATTAAAATGAATTAATTAATAATAATTATAGGCTATTTGTTCATTAAATGGAAGTGTAATGTTGGCATCACTTATAGACACGACAT
Organism: Synaphobranchus kaupii; assembly: GCA_029718625.1. Taxonomy (NCBI): domain Eukaryota; kingdom Metazoa; phylum Chordata; class Actinopteri; order Anguilliformes; family Synaphobranchidae; genus Synaphobranchus; species Synaphobranchus kaupii. Next base: position 24,844,366 of record CM056390.1, read on the forward strand.
AGAACTACATGACTAATAAGTTACCAAATTGCCAGAGTCTATTGCGTTTCCGCTAAGAGGTGGTTCCAGCTGATCATAACGCAATGGGTTTTCGTTGGTTCAAATTGTCACTGAGCCGAAAGTATTTTAGAACACGCCCCAGACAGCGCCACCCATCCCACTGCAGCGCAACCGAAAGGATGTTATGTTGAGAATTTGTTGATCCTAGCGGTATTGCTGAGAAACGCCATAGCGCCAGTTTTAAGACGTTGATGCTGTCAACAAGCTTGCGTTTGACTATACCGTCCCCTTGCGCTGGTTTGAAAATAGAGCCCAGAATGTTATATCAATTATTGTTTCTATTATTCACATATTCATAGTTGTAATCATTAAAACACGTATTTTTTCCAACCCATTGTCGTGTCTATGTTATTTCACTAAGTTGGGCTCTACTGACGTATAGAATTTTAATTGAGTGTTGAACTTAATTAATTCTGAATAAAAGTGACCAGACCTCACTACAATTGCAACATTTAGTGATGAGACATTATAACAACACGAATAACTAACTATAGGCTATCCTGTGATTGATAGTAGATAAAAACTGATGTTGCCAATAAATAAACAAATATGTGCAGATCATTCCATTTAATTTGAGGAATTGAGCTGAACAGAAAGTGAATTCAACAGACATGATTAAGTGTATCAATTTGAACTAACAAATCAAATCTAACAGATAATTGAATTTTCTGGATTAATTGAAATGGATTTGAGCAGAAATATTTCATTTAGCTGATATTTTTTACAGGATTAAGCTGAAACAAATATTAATAGAACCTATACCAGGACGAGGGCATTGTATTGAACTGACTAATATGAGCAAGGAATTAAGTTGGAGTGAATGGAACCGAACTAATATGACAAGGGAAGTGTTCACTTAAATGAAATGAACTAATATGTGCAGAGCATTTCATTTAACTGGACTAATCAAACAGAACAGAATCTGAATTAAAGTTAACAGACTAATAGAAGCATGGCCTTGTGTTGCTAATACATCACGTGGCGCTGTAATGGCGACATGTAGTCCAGCTGTCTCTCGTGTTCCTGTTTGTTAATTTGAATGTGTTTTGTTGCGTCTGGCTTTTTTCTTTTGTTTTTTTCATGCGCTGTGTGTCTGTTGTGGGACGGGGAAGTGGGCTGGAGATTTTTCGGGGCACTCCTGCTCGTTTTTATAATATTGACTAATTGTCTAGCAGGGATGGTTTTGTTTGTGGTCGTCACCATAGAGACGCATTCGCATTATGTTCAGGAATGTCCGTTGGATCTGCAGCCACGGAGTTTACCATCACTCTTCACCGGAGTTGAAGATGTCGGCACTGCGGGCAATCTTCAAAAGGCAACCAGGGGAAGATAATGCGGGGGAGGAGTGAGGCGGCGACTGGGAAGGCTTAGCTCCGTTTCGACAGTGGACAGAGACCGCAACACTGCGTGCAGCCTACGGAGGAGTTTGTGTGTTGGACTGGTTGATGACATTGGACATCTCGGGACAGCGGGGGCTATTTTAATCATGACGTTTGGCTGTATATATATTGGCATCGTCAGATTGATGATATGTAATTCAGAATGGCTTTATTTATTAAATTAGAATAAATTGTATTAACCAATTTAATCTCAATTACAATACAATGTTTGTGGACCATTGTTCAGGGATCACCTTCAGTTGCCCTGTTAGTGGCTCAGCACTCAATACTGAACCCAAGTAACTATAGATCACCCTTTATCAATCTTAACACGTGATATGCAGTGAGGGAATTCACCCTCGGAACTTATAGAATTCAGATGTCTCTATATGACTTTATTAGTGGATCATTCCATCAGCGTGAGAGAGGAAACATGCATTTAGTTTAAGTACTGAGGTATAATAGGTTGATGCGGGAATTCGCCGGGACTCTAACAGTATTGCGCTGCGAGTATTTAACACAATATAACAATACAACAGATACGGGGATATGGCTATATTGATATCACAATCTATCGTGGTATTTAACACTACACATACACTAAACATGAAATAACAGAACAATATCACTTTTATATCTAGGCTACTAAACACTATACGATAACAGTGAACAAAAGATGGTGCAGTACAACATGATATAGGAACACGTTGGTATTAATAGGAAATGCAGTGGTACGACTCAACTGGTAGTGGGTAACCGAGAGGAATGGAAGGGTTACTTACTAGTCGAGCGTGAACCAGGAAAAAGATGAAGAAAAGAGGAAGGATCTCCAAGGCCCAGTGGATGCATGACGCGCGATAATGCAGCTTCTGAGCGGAACGGAAAACTCGGAGGTCCAATAGCCCGGTTATTCAGTCTTTTTAGCGGAGGCGTGGGTCGCAGGAACTCGCCAAAAAGAAGCAGGAATCCAGGTGAAGTAATAGAAGAAAAATAAAAAAGAGAGCGAGCCCTTGAGGTCGCCCCCCCTAAAATACCTGACTGGCTAGGGGGGGGTCTACACTGCTATTGGTTGTTTGGAGTACCCACCTTCACCTCCTTGCCACAGTGCCCGTCTGGAGCAGGTCACACTAATTTTAACAAATTAGTAAGGGAATGTGATTAGGTTAGATAACTCTCAAACTCTACAAAATACATGTACATGGATATATTTTGTCTCTTGATTTTCGTTATGAATTTTGGGAGCTAACCATACCAAACACGATTACTTTAGGTTTAGTTTAGGGGGAGATTGTTGATTATTCATTAGCAGCGTGGGCTGGCAACCTCAGAGATGCGGTGCTGTAGGATAATAAGGACTTGGACACAGCTTTATTTATTCGGCTCCGTTAGGCATCAGAAACTGCATTATTATATCGAATAAGAGGCTACTTTCTCCATTCATGAGCATTGAAATACTGGGGACGCCCGCTAGGCGTCAGTAATGTTCTACGCAGAATATAAGAGCGCCGATTGATTCTTTGGGCGCCGTGCTGGTGCAATCAGAGGCTATCAGATAGCTCGTGGTTTGCGATGCGCAATCGTCTGGGGTTATGCTAGGTGGTTGTTAACCTCCCTCCTATTGTTATCTAGCGCTTTGATCCCCGAAGCCTGGAGATCCAGAAGTGAAGTGAAAGATAGTATTTGAATGTTACACAGACATAGGGGCATTCTTGGGGTTTTATGCAGGCACAAAGAGTTTCCTACTCAGAAAGAGGACTGGGAAAAGTAACACAGAATGATAATTGTCCTACAGCATTTTATATGTTTGTGTGTTGTGGGTCTGCCCCACTGTCTATGTCTTTTTTGTTGCTGGTGGCTACAACTGAAGTTTCCTTTTGGGAAAATAAAAGTTATTCTATTCTATTCTATAACAGTAAGTTGGCATTTTTAAGCCAGCTTAATGACTGATGTAAAACACAGGCACTAAAGACACAGCTGGTGACATGGACTGCCTGTAGAGTTGACATTTCAAGAAATGCAAAAAAAAAAACAACATAAAGTCATGAGACAGATTTACAACAAACTGTACAAATTTAAACACATTAACATGCCAATAAAGATTTGATATTAGGTTACGGCATGATGGATGGAACGGAGTAGCTACCACACATCATAACGGCTTCAACTACGTATGTTTTATTCCTGTAGCAAAAGTGTCACAGTGGCACCGCCAGCTGTGAGTTGTTGCAAAAAAGAATGGTCTATACGCTGAACAAATAGTTCTGTCCACCTGGTGGTACTATGGAGAATAACTACTCAAAACAAATCAATTAAAAGTGATCCAGATCCAAATGTACAAATACAAGCTTTTATATTATTAATAAAATTTAAAATAAATAAAAAATCCAGATTCTTGCCAACATCTTGATTCCTAGAAAACCGAGGCAGTCAGCATGGGGGCGGGGGGGGGGGGGGGGGGGGGGGGGGGGGGGGGGGGGGGGGGGGGGGGGGGGGGGGGTGGGGGTGGGGGGGGGGGGGGGGGGGGGGGGGGGGGGGGGGGGGGGGGGAGGGGGAGGGGGGGTTTTTAGGGGAGGTATGCTGCCTCTCTGATCAGGAAATGGGCAGCAGCTGCTCTAATGACTGATTAAAGTCAGCTGCAGCTGTGCCTGTGAGTGGGGCCACTGCTGTCCATGGTTCAGACACAGTGATGGGATAATAACCTCCTGGGGTCCCATCGGTGCCCAACAGACAGTGGTTGAGACAAAAGAGAAGCCCTCAGCTCCATCACTTGCACTTTCTGGCACCCCGCAGTCACACAACACACGATTATGCGCGATCATTTTTTTTTATATTTTGTTTCTGCTATCCAAATGTCCACGGCGCTCTTGGAACCTACTGCACAAATAAACTTTTCATTTGCTACATAGATAAAAATCAGAGAGGACAAAGTCATGACAACATCTGTCTCCATAGCCAGGCTGCTGAGGGCCTTTGGCACAATAAACCCCATTTTGAATTGGTAATCAATTCCAGGTATCAATTCCACACTACACAATATAGAAATGTACTTTAGGCATCAAACAGTGAAAATAACTGATAAAAAAACCCTGTATGTTTTCTCCTAGTGTTCTGGCTCCCTACCTCTTATAAATCTGCTGTTTGCACAATAACTCATATATGGGGTGGTGATGGTTCTAACATGAGTGTACGTGATAATATAAGTATACCTGCGTAAAATGTACATGCAAACAGTACAAAGCAAGAATATTGCTAATATACATTTTGCTTAACTTAATTCTATCCTGTTGTACCTATTGTTTGATTATTGTATAATTTTCCAAATGCCTCATAATTGTACTTTTATCATTATCATCCATAGAGTGATGCTCTGACATACAGTTCTCTAAGCATGTAATTTTCACTGATGTAAGACTGGTTGAAAGGTACAGAAATTAACAAATTAATTAATGAACCAAATCTCTTTTCTATAGCACTATTTATAGCTACTCATCACATGTAGTGCAAACTACACCTGTTATATCGGTTTACTCCATGGGAAAAGATTCACTCTTTTCATCAATGCATTTCAGCCAAGGAAAAAGTTATGGCTGCTGTAGATGACACCCTCGTCTCTCAACAAATGGAAATGTCATAATAAACCTCAGAAAAGAGCAAAGTTTACTTTGCAGAGCTAATAAAAATTAATGTTGCACAGGATGATGACATTATAGGGTCTATGCTGTAAAACATAAATGCCACTGAGTCAGTTGCCAGGATAGACTAAATACTCTGGAGAACTCGCACATACTGACATACTGATATTTTCTTCCTATTTTCTGAGACCTAAGGATTTGTTCTGTGTTCTCATCCGGACACATCTGCAGGAAAAGAAAAAGTGGTGCATCTGGCTAAAAATAAAACCATTATAATTCAGCTTTCTGTGTCATGCTTAATTGTCAAGTTTAATTGCAAGCTAATTCAAAAAAAAAAAAAATTTAGGCTTTCTTAACAATTTTCAAAATTCAATTTGAACGATGGAAAGTTTTACTTGAATGCTTTTAATAATGCACAAATTAAATAATTCATGTTTAAGTGCCTGCAGTCTGTTCGAGTTTTGTTAATGTTGATAACCATTACAGGGAATATAGTGCCATTAATGATCTATTTGTAACATGCGCCATCAGTATTCGGCATTTAAATGACTCATGTTAAACATTCTCCAGTCATTTGAAAATACCCTCACCTCGAGTGAATTATTTTAGAGAAATAATAATTAATAAGACACTTCAATAATTAATTAGAATAGATAGAATAATCATATATTACATGAAATGTATAATATCTCCACAAGACATGATTGTGATAGGATAGGTTCGGAAATTAATTGAAGATTCTTGCTGTAAAGTTTCTAAAGTTGGAGGCATTCAACATAATATAATTAATATTTCAAATTATATACCTATATACCTGCAGGTTGCATATGTTTTTATTTTTAATGTAAAAACATCAAGGTCACAAATGTTAATTGCTTAACTCAGAGGTGTCCAATCTTATCCGAAAAGGGCCGGTGTGGGTGCAGGTTTTTGTTTTAGCCCAGCACTAAGACTTTGATTGAAGGACCATCATTAGTTAATTCATTGAATCAGGTGTTGTAGTGCTGGGCTACAACAAAGACCTGCCATCCACACCAGCCCTTTTTGGATAAGATTGGACACCCCTGGGCTTAACTGAATGCAGTATGGATGTCGTGGATGTAAAATGTACAAAGCAAAATCTAAAGCTATTCTTAAATGTGAGGTACCATAAGGGTCTTCTGGTCTTTTGTTCTCAAAGAATAAATTTGCACATCTCTGCTTCTGCATTCTGTTGACGGGCTAATATTTTCCATATGACTTGCTGAAAGCTATGCTGTGTGTGTGTCAATTTGTCAGTGCCCTGCCAAGTCCAGCATTAGAGGCTGTCTCATGGAGTCATGTCTATTTCCCCATTTTGTCATGGTGTAATCTGAGGCGATGGGAGAGCAGTCCTGGAGACAAAATTATACAGAGGTGATAAGAGCTGAACCTGTCTGCTAATACATTCATACAAGCATGAAGCGTTATCCAATTAATTAATGAACAGGCATTAGTATCTCCTGTCAAAGCTCTGCACAATGCTGCCCACACTCACTGATTGTCAAGTGAGAAAATACATCCTTGGGCTTTTGAAAGCAGCGATGACACTGTCACATCAGAATGTCTGGTTTTATAACCTATGCGAACAAGCGGTTTTCAACAAATGAATAAGTAAATGTATGGCCTGCAGCCATACCCTTACATTGAACTGGTATACATTTCAGAGCCAAAATAATAAAAAAAATAATATTCTGATGCCTCATGTTTTCTCACAATATTATATATATAATATGAATTTGGCATATTTAACAAAACATGCTAATGTTATGCAAGATAGCTACAAATTGTGCACATGCAGAGCATCAAATCTACTGAAACCATTTAAGTCCTTTTGGAATCTCTTTGCTGCATGTGTTTCGCAAAGAAATTATATAATTCATCTCATCAGAATATGAGACGGCTTTGCAGTTGAATGGCAACTAAAACACACAAAGTCACCTGCATATCATCCAGCTTCCAAAGGATTGGCTGAAATATTATTATTTTCCTTTACATATTTGGCAAATTCAGTTTACTGCACTAGTATGTCAAGAAGACTGGGGTGAAAAAATGCCAGTGACACATGTTTTCAAGTGCCAGATTGAAAAGTTTCGCCCAATTGAAAATGGGCTTTCAAATGTGGCCATAAGACAGGAAGTGTCTTCTGCAGGTTATTCTCAGGTTGTGAGGCCATAGCCACCAGTTACATACAACACGCGCCATCAAGATCAGCCATGCCTCGGTTTGGGTGTTTTAATTGCGAAAGACTGTGACTCTAACCCATGCCACATACCAAGGACACATCAAGCTTATGATTTGAGATTTATGTTCCATCTGCATGCAGTGAGGGAACATTACCTGCCTACTAAATAGCAACAAATAAATATCAAATGTTTGGCAGTTGTAACAGACCGTTGTTCACGTACCCTTTAGGTGACTCACATTGGACAGTGAACAATTATGTGATGTGATTTGGCCAGGTCCCCCTTGAAAAAGAGATGACTATCTCAATGGGGACTTCTCCTGGTTAAATAAATAGAATATTAAATATAGTACATAATATTAATATATTAAAATAAGAATACTCATGTATATATATATATATATTAAGGCAAATTGAATATTCAGTGGTTAGTGATAAAAAACAACTCCCAGAGACAAGGGTTTTTTCATTCTTATATAGAATGGATACTCAAATCTGACCCTTGAATCCAAATATGGTCCTGTTTTTCTTTCCTCCCGATTAGCTGAACAATTACTGCTACTGATTGGCCAGACTGTCTTCACAGCGGACTCCTAGGTAAAGGGAATGTGGAGAGCCATCAATTCTTGGCCCTCGAGGACTGTGATTTAAGTAAGATGTGAGTTGATCAAATATATGCAGTAATCAGTAATCAGTAATACTGAATGCACACTTTCTATAGAACATAGAATCTGTAAAATGACAAGTCATTTACATTTTCCCAAGCTATTCAATCAGACGTAATTTTGAATCAGTGCAGTGTGAACCTGTTCCATTAAGATTTGTCCTTGAAATGTTTAGTGGGTGTAAAGTACAGTGCGTGCCACCGGCCTGTTTTGGCTCTACGAGAGATGTAAAAAGTGTCACATTTATTTAGCAGTTTATCTAGCACAATTTTGAATAGTTTTCAATGTGGGAATTTGAGGGAGGCTAGAACGGAGTGACATACAGATTACAAAGAATACTGAGTAGTGAGACTTGAAATATCTCAATATCAAATAGCAGGTCATGTTTTAAAGAAATGTTAATGTTTTTCATTCTTCCAATAACATTTCAATAACAACTTCACCAATGTCTTCTGAATGATCATACAGTATACTCACTTAATACATGTGATAATAATTACGGCCATGAGATTTTAACCAGTAGTTCTGTCCCCTTATCATGAAGAGGGTTAGGGTTAGCAGTACTTTCTATAGCCACTGGTTAAGCAATAAACACTTCACAGTACCTCAATCACCTGAATCATTTTGTTACTTCAGAGACTTTTTCCAACAAGTTCTAAAATCGGTCCTTAATTGTATCAATGGTTGCATTCCTCTGAATGCTTACCACTGAATACTGCAATTAGGGTACTTACAATGATGCCTTGAAGGTAAGGAGTGGTAAAGGTTAAATGATTCCCAGGTCACATATTCAGAAAAACATATGGAGCCCAAGATTTGGACTAGCAGTACCAGTAATGGCACTTGTTGAATGGGTAATTTCATATGAAGAGAATGCTGTAAAGGGATCATTCACCTTCTGGAGTTGTTCATATATTATTTCAGCTTTAGTGTATGTTTTTGATTGGCCCAGATAGATTTGTGCAACAACGGATATTTTAAAGTATCTAAATGACTAGTCGTCTTTACAATGACTGGTGTAGGGACATTCAGGGGGTTGTTGTCTAAAGCAAGAAAACACAATTCAAATAACTCCAAAGCAGCTTGTACAAGAATCACTTTCATAGGTTTTTTGCAGAATTGTAAAGATAAATATCAGTTTTTATTTTGTGCCAAAATATCCTTAGCAGACTCAGATTAGTTCCAAATGAAAATAAGATTAAAGATTATTTTTTAAAGAACAGTCGGGTAATGTACACACATACAACTTCTGGAGGCATAATGTCCCTGTACAAGCTGCTTTATACTTTAAGGGCATAAGACCTTTAGTCGCGTCATTAGCTTTGCGTGTGCTAAAACAATTTGCACACGCAAAGCTAATAACACGACCAATGATTGGTACAAAACAAATACCGTGACCAATCATTGGTCACATTATTGGTTTTGCATGTTCTTAAAGGTTTTGCACAAGCTAAAGGTCTTACTAAATCAGGCCCTAAGTATTTTCTTGCTTTCGGGCACAACCCCCTGAATGCCCCTATAGCAGCCATTGTGTCACCCGGGACTTCTCTAGAGATAATGCACATATCTCCGGTCCAGATCATGGTCCTTGGGCCTCAGAGCAGTGCACATTTTTGTTATAGCCCAGCGCTAACGCACATGATGCGGCTAATCATGAGTCCGCTGATTAGTTTAAACAGGTGTCCCAGAGCTGATCTGGAACAAAACCATGCACCAGAATTGAAAATCTGTTCAAGATAAAAATCTCCTTTCCAAAGGACCACAATCAACATTAATCACTGAGACCTGGTTTGGGATACAGCATCACTAAAACGTGAAGTTAAGTTATATGTATATGCAGAAAATCACTGAAATGCATTCCAGATCAGCTCTGAGACACGTTTTTAAACTAATCAGGGCTTCATGATTAGGTGATCAGCCGCATCATGTGCGTAAGTGCTGTGCTATCACAAAAATGTGCAAATGTGCAACTCTCTAGGGCCCAAGGACCACAATTTCAAACCACTTATCTATAATACTTCCACAGCACTAATAAGAGATGAGTGCTGTGGATTATTCTGCATCATAATAAACCTAATATACATTTGTAACAAAATCCCATCTAGGGACAAACACAAATTAGCAAATTAGTCTGTGCTATAACTTTTATGATACATGGCATCAGGCTATTTACAAAAATATGTATCTGTCCCTATTCAAATAAATATTAAATAAGTAAACAAATACATATGTAAGGAATAAACCACAATGGGCTGTTCCGTTATTGGAAATAATCTATGATGGGCGATGTGATGTGGCCGAAGTGAAATGCGCAAAGTACATTATTTTCCAATAACGGGACAGGCCGGAGTGGTTTATTCCACTTATACCATGGTTACCAACAATGATTACATATTACTTACTTTTATCTTTATTGATTTTTAGCTACAAGAAAAAAAACTACAGGTAACATGTTTTTCTAAATCACATTCACAAGGTTTTGATCCAAATAAACATCATGATAGATTTCAGTTCCAATATTCCATTTTATTAATTTTATCGAAGGATACACCCAGCAGATCTCTGGCTGCGTGCGCTGCAGATACTGATAAAGTGAAATGGCCGTCAGCTCTGGTACAAAATAGCTTCTGAGTCTGCTGTTTTCCTGTAGCTAGGTGCTCCAGAAATGTATCTGTTGCTAAGTGAGGGTTTGCCTATAAGTACGAGTTTCATTATAGGATTACTCATGTTGGGTTATTTTCTATGCCAATAATTACATAAAGTAATTCCATAACAAGTAAGCAACAAGGATGGCCATCTCATCCAGTAGCACTTAAAGATCAGATTTAGAGACCACTGTTGTAGTGAGTTTTTTTCTGGCAGCAAAATATCTTGTAAAAACAAAAAAAATAAAAATATATATATATATATATGTATATATTACTTTTTTCTGTTTGCAGCAATAAGCTTCCATATTATGTTATATGTACAGAGTTAAAGAATATTTTCATCTTACCTTTCAGGGCTTCCGTAATAATGTATTAATGGTAATAGGAAAAACAGTACACAATATGGGTTCACTTCCATACATATTACATAGAAAATGCTAATGTTTGTGCCATGTGACCTTCCTTTGATCAATTTCTTAATAAAATAACTTGAAACAGAAATGTAAAATAGCTATTTGTACCAGACATTTAGATTATTTTTCTCTCCAACCAACGGTCAGCTTTGTGCCGCATGTTGATATCAAGTGCCATCTCGCTACTCCAGTCCCTCTTTCTAAAACTCACTGAGGGCTTTGAAATGCTAGCCACATGATCCCAAGGATCACCCCTGCGTTTTGCCAGCATATTAATTGAAATCATATTGGCCTTGCAGAGACATTGCTCTGTGAATTCTCAAAGTCTCCACCCATAAATGTTTAATGACATCAAGGTAAACAAAAACAGCGGCGGAGAAAAAGGTCCCTTAAAATGGAAATGATGCCCACGTTGGATAAGCTCATTAGAATTCATATCATGTGCTGCTTTCTGCCCTCAGTTTGTTGCTCTCTCTACATTCTAATCTGCTTATCTTTCATAAACAGCAATTTCCAACTGAGCCATCATGGATAAACTGGAAAAATCAGAGCACATTTATAGTCAGCGATGATCAGATGCTTCTAGTTATCTGCAACACTGTAGCAGTCTTTAGTGCAGTGTGGACAGTGATTCGTAAATGGTTTTGAGACTGCAATTGAAATAAATTCTTATGAGATGTTAAGAAGCTTTATCCATGTGAACGTCTTGGGAAAATATCTCATACGGTACTTTATGAAACATCCCCCAGGAGATTCACACCCACATAAAGTCATATGTCTCACAGGAGCATTTCAAAGTCATTCTGAACTCTAGGGCCAGATGGAAACTGCCCAGCAGTTAGCACTGGAACAGCCGAGGCTGTCAATTTGACCCCATGCATTTCTCAAATATTCTGCTGCTGTGAAAGATGTTGAGTTTCCCAGACACTTGCACACTCCCACACACATGCCTCTCAGAATTAACTAAATAAATTTATTTTTATTTAGTATACACCAGTTTTTTAACTATAAAATAAAATGTGTGGCCAGTGATATAGTAGGTACATATTGTACCTGTGGTGCATTGCTACACTGTTACAAATGTGTTCACTGGGATCTGAATCGGAAAGAAATGTTGTCTTGCAGGAACAAAAAATAAATTAATAATGAAATATCCCCGGGACAACAAATTCCATACAGATTCCAAATTGAATTTGTATCATAAGCTGATGGGTAAATAAATCCGTACAAACTAACCATCATACACAGTCCTACTTTTACAGTTTGTCTCATTGTTGTAATCCCCCGGTGTGGAACAGTATTGTAATCTTGCTTCTCTATTTTGTGGCTCGGAGAGCTGGTTCTCTCCGTCTTTATTACCTCTGCTGGTCTCAGTTGACAGGAAGCATATTTACATGAGACTCTATTTCACATTTGACTCATCATTGTTCCTCTCTGCTTCACTAACCACCACCTAGTCTTAGCATACATTTTTGGTGGCAGTTCTTCAGTAAAAGAAAAGTGGATTATAATCCATGTGGCTCAAGGTACCCTTTTGCACTCCGGCTGCCATTATTACCGCTAAATCCACGGTTACTCATTTGTCAAGCAGGATGATCTAATACCGCCGGCTGGAAAGAATGAGTAACAAGGTTACGTTCATTTTGGGTTAGGCTGCTATTTGTTTTCATTTGGTTAAAGTTGTGCCGAGTACATTGCGCCATCCCCTTGACGTGAGTGTGTACATTGTGTTTAAATAAGAAGAAATGGAGGGTAAATTTACTTTCCCTCTTTCATAGAAGAAAATGCTTTGCCCCTGCACCTTCTCATTTTAATATTAAAGATTCCACTGCAGAGGCACAGGTGTTTTATAATGACTCTCACAATGCTGGGTAGGGGGACGGCACATGACCCAAAATAAATTGGTTAGTGTAGCCACCTCTCCCCCCAATGGAGACTGAGTTTGAGCCTGCATTACAATATATTTACAATACACTAATAGTAAAAAATGTATATACTACAAGTACAAGTACAAGTACAAAAGCACACTCTTGTTACTTAAAGTATACTTTAAAAAAGCGTACTATTTTGGTAGCCAAAAGTAACCAAAAATACAAAAAAGTATAATTTCTATATATATTTAAGCACATTATAGCAACTTTTAACAAACAAAGTAAATTATTTGTGGTTTCAATTTAACACAACTTTCGTATATTACTTCTGAATGCTTAAAAAGTATTCAAAGTATACTTACAGAAAATATATTTAAGTATACTTCATTTTTACTTGGCTATGCTGTATTGAAATGTCTTCAAAGGACAGAACATGACAAACACATCATACTTATACACAATCATTAAATTTACCTAAATACATACCTTGATGTAGTGTACTTATAGCTGGGATGATTACATTGATATAACGTTGTTGTTAAACCACAACTAAAATGATAGATACGCCTCTGCAAAGTTGTTGATGGCCTGACCAAGGAATTATCACTCTAACTTGTCATATCTAATTACTGCATCTTTAAACATACAATATTAATGTCTCCACCAGCAAGAAAAAAAAATGCTTGTGAAAAATAGCTTTTAAACATATGGGGCCCTGGGGCCCCTATCTTACACCCGGCGCAAAGCGGCGCTAACCCAAACGGCGCTAACCCAAACGCAAGTGTCTTTGCTATCTTACACCCGGCTACCGATAGCCTATATCTTAACCATAGGCTATCGAAGAAACCTTATGTATGCACAGCGAATCCGCTGTCACAAACCATTCTATTTACTTACAGGCTGTATTCCTAGATAAACAGAGCTGTATTGTAATGACATCTGAAGCGCATTTTCAGAACTCAAAAGTCCGTCTATTGCAGTGCGCAAGTTTTCCATTGAATGACAATTCACGCATTAGGTGTAAATGACAATTCGCACATTAGGCTTGATATAGGTGTTATCAGCTCCTTTTTAATGGATAGCCATTGTCCCGTACCATCGCACATCGCCTGGATGTTGATGGAGTGGGCTGAGACCAATGTAATGTGGCATCGTTTCCCTTCACCGAGGGAAAGGTATGTGGACCTATGGAACCTTTTATTATTATGCATTTTTGATATAGCCTACACAATAATAATATAATATATTGTGATCTAGATATTTTAGTCATGCTTGTGCGCGCCCCTGTGTGTAACAGACAGGAGGGTACGCGCGTTGTGCACACGCCTATGTAGACGCACTTATATGCGCTGTTAAAATAACATGTAAACAACTGCGACATGACTTTAGACCAGGTTTGTGGCGGTTCTAGCGCAAGCGCTTTCTGCTGGCTCAAGATAGCAATACGCCAAAAAGAATCCTGGCCACTCCTCATCTTAAGACCAACACGCCCAGTTCACTTGTGATGGTGCAAGAATACATGCTAGTTAAAGGACATAAGCATTAGGCGTTATAATGAACCAAGCACCAGGTGTAAGATAGCAAAGACACTTGCGTTTGGGTTAGCGCCGCTTTGCGCCGGGTGTAAGATAGGGCCCATGATGATCTTGGATCATTTTTCATTTGCAGTCCTTCATAATGAAAGTGTCTCGGGTCGCACAAATATAAATAATCATCAGAAAGACTGATAATCAGACAGACTTCAAGGAAAGATGAACACTTTCACATTAATGCATGCAAACCTTGGGCTGTCAGTATGGCTGTTGTATTGTTTGTGACACATGGCTGGAGGTTTGTGGGAGGGAGGTTGGATCAAAATATTAGATTTAATTAAATGAAATAGATTAAAATAAACAGCATTTCATTCATTAAGCCCACCTGAGTTCTTTTCAGGTGACCTCACCATTTTGCTTCACACCCTTGTCCTGTACGAAGTTCATAGGTTTTCGGTCAAACTTGGAATCTAATTTCTGATTAAAATAACCCATTTTCTATGTTGGAAATAACACTAATTGTTTACATATTTCAATATTTCACAAATTAGTTTGCTTATAAAATACAAATGTCTTTCTTTTTTCCTTTTTTTAAATGTATACTTTAGAGTGTTACTGTCAAGAGGTAGTGTTGCCAGCTAATAAAACTAATAATAAAATACTGTTAGGGGCACTGAAGTTGGCAGTGCCAAAAAAATTCAGCTCACTGATTTCATTAGATTTTATCTTAATGTTATTAATCTAGCTTAGTGGGTAGCTTTATCTTTATAGTCTACTATGCCTAATATTAAATACTATCAAACTAGTCTCCCTGCTGCTTTGTACAATCAAAATGTGGTTTTATTTCTGGGAAATTAACTTTTTTAGCCATATAGCTCATTAGATTTTTTCACCTCAATAGTTTTAATTTTCCATATATAAAAGTGGCAAAAATTGTATGACAAAATAAGAAAAGATTCCACACACTGCAAAATGCTCCCTTATGCCAAGTTTATTTATTGCCAAATGCGATGTTTTGTGCAACCACACTCTTCATCAGACATAAAAGAGAGGAGCAAAGCATCTCTATTTAAACTGTAAGTCATATGATAAAAGATTACCATATACGAATTAATTACACACATACAGATATTGAAACCTTGTTACCATATAGTACATAAACAGAAATGGAAAAAACCACAGTGAAATATGCACAATATATACAATATTTTCAGTATGTAAACAGCACCACAAAAAATAATAATGGCAAGGTATTTGCAAACCTACATTGCTTCAGTATATATCCAGCTGTATAAATTGATAATATGTAAAAAAAATAAAAAAAATAGATATAGACCAGTCAAGTGACCTTTTTGCACAGCTTAAATAGAGGTGGTTTGTTGTTGTCTTTTATGACTGATGAAGCGAAATGTCGCATTCAGTAATAAATACATTTGGCATAAGGGAGGATTTTGCAGTGTGCAGATTCTTGTCTTATTTTGTCCATTTCATAAAACTTACCTTGAAAACGCTGTTGTTTCTTGCAACAACAGCTCTGCCCCACTGTTCTAGAATGTTTCTATGATGCACCATACTGGATTTTTAGCCGTGCTGTGGTCCTGTGTTTACAATCAAAGAAGTCTCCTATTCAGTCCTCAACGGCCATCTAGCTACCTAACGTAGCTAGCTAGATGGCCGTTGAGGACTGAATAGGAGACTTCTTTAACGTAGCTAGCTGGATAGCTTGAGGTAACGTTACTTACAGGTGACAGGTCCAACAGAAAACACACCAACTCCGCGTTGGTTTTCATACCCTTGCTAAACTTAAGCTGTCACCATCAAGTAAAAGCAAATCCTAAATTGACTCTGAAAATACCCTGCCGGCTTATTGCTTGGCTTTGCTGTACTTGCGCTTCTTCACCTTTGCCATTGCAGTAGCTAACGCTCTGCCGAACCCCCCCCCCCCCCCCCCCCCCCCCGCCCACACACAGGCTCTATAGCCACACCCACCCCCTCCCTACACAGAAAAGAGGGTCACACCCAGAAATGTCCCGAACACATCTTAGAATAATTAATACTAAATGCGGTATGTCATTATGAACATATTACTACTGCAGAAATTGTATTTCTTTTTTTTAAAGAAACCATCTAGCTAGGTATTGGTAACTTATCATTACTATAATGGTGAGCCAGCTGTTCAAGGGAAGGAAAATACAAACATTCAACACTGCATATGCTCCCTAATTTCAAATTTTATTGAAGGTGACATTTCGAGCTACCACGCTCTTCATCAGACATAAGACAAGGAACAGAGCACCTCCATTTAAACTATACCAAGAAGGTCATGTGACTGGTCATCTCACAAGTTATGTGACAGATTGCCAAATTCAAATACATTGCACACACATATAAATATTACAATCTTGCTACCTTATTACTGGAATACAAAAATAGATACAGCAAAAACCAGTGAAATTTACACCAACTATAATATGTACACTATTTACAATATACTGTATATAATATGTAAAGAACTACACACAATGTATAATAGAAAAATATATGAAAACATAATTTTTTTTCATATACTCATGACCTAACGAACACAGTATGTAATCCGTTGCTTAATAGAGGAACCTCTAAACTGCTGTGTAATCAACTAATATGTACAACAGCAAATTCAAAAATTGATGTTATATATTTAAAAAAGTCTTTTATTATTTTGACTCTTAAGGCAAGGTGCCAGGTAGAAGTACAACACCCAAACATTTTGTATTGAATCATGAACCTTTCGGCACAACAAAGGACCAACTTTCATAAGAAAGGCCGCAAATCAAAATCCTCGTTGAGGCCTTTAGGAGCTAAGGTGTCAAGTGTGTATATCCAAAAGGCTTGGGGAATTTATATTACACCCCCCCCCCCCAACGTGGACATTAGACCATCTCTATGCCTACATATTTAAAAGAAGAAACATTGTGATTCTCCCTTTTAAAATGAACAGCATATAGTGCTGGAACCTTTGTTCTTGTCAGGAGCCTAGAGAAGTTAGCATACCAATAACTGCGTTTTGATCTTTTTCCCTTTACAAGAATCCAACCAACAAGATAAGTAAAAGGGAATTTAAGCTTTATTTAACATTTCATTAAAAAAAGTTCAACACCGTGTGCTCACACTTCCCTTCTACTTTCCTCCCCCATTGCTCTTAAGATAATTCCCCCTCCTCAACTGCCCCCTCTTCCGCTCCCCCACACTCCATAGGTAAGCTATAGATGGCACTTACAGCCTGCAAATAGCTTCCCCAAAGATCAGCATAGGATTGTGCAACCCCATTCTCACTCTCACAGCACACTCTTAATAAGCACACATTGAATTCCACTCAAGCCTGCTGCAGTACGCCTTCCCTCTAGGCAGGAAACCCTTTTTGTGCTGGCGAGGAGGAGCAGCTTCACACCCAGTCACACACACACATGCAGGCGGACACAAAAGAAAGAAAACCAAGTGGGACGTAGCCACAGCCCGCGCCACTATGCAGAGCCTAAGAACATCCAGAATTAAGGCAAATCCCCCTCCCCCCCATCCCCACTGTCAATTGGAAACAAATTCTGGGCTGCCAGAACTGGGGCCACACCTCAAGAAATGCTCACTGAAGAATATTGGTCCCTATTACATTACAATTATTTTTAATTGTAATGTAATATTCCTATGGACCCTATGCACCTGCTTAAGCATTTATTGCCAACTAAAAGTTACACGTTTTCTAAGCAGGTATTCACATGCTTATCTTTCCCAGTGCTTCATGGTATGTACTGGGAATGTACATTTGCAGAGGTTAAGCACGCCCCAAGGGCTGGGAAAAAATACTGGCACTGGATTTCCACTTACTCCGCATTTCTAGTATCTCCCACTACTCCAAGCACCAATTATGAAATTAAAAGGCTCGTAAAATTGGCAAGATGTGTGGCGTAGTGTAGTATAATGGTTAAGGAACTGGCCTTGTAACCGAAAGGTTGCAGGTTCGATTCCCAGGTAGGACACTGCCGTTGTAACCCTTGAGCAAGGTACTTAACCTGAATCGCTTCAGTATATATCCAGCTGTATAAATGGATAATATGTAAAAAATGCTAAAAGCTAAAAAGTTGTGTAAGTCGCTCTGGATAAGAGCGTCTGCTAAATGCCTATAATGTAATATAATGTAATGTAATGTAGTCCCTAGGGTGGCTGAGGAGGTTTCTGCACATTTATGGTGTATCACCTGAAGTCACCTTAAAGCTGAAGAATATTTTAAAAGAATAAGACTTCCTGTATGTAGATGAATCCATATTTGGGATAATTTTCAATAGGCCAGTTTGACACAGTAGCCTATTAAAAAATAAGTAGCCCCTCACTGTGTTAAAAATACTCTACTTTTTGACTTTTTGTGCATGACCATCTCCCCTGATGTCATTTCTAATAGAACTTCCTCAGCATGGGCACCATGGGCACATATAATTAATATTTCCACAATATGAAGGAAATCTTTTTTTTAAACATTAGCGCTGAGGTGCACAATTTTGGAATTGAGTTGACTTTCAGTGTGTATGTATCTCTGGTGTGAATTGGCCTTATTGTGTATGCATCCATGTTATAAGCCAATGGAAAAGCTCAGTTGTTTGAGTTTATTTAGCTGTTTGTTTTTCAATGCGCAATGCTAAAACCTTTTTGTTTTACGATAAAGGTTGCTTTCCTGCTGTTTTTTTAGTCAGAGCCCCGTTGATCACCTGTACTGTCCGCTGAATACAAGTCTGAAAACATTTCTGAAAACAAGTCGTTGACAACCCAACTTTGAAATAAGAGCATTACACTGCAAAGAAATGCTGTTTTTGTTCAAAAGTGAAACGTGTGCTTTAATTGACCTTATTAGCTACGCTCCAGCTCGACCATAGGGCGACTTGCACCTCCCTCCTCCGTGTTAACGGCCCCGCTCGTCCCGACTGCGGAGCTTTTCCACCCTAGCTCCCCAGTGGTGGAACGAACTCCCCACTCTGCTGCACTCAGCTGAAACAGTGTCTGTTTTCCGTCGTGGTCTGAAAACGCACTTTTTCAGACTAAACCACCTCGACTAAACTACCTATTTAGGGCCATTCTATAGTACTCGCTTCCTGTTTTTTGCTTGTTTTCTATTTAACTTGTGTTTTTTTTTTTGTTGTTGGTTATATTATAGTTCAGAATGTATAGCTGACTGTGAGTACTATTCATTTTCATTACTAGGGATAGCTCCTACGCTGTGAGAAAGTTGTGCTTTGTCGGATCTGCTTTGTAGTCGCGTCAATGACCGTCAATATGCACTAATTGTTAGGATTCTGAGTCTTGTCTGTTTTCGTTCCTTGTTGTTTATTATTTTTCATTATCATTGTTAATTATTGTATTCATGTATTTTTCTATACTCATGTTCATCATTTATTAGTGTAGTTACTTTCATGTTTGATTACGTGTTACATCCATTTTCCAGTTTCTGTTCACGTAGTTGCATTTATGTCACTCCCCGGTCTTCGTCTCACTTTTCGGGAAGCTTTCGGGTGTTTTTGGTCCTCTCTGTATTTCCCCTGACTAACTAGTTATTCCACGTATTGTTTATATTACTAATTAACACTAACAACTACTAACAGCTTAGTTTAGGTATTTTCACTAATCCACTAATTACTAATGCTTAACTGTCACTCGTTTCCTGCATTTCTATCTTTCAATTATCTACTTTACGCTTCCTCCTTATTGATATCTTACGTTCGCTATCCACTAACTCTCTTAACGTATGCACATGTCTTCAACACTCCCGGTCATGTCTTGTCTATTCGTTGCATGCCTAGTCCAGTCCGAGTCTTCCGTGTTTCCCTCATTATTCTATCATTGCTTCCTTCATTGTATCATTGCCTGCACCTGTGAGTCTTCCCTGTTACTCCTCCCACTCGCACCTGATTCCCCTTGAGTTGAGTGTTCCCCTTCTATTTATACCCTTCAGTCTCACTTGTCCTTGTCAGAACGTTGATCGATTTCCCAGTGCCTATGCCTTACTAATCCTGAGTTATTCGTGAATTCCGAGACACCCTTCCGTTTTACTTCGAGTTTTCCCTGCTGATTTTGTTTGTTTGCCTGATTTTTGACCTTTGCTTTCGTTTTATTACCACGCCCCTGCCTACCCCCTTGTACCTTTGCATATCTGATTTCCTGGTTTTGATCTTTTTGACTGTTTTTGATTATTCTTTTGGATTTTGATTTTGTCTCGTTTGAATTCTGATTACCTGGCTTTTTGACTTGGACTGAAATAAACAACGGTTTTGCCTTATCCTGGTCTGCGTTTGGGTCTCTGAGTCTGGGGCGTAACACTAATTGTACGTCGCTTTGGATAAAAGCATCTGCCAAATAATTGCAATGTAATTAAAATCCATTAATAGATGTGGGGAAAAAATGATTTAGGGAATACTGCATCACTCTTTTCTATGATGCAATCCCTTTTGCAATAGTACTTGGTCAAGCAGCAAAATATAATTGATCTCTCCAGAGTTTTAAGGGAAGCTTTTTAAAACAGTACTACTTTTGGGTACACCACTATCCTTACTCTGCTTTTCCAGAATAAATCGAAGCCTGGTTTGGTCATTGATGGAATGCTTTTTTTAAATCTCTGGCAGAGACTTGCAGAATTTGGAGCTGGTCCATGAGGGCTCCTCTGTGTCGGGGCTTACTGCAATTCCCCCATTTACTTTGTGGTCCCTGGCCGTGTGCTACAATTAAACTTTTTTTAATCTCCGTCCATTCTTTTCTTGAGAATACTATATGCTGCCAAATCAGAATCCCATTCCCAAGGCCTAAAAGTGCAACTCATTCACTGCCATTTTTTATATCTTATAAATCAATTTGGGCAGTGAGTTATAGCAGATGGATTTTATTCTCGTGTTAACAGCACGGGGTGTGCTACGTATTCTTTATACTTTGCAATGCTTGAGCCAGGGGCAAGGACAGATCACACCACTATTGATTTTTTCAAAAATGTCTTCTCATGTTTTCCATATTTTTTGGATAAAGGGCAAAACAGCTACATTACACTCATCATTAGGTGTCAACATCGTTCTTTTTTTTTCAGTTTTTCCATATGGTTAAAAATCACTGACATTATTTCTGAAAGGGCTTTGTCTGTTTCTTGTCATTGAAAGAATGCAGCTTGCAGTTGCAATTTTGAAGGATTTATAAATATGCTAATGTCTATGCGAAGGTGTAGGTGGAAAGTTCTGCCTCTGGCAAGAGGCAGGCAGTAATGGAATTCTACAGCGCATAGTGGTATTGCTCTTTATTGCTATTTGTCTCAAAATTATTCTAGGGAGTGAAATCAGACTTTTTTTTTTGCACTTTTATAGCAATATCTCTTTTTTATGAGGCAATTAAAGTCAAACACTCTTCTTTGAAAGTAGTTTTAAGAGCACATAAAATCACTTGTTCTATAAGGGTATTTCACAAGAGTTAAATCTGATTGCAGCGGCTACAATAATTTTCCTGATTGCCTGCTGGGCCAACACATTTGTAACAAACTGCTCAGTAAGTGGGGTGAGTCTGTATTATTCATGACCGACAGCAATAACTGGGTTGATGCACAACATACACTTGAGATCTATTTTGCTCTGGTCATAAAAAAATGTGAAAAGTTGCATTCACTGATATATGGGGGGGGGGGGGGTCTTTGACCCTCCTCTATTGATTTAAAATTTAATATATGATATTATAGTTCAATTAATTAACCACAATTTTTTTTTAAAAATAGTAGTGCCATTTTCCGCATTGCCCATCACCTGCCCTTGACAAATAACTCCAGAAAACAAAAACAAAAAGTCTTGTAATTCTATATAGTGTTAATGTATGTTTGACGTGTACTTGTAACTCAAAACTGGTAATACGTATCTTCATTCGTAGCAAAGGACAGATACTTCAAAACGATTTGAATATCAATAACACTGTTACACATTAACACATTTTAGTAATAATACATTAAGTTGTATTATGTTGAATACATTTTATATCGGGAGTATCTGAGGATGGTATAAAAAAATCACAGACATCACTGCTATTTTCACAGAGGGCATCACTAGTTGCTCTTCAAAATATTTTACTCCCAAGTGTACAGTACCACACATCAAATGCAAAATATACAAAAGGGAATCTTTAAAAAAAAATTCAAAGAATTGCTTTAATATTCCCCATTTTTTGTTCTATTTGTGTTTTGTAAAGGAATCCATCCATTCATCCCTTATTGTGGAAGTCATTACATCTCTGAGTTTCCTTGACCACATGGCTGCTCAAATTTCAAATAATGGACGCACAAAAAAATCTCACACTTAACATAAATGCCAATAATAACAAAATTAGCTACATTAGAGGGTGTCAATGGTGAACTGAAAGGTGAATACCCCCATTATGCTATACCCCCATTATGAAAGTTTTCATTTGTGAATCTCGGCTCCAGATTCAATGAAGTAGACTTTGTTTAATTGAAGCTCTGTGACTTTAATCCTGCTTGACCCTGGGTGGAACATGCTGTGTTCAGACCTTTAGATAATTCAGGTCAGAAAGTGCAAGCTGCTATACTTCCCATACAATATAAAAGTCCAAGACATGCCTATAGCAAAGCCAATGTAATTGAGTCACGTTGAATAACGGATCCTGTTTTCAAAGGTTTCAAGGCAATTGATAGTGGTTATATAGGAATAAATATATAACAATAGACGTGCGAAATATGAACGACTTCCACCTCTGCTTTCAGTCTGTCTCTCTCCATCTCAAAAACAAAATAAATACTGCTTTAATTGATTGAGAAATTACTTTAATTCTCAGCCATTCTAAGTAGACCAGAAGCAGAAATTAATTCATTTGAATGTTGGTGTGAAAATCAAATCAATCCATCAATTTTTGGGCATTGTATGTGTGATAGTACATGCATGTTTGGCTAGAAACCAATGTTTTGTCTTGTCACAGCAAACCTCTTGGGAGGGAGAAGGGTGTATAACGGTGCTGTGCCCTGCATCCAGTGTTCAATAAACCCAAACCAAAGGCTACAAATGGTATCCCCTGCCTCTCTGCTCGGTGCTAAGCTGTAAAATAAACAGCCATGCAGCAGACTGATGTTCCATTCACGGGGTGAACTTGAAGTCATAATAATAAAACAACTTTGCCTTCTTCTCATAATACATTTTTTAAGGGAATGTCTGAGTCTGGCAGGGTCCCAAAGTTGGCACCCATAGGCCATAAAATATTAAGTCCAGTCAGACGAGGGGATTTGAAGGAAACATCACTCCCCTCTTTTCAATTTCCTCATTAATCCCTCAGCCTTAGCATTGCCTGTGCTGAAGACCAGGAACACATTACAATACACACTAATTTGGTAAGTAATGGACATTCATTTATAGCCTTGCTGGCTATTTTTCTTAAGCTTTACATTACTGAATGGACACATGCAGGATATACTCTCGTAACGCAAAATTCTGTCAGAGCTATCTGCGAGGAATAAAAAAAAAATAAAGGTATTGTGCACAGGAACAATTTTATTACTACATTGAGTTGTCAGTTGAAAAAATATTCTAATCCAGAGAATAATTATTCTTTATCCATAAAATAGGACTTCCTAGTCTTATGGCTATTACCCTAATATTGGATTACTGTTTTATGATAATGTGAAATGAAGCCACGTAATATTCATGTTTCAGTCACATTAAAAAATATCCTGTTGCAGAATAATAATAACTATATATGCTCCTTCAATATTTATTTTATGAAAATGCCCCTCGTAAAAACATACAATGCATAAAAAATTTATACACATTCCTCATGTCTGTCTCTTTTCATTTAAACTAAAAATTATGATCGCAGTTAGATATATTTCATAAATATTTAATTATAGTTCTGTTATATGTGGGTATACTCAATCATTACATTAATCATAATGACACTAAAGTTAAATGGATTTAAATTACTGAGCATCACAGGCAAAGGCAATACAGAGCCTCATTAAAAGCATTGCCACGGTGCCTTTTGACAAGAAGACAAAATTTTACATATAAGCAGCGTTCCATGTCTCGGAGAGCCATAGGGTTTCCTGCTTCCCTTCCACCTCAAATTGTCCATGACACTGTTTGACCACTGCACAATTTCTCCAGTAGCAGATATCATGTTCGTATAAAACAATGGGCCTCATGCAAGAACATTTGCCTATTTTTCTCTTAACTTAGCTTACTTATATTCTTTTTTGAGAGATGTTCATATGAGGACTTCGTGTCATATAGAACCAGCTGTCTTGCCCCTGGACCCAGAAAATCATAAAACTGAAATCTTGCCTACAAAGGATAAAGAGAAAAAAGGAAAAACAGACGACAAGTCTTCAAGAGCACATAGTTCAAGGCACATCCCACATGCACTGTCTTGCTGCACCAATGGAGGCTCTTTCTTGACGATCTTAGCACCTGGTCTAAAACGCATGGCGCAAGTGCATTTAGGGCGTGTCCAACTCCACTTTTGCTAGTTAGAGAGCACATATTTTGAGCGCAAAGTAAGGTGCAAGGTTCAAATGGGCTGAACTTAGCCTCTTTATTAATTATAGGTGTGTCTTTTAAAAACAATTTAATAAAAAGTAATCTTGCTTTAAAATTTTAAGAAATGTGTCATGTTTAACTTTGTACCATTTAGAGGTCAGGTTAGCTTCTGTTCACTTAGATATTAATTGGAAAAGGCATTTTGACCAGGGGTGCCCAAATTTTTGCACCCAACTTTATGTAGACGCATATTACTATCTTAATATTCCAGTTAAAATAACATTGAAACAACTGCGACATGACTTAAGGCCAGGTTTGTGGTGGTTTAGCGCAAGCGCTTTCTGCAGGCTCAAGATAGCAATACGCCAAAAATGATCCTGGCCACACCTCATCTTAAAACCAACCCGCCCAGTTCGCTTGCTATGGGCGCAAGTTCACTTGTTATTTAAACAACAGGGCTGGACGCTAAAATGACACCTGTGCAGGTCTGAAACTAGCAAAGACACTTGCGTGTGGGTTACCACCGCTTAGTGCTGGGTGTAAGATAGGGCCCAGTATGTATTTCAGGTTGGTAATATCCAGGGTGGGAAATAAGCACCCGCCAGCCGCCAAATGCGGGTAGATTTCAGAAATGTCGGGTAAATGTATGAAACCTACCCGCCACAGTGGCTTGTAGCAATGTGGATACAAAAAAAAAAAAACTTCGGTAAAAACTTCAGGGTCCGTATTCACAACCCATTTTATCTTACCATTACGAGTTATCTTATGTGGCACAAAAAGTTCTTACTTAAGAGTTTCATCTTAAAATCTATTCACAAAGCAGCTGAGACCAACTTTGACTAAGGAATGGGGAGAACTCTTAAGCTAAGGGAAAGGGCCTCACTATGGATGGCGTTGTGTTTCATGAACATGCTTACTTATAGAATAAGGATGAAGTCAACTTCATTTTTTTGGAGTTGGCGAACATCAACAGGAAACCGTATGAATTGTCGGATGGTGCGGGGTCTGCAGAGGGAAATTATTGTTTGGTATATTATTCTAATGCCAGATGACTGAGATATTTCCAGTTCGTCTGCGCTGCATTGCGGCATTTTACCTGTGGCCAAGTGGCCTAGCCTAGCGGAGATTTAGCAAAACCTTGATCTCATTGCATTGTTTTTGTTGGTTGGTTAAAGGTTGTATCAGCGATTTTGGGTCGAAACATAAATGATCACATTCATCTGATTTTTCCTCACGATCCGCTAGCTGCCCACCCCATAAGCAGGCCGTCAAAAAACCGCGTCTCTGTAGGCAGCCTATGCTCCGAGATCGTACACAAAAACAAATGGTACTACCAACCACTCAAAACCAAAATAAACAGTATTCCAACCAATCACCGACAAGGGGTGGGTGATACTAATACGCTAATACTCTTATCTCGCTGAAATCTTGACGGATTTACAAACGGTTTGGTTTCTTACAAACGTTATTAACGTGGTTATAATTCTGGATGCTTGAACACTATTTTTTAAAACATAACATAATTGGCTCTGAGCTGGAGCTGGCTCTGTTTGTTTGGGATTTCGCTTCAGAAGTGACGTCACCCAAAATCGCTGATACAACCTTTAAGTAACTGCATCACTGACTAGCTCTATAAAATAATAATACCCTTGCGATTGATACCTTTTTAAAAGCTCGATGCTATTAAGTGTTTCTAAAATACTGACTCGGGTCGATACCGAGGCGGATTTCTGGCAGAAATTTGCGTTCGATTTACTATAGCTAAAGCAATTCTCGCAAGACTGCACTGAGTAAAACCCGGAACCATGAAGTAAAAAGAGCTGTTCCCGGTTTTACTCAGTGCAGTTATCCAGCTAAGTAATCCTGCTTTGTAGTATACCCCCCTGTAGGCAAAAGGCAGGAAAGTTTGAATGCAGAGCGGGGCAACTGTATATTTAAACAAGGTACTGTACCTGAGCTGTTTAATTAAATGAACAGCTGTCTAAAACTACCACACTTTAAGTAAAAATACAGGCTAAGTATTCTGGGACATGGTTCATGTGCTAAGCACATAATATTAAAGTATTTTTTTTTGTTGGGTGAGCTAGCTTGACCTGAGATTTTGTTGGCCTAAATGTCATCAGTCAAACAGAGGCATTTTTGTGGGCTTCTTCTTTAATTGGCTCAAGTCACTCTAAAAGTGGCAGATTTTCAACCATGGGCTATGGGTTTGAATGTCTCTCTTAACAACAGGAAAAGATAGAAATAACTGGTTTCCACCGGTTTCAGCTGCAGTAGCTCCAGGTTGCACACAGGCCATCAGTTGTCATCAGTGAGGGATATGCCACACTTCCCATCAGTGCTTTCATGTTGCCCTGTGTGAACTGTCATTTATTTAAAATAGTCAGTCCCTGTTTTGCAGGTGAGTACATTGGGGAGTGGGTATTATTCATCTGCAGTGCTCCTTGTTAGGGTGTTGCTGGTACAGTGCTTATTCAAGAGGCCCAATGGGTGATTCTGAATGATAGTGAAAATAAAGGCAAGTATAGCTTTTTCTCAGCAGCCTCTCTAGTTATTGCTTTGAACACAAGTGCACAGCTAAGCAAGCACATACACTTTATTTTATATATTATAAAGTAACTCTGGGTAAATCTTGTAGAACCAATAACATTGCAGGAAACTAAACCCTGATTTAGCTTGAGATGTGTATGTGTGCGTGTGTGTGTGTGTGTGTGTGAGAGAGAGAGAGAGAGAGAGAGAGAGACTAGGGTTGAGACCTTCTAACTGTAATTTCCCCATACTTAATAGAAGTATTGACAAGATTGGTACCAGCCAAATGTGTATTTCTGTAGCCACACATTCTGGAAACATGGTATTGTATAATTACATATTGATTGTGTTTGGCCATTATGGGATTAAATAGTAACACCAAGAGCCACAGCGGTGACCCCTCCTCAGTCAGTCACAAGCATAATTGCACTACAAAGCAGAAATAATGAGACAAAGAAAACAACAGTGTAACAAAGAAAAAGCTTAGCCAGTACATTGTTTTCAGATATTTACACTGTATTTGTGAATGTACAACACTTACAATTACAATCAATGTGAAGTTCGCCTGGTAAAATTATCAGATTTTCAATAATAATAATAATTCCTTTTGCTTCCTTTATTTTTGTTGCTGCCATTTTGTCATTTTTTCCCCTCCATGGCTCTCTCTGTACTATCTGTTAAGGTTCTACAGGGGAAAACATTAGCTCTCTGTTCCTTCGCCTCATTACATTTCCCTTTACTGAGAGGCTAGGGCGTTTATTTTCTACTAAGCTTGCGTTAGTCATTGTTGATAGTAAAGTTATGGGACGACGGTGCTCCGTCGGCTCGCCTGTAAAATGTTTCTCTCTCCTGGGAGATCGGGCGTTTACCCCTTTATGTTTTCTGGAGTAATGCGGGACTTGCCTATGTGGATGTAGTTATCCGGACTCCTCCCCCCTGGCGTATTTGCCTATGTGGATGTAGTTATTAGGACTCTTCCCCCCTGGCGTACTTGCCTATGTGGATGTAGTTATTAGGACTCCTCCCCCCTGGCTCTTTCCTGTCCCCGCTTCCTGGTCTTTGCATGTGACTGCGAGCCTATGAAAGTAGCTATGGAACGTCATCCCTGTTCCTTCGCCTCCTCATTACATTGCTCTTTACCAAGAGGCAGGGCGTTTATTCTCTATCAAATTCGCGTTAGTCTTTTAGCCGTTAAATGTCCGGAGCAGCTGTCCTGTTTCGTCCTTTTTACCTGCGGGACGATTTTGTTCGGAACTGTAGTTCTGTTCGTCCCCTCGGGTATGTCTCTCCTCATATGGAGCTTTGGCGTTTTTGTTGACATATTTGCGTTTGACTGCGAGTCTCTGAGGGTAGCCTTGGAACATTAGATCTCCGTTCCTTTCGCCTCCTCGTATACTAATTCATATTAGTTTGCAGTGTTTGTTGGCTGTATGTTTTACTTGTGCCATTACGCTACTCGCCCATTCTTATGCGTCTCGTTACCGAGACTGGGCGCTTATTATTTCTGGCTACTGAGAATCCTGTCGTTGCGCTTCTACTTATTGGCGTGTGACAGTGAGCCGGTTAGTAGCGTCGGTAGGTTTGTTCATTGTCGTGTCCCCCTCCCTTAACTACGGGGTTTCCCGTCTTAGTGGCCTTAGGGCTTAATGAATCCCCCTTGCTGCGTTTGGCTCCTCCTACCTCACACGTCACGCCGCCCTTACAGCCGCTGCTTTCGCGGCTTTTCTGGGTTTCATCTGATTTTACTAGAAAATTAATTTTCTTTCATATGCCCGTCAAATTCAGAGTATAAATAGTTACGTTTTTAAACGTAAGATGACAAGCGAGCACCTGAGTTTTGTTAGTCTACATACTGAGAATGAGCCCATGAACCGACTAACATCGACTGCTTGAGCTGGAAGATCAGCTAACCGGATTCATTGTTACCCGGTTATCCCGTCACTTCCTGTTAACATATCGCAGTGTGAAAAGGGCCCATAGCTGTTGGCTGCTGTTGCATAACATTGTTGAATGTTCATTGTTTTCAGTGGCTGTTGGCAGTGATTTTTTAATTATAGATCATGAAACCCAATGGTGTATTTCACAGAATCTGTACTACACTTGGTGTCTCTCTCTCTCTCTCTTTCTCTCTCTCTCACACACACACATAGTAAAAATTATATATGCTGTTGCCTCTTCTGACAGTCTTTTGCAAGCATGGAAGTTACAATCCACTGCAGTCAGATTTTAGAGGGTGGCACACTTGTTTAAGAATATATAACTTATTTTGATCTTAACTTTTCCTAAATATTCTCATAACCTCTTAATAAATAAATAGTGTGAACTTTTTTGTGGTCATAATTCAGTAAATAATTCAGTAAATGTCCAATCCGCTATGAAACGGTATCTGGAACTTGTTGCATTATTCACCACTGTAGTGATCCCCTTCAGCCCATTAGCACATGCTGATATTAGCGCTCCCTCCAAATCACTTGTCTCAGTGCTTGAAACAGGGCCCCATGAGAGTTGTTTAGATTATTAAACCATGGCGAGACTCACCATATTCTTCCCTCTCTTATGGCTTCTATGAGCAAAAGAAAGACTTCTTCCCAAGGCTTTGATATTATTTTCCTTTTTCTGTTCCAGAGGCAGTTTTCAATTAATTTTCTTGCCCATTGAGAAATCACCGGGGTCCATTAAATTTCCTTGCTGTGATGTGAAGGCGTTCATGTACCGCATGCATTCCACATGAGTCCACTCACATTGTATAATTTATTCAACACTTTTTTATGATACAGGTGAGATGTCATTGATTGTAATGCCAGACAATGCTATGGTTTCATTTTGATTTGTGGTGTCTGTGTATTGCAGGAAATACACAGTGAAAATTGTATCCAGTCACAGTCATGTAAAATTCTAAACCAACTCGGGCCACTTTGGTTAAATATAAGATGGTCAGATTTTTTGGTTCCCTGGCAGTTTAATAGAACAGGCAGTGTAATAGCAACCAGAATTTGTTGAGAGAAATGTTGTGCAAAACTTCACCTTCCTTTAGTCATTTCTTTATGCTGCTTATTGGAAAGAGGATTTGCTGAGTGATCTCATTATGCACACTAAGGAAATGAGTGAGAACGGGGAGGAACTAAGAAAATAAGTGAGAATGAGCAGGAGCCATTCATGTGAAAAGATGCAATCATTTGAATGCAAATTCATTCATGCAGATCAATGACCATTTGAACCACACCACTGGATACTGCAACAGTTGACCATTATGCCAAACTGCATTGTAAAAATTTTGTAAATTATATTCTTAATTTACAATTATCTGCCTGTTGTCCTCACATTTTCCCCCCCAGTATATTCAATATATAAGGGTTATTCACATTAGCATTTGCATAAGCGGCAGATTGCAAGTACATTAAATGTGGCACACAATTCCACAGTGACTAGTACCCCACTGAACCAGGCAGAAATTCATGCGGCCACAACAATGGCATTTATGCCATCTTGACTGCACAGTAGGAGAGTACAGTTCCTACTCTGAAACCAATCAACAGGGGCTTTGAGTTGGGGGGGGGGGGGGGTACAGTGGGGTATGGATTAATGATGCGAAGCCTGCAAAGCTATTTCGGACAGACAACTCAGAGAAGCACCAAATGGCGTCAGCTCACATGATGCTACGTCTCAAATGGGAGGGCTATTTAAATCACTGACCCTCGCCTGTTCACGCATTTGCCATTGTGCTGCTGCCTGCTATGTGCTCTGTGCTACGTTGCTAACATAACATACTTGGCTTTCTCTGCATATCTCTGCATTTATGCTTTTCAGGTAAGTTTTTGCGCTCCCACCACCACCGCAGCATCCACCTGTGGGCCCTGCTTCTCATATGATCCTCGTTGGGGGGGGGGGGGGGGGTCAGTGGTTTACTGCCTATTATCTTGGATGGCTTATACTAAAATATGTTACGCAAACAGGGAGTGACGGTGAGGCTGGGCCCAACGCCAAAGATTGCTTTCACTTTAAATCTGAATAAAATATTGCTTAAATTCAATTGTGAGTTGTCTGACTGAAATGTAATTGTTAGTGGGCTGCTGTTTGAGTTAAGGGGTTTTGTACAGGACTTGGCGGGGGTGCTGTGAAGCAGGTGTAAGGCTTGAGGAGTGTTGTGTGAAAAAGTATGAATGTTAATAAAAATGAATTCTCCGAAACAATTATTCCGGGCCATTTTTTGATGATATTCCAGTAATTTTCATTTCCTGACTCCTTGTCCTGCCTCGAGATTTTGAATAATTTACTCTTTGTAAGACAAACACCAAAATTAAATCAACATCTTTCTGCAACAGTACATTTTTCTTCCAAAACTTTAATATTTAATGTCATGCACATTACCACACGTTCAATCAACGTTTGTCCTTAATTTAACAAGTGTCTGCCTATTGCCTGATACGTGATGTTACCTACTGATTTGTCTCTTATAAATTGGCTAGGACATATTGGTTTCTCTATGTCTAATCTAGATACACAGCCAAGTAATGTAAATAACTTCTAGCCAGTATCTGTGTAATGGGGCGTGACGTGTGACGTGGGAGGAGCCAAACGCAGCAAGGGGATTCATTAAGCCCTTAGGCCACTAAGGCGGGATACCCGCAGATAAGGGAGGAGACAAGACAAGGAACACAAACACCACTAGAGACGCTACTAACCGGCTAACTGTCAAACGCCAAGTAGAGCGTAAAGACAGGGATCAAAACAGCCAGAAATAATACGCGCCCTGTCTCGGTAACGAGACAAAATAAGAACGGGCGAGTAGCGTAAAGACAAACATAAAACACAACAAACACTGCAAAATAATATGATAATATGAGTGGAGGCGAAAGGAACAGATCCAACGTTCCCAGGCTACTCTCAAACTCGCGGTCAAACACAAACGTGTCCACAAAATCGCCCAATCCTCCCTATAGGAAGACATGCGCCAAAAGACGAAAAGAACAGCAGTTCCAAACAAAATCGTCAAACTCCATGCAAGGAGAAAAGGCACCGAAAGGAACGAAACAGGACAGGCAGTACCAGACATTTACCGGCTAGACCAACGCGAGATGAATTGAAAATAAGCGCCCTGCCTCTCTATATGAGGAAAATAACGAGGCGCACAGGAACAGAGATTTAACGTTCCATGGCGAGAATAATAGGCTCGCAGTCAAACGCAAACATGTCCAAAACATCGCCCGGTCTCACTAAGACACGAATTGCACCGAAGGGCGAGCAGAACTACAGTTCTGAACAGAATCGCCCAAATCTCCATACACGGAGACAGAGCACAAAAGACGATGGGACAGCTGCACAGAAACTATAGGCTATCTGACTGACAAGCACAAACACAAAAACAAGCCCTGCCTCTAAATAAGGGGAAATGTAACGAGGCGAACAGGAACAGAGATTTAACGTTCCCTGGCGATATAAAAAGGCTCGCAGTCCAATGAATAAAACCAAGAGGGTAAACACCCGATCTCCCAAGAGAGAGAAACATTTTACAGGTGAGCCGACGAAGCACCGTCGTCCCATAACTTACTATCCACAGACTAACGCAAGCTAGATATAAAACAACCGCCCTAGCCTCTCACTAATGAGAAAATGTAACGAGGCGAAATGGAACAGAGTGCTAACGTTCCGAGGCTATTATTAAAAACACGCAGTCTAACACAAGCACGTCCACAGCATCGCCCAAGCTCCACATAAGGAGACAACACACCCGGAGAACGAAACAGAACAGTTCGCAACAAAATCGTCTCGCAGGCAAAAAGGCGAACAGGACCGCTGTACTAAAGACCAACGCAAAATAGCACGACAGCCTCTCAATATAAAACAAAAACCCTGAGTCACAACAAAGGGGAACGTAGTCCACGAGAAGGAGACAACAGGGAATAAACGTACCGAAGCTACTTACTGGCTCACAGTAACACGGAATTGAGTAGACGCAAACGCCAGGTCTCTCAGTAAGAAAACCAAATAACAGGCGAAGAAAGGAACAAAGAACTGCTACTCTATACTTCTACGAGCTAATAACTAAGTAGAAGCAAAACGCCTGATCTCCCAATGGGAAGACATGTGCCGAAGGGCGAGCAGAACTACAGTTCTGAACAGAATCGCCCAAAACTCCATACACGGAGAAAAAGCACTAAAAAGGCAAAATAGAGCAGAGATTTGCGGTCCCAAACTTCTACGAGACAATCAACTACCAAGCCAGTAAGAAATAAGCCCTGCCTCTAAAAAGAGACGCTAAAAATAGGCGAGTAGCAAAAATGGTACGAGAACTCACAACCAACAATAACACCACAGTACATAACAATTAACAATTAATGTCGAAGCCCCGAATGAAGGGAACGGTAGGCTTATATACATCTCTCCGGTGACAACGACAGGTGTAAATGCTTAACAGACACTCCCCCAACTCAGCAGGGCGGAGCAAGCATCCACCAAAAGGGCAGCGCCCTCGCGTGGCCACCAAGGAAAACGACCGCATAGGACCACAGGGTCCAAAACCATGACAATCTGTGTGCAAAAGCAAAGGACACAATATATTTAAAGGAGTAAAAACTTATTTTAAAAAGTTAAAGCAGATTGCCGTCAGGAAGAACTTCCCTCAGGCAGACTTGTCAAATACCCTGACAGTTATATAGCCATATATTACCTCAGATAGATACTGTCAAGTAGACAGAAATGACTATGATGTCAACAACTGCAGTTAGTCAGAAACAGTTTCAGATTTACTGCTAGCCCTTCCTCTTCCACCACCGCTTGGATGAATACTCAATTCTTATTTCTGACCGGCTAATAGATGTGTGCGTGTGCGTGTGCGTGCGTGCGCGCGCGCGTGTGTGTGAGATGAACAAGTGATCCTTGTTTAAACAGCCAGTATGTTTAGGTGTATTGGCATGGAACTTTTCCAAGTGAAAATTATTTTTACAGAGTGAATCAAGGGTCACTTCTCTGGACTACTTCTGATTTGTTAAGACACGATATGATAACAAATGGCCATGGCAGCTCATCTGCTTAAATACTATGCTATGGAAATCATGTTTCAAGATCAGAAATCATGTGCAGGAGCAGGACTTATTTTGCCCAATGTACATAAAATCATTGCACAGGCAGAACAAACGCTCAATGAATTCAGCTGATTCCCACTGTTTTTATGTGGTAGCCTGCAAACCTGAAGCACTGAAATGGTGACTAATGCATTTAGCTAGCTTAACTAGCTTGCATGTTAGTCAGACATTTTATGTGATGTCAGAGATTCTAAATTGTTTCCTATAACTCATCGCTTGTTTACTTATTTGGCTAGCAGTAAACAGAACAATGAATTAGCTAGCTAATGCACATAGGTAGGTTAACTGTATTTGGTAATAATACCCCAGGCATGCGTACATTTCGTGAGAACCACATGGCTTGTCATGGTATATTCCTCTCTCTCTTTCTCTCTCTCTCTTACTGAAGGACTATCTAAAGACGCACCTACTCAAAAAATGAAAATAAAATGCAAAAAATAAATCCTTGTGGAACAGAAATCCAGAACATTTAAATTTTGGCACAGTTTGCCTCTTTCCCATACAATATATTTAATATGGGACATTTTCTTTTCTGTTAATAGAATGGATCTAACAGCTAATTAAGAACACGGGCAAGGCAAACCATGCCTGAGGTTCATTAGCATAATGTTGTTGATAAAATGTAAAGATGCCTTAATCACACCAAAGATGGAATGGAAACGACAGAATTATACTGCACAAACAAATTATTCCGCATTCTGGGTGCAAATTAAACATTAACCCTCATATTGACGGGGGTTTGATGCTAAGGCAATTCACATCCATATTTGCTCATTTACTGCTTTTGTTATTTTCACTGGCTTTTGTTATTTTTAATTATAGCACACTCATTGTCTTTCCAGCCCAGGGAAGAATATTAAGGTCCCCCATTTCTGCCCCCTCAGACTGAAGTGAACAAGGAGATGGATGTACTTATTTAACATTAACGGGTGGTGTGAGCCCCCGGTAAAATAAATACAAGATTATATTTTATTAATGTCTCATCTCAATGGAATAGCAAATCAGATTTAAAGTTTAACTGGCTCAGTATTTCATATTTCATTACATGTTCAAGACTCGACATCAGTGATGAAAATGTATGTGCATGGGTGTCATCACATCCGATTTCACTTTAGCCATTAACTTTAGGAAGGTGGGGGGTCACCTTTTCTATGATGCAATACTACTAATGATAATTTGGCACCCACCGTTATACAAAGCTACTTCTGGAGTGCTATTTTTTTTCACTTTTTGGTTACGCTGGCTACCTTATAACAATCAAATATGTAGGTAGTTTAGCACATCAGCTAACCCCAGACAAGAAATTCATAAATCCCTTCACTCAGCCCCACAAACTATGGCTGGTCCAATGTTACTGTGAAATTCAGGCTGTTTTTGTGCTTTACTGGGTTCAAAGTGATCATAATCCTATTCCAGGCCCAGAAAATCAACCCCTTGACCAAATGACAACAACTTCATTACAAACATGACCCGTGCGCCTCACAAGTCTGAAGTCAAAGGATGAAATAAAGCCAATCAAACCATTTCTTTTGAAGTAGCGTGAGAGGATCTCTGTGCACACGCTCTGTGAAGTGCAGATGCGCTGCAGTTCTCTCATCCCCTTGCGGCTGCTTGTTATATAACGCCATCAAAATGCCTCCCGGCTCCACTGAAAGTCACAAAATGGTGGTTTGAATCGTAGAATGAAAGGAAATTCTGTCACAGAGTGAATGCAATGGCTTAATATGGTGTGATAAAACCACCGATGAAGGAATGAGGCACGACCATACAGCTTTACCATACTTTGACCTAAGTACAGCCTGCACAAGCTTCAACATTAGTTCAAGGTCCTTTCACAGTATGATCACACAGACAAGATATCTGCTGCTTATTTCATTTCTGCCTCACCTACTAATCAGAAAGAGCAACCTAGTACTACCAACAGGTATTTATCTACAGTCACTTAATTTCTGTTTCAATGGGCCATTCCTGCAAAACAATAAATCTATTTTACATGAAATAGTGATAGTGAATGTGTGATGGCGAAATGAATAAAATTTGGTTTAATCTGTGTAGCATTGTAAAGGCGGATAAGAGCAGACAAAAACATTTCAAATGGAGATGCAAAAAAACTGGTTCTGAAAATGTTTTGAATGTAAGATTTCATTGACCAAGGAATCCATGACTATCTGATGTATATAATGTCAATGTGCATTTCAGACTATTTCTAAGGTAAATCACATTGATTTATTACATAAACTCAGGGGACCAGATGCAGTAAACCAAATTGTTGCTTTTCGGCAGTGACAGTATACAATTTATTTTCTATTTAGCCTAAATAAGATAGGAGGTTGCTCTCCTTTTCCCATCAGTCCTCCTAAAATAGGCTAAATTGATCCATTCATGCCAGGAAGAAAATTGGAGCGCTGTC
Source organism: Synaphobranchus kaupii (assembly GCA_029718625.1). NCBI lineage: Eukaryota > Metazoa > Chordata > Actinopteri > Anguilliformes > Synaphobranchidae > Synaphobranchus > Synaphobranchus kaupii. Next base: position 24,881,313 of record CM056390.1, read on the forward strand.
CACCAGATTATTTCTGTTATTCAATACAACATAATATTACTTCATTATTAATTCGATACAAAATGTAACGGACTTTGGCCATCTAGCAACCTAGCTGGATAGCTAGAAGAATGTTACAGGTACAACAGAAAACATGGCAACTCCACGCCACTTGTCAAACCCTTGCAAAACGTCAGCTGTCGCCATCGAAGAAAAGGAAATTTTAGGTTGACTCTGGGTTTTGAATGCACCCTCTCGGCTTGTTGTTTGGCTTCGCTGTAGGCTAATTGTGCTTCTTCACCTCTGCCATTGTAGTAGCCAGCTGTCTACAAATGTTCAACTGAAACCTGATCCCACCCCACAGGCTCTATAGCCACACCCACCTCTCCCCACACAGAAAAGAGCGCCACGTCCTGAACACATCTTAGAATAATAAATATAGGCAGAGGAGCATGGTTTTGGCAATTTTTTGACTTTTTTGATTTTATGACTGAGCGTGGTTATTATATAATATTTTCTAGGTACAAATCCTGCATAGTGCACCTTTAAGGTAAGTTGTGTAAATCTTTTACCGCATCACATCATCAAAACTCAATGACCCAACCAATAAGGAGATCAGGGACCCAAGGAGAGGTTTATACTATAGATAACAGCACTGGGACAGTGTCTGATTCCCATATAAAATGTGATAAATGATTTGCCAGTGTTATGGCTCTGTGACTACTCTGCCATCTGTTTTGCTTTTCACCACTCATCACCACTGTCATCTGAGATGTTCCAGAAAAATAAGAAAAATACAGCTGCGCTTGTGATTCCCGGGTGAAATCATGTGGCATTATGGCACCTTCTGGCAGAATCATGGTGACACTTTAAACCATTGGGGGTACATACGGCATATGCCATCCGTTGTTCTATTATCAGCAGAGGCGTATGCAAGGCATATGCTGTTTATGCAATACTGCTGTTCTAACTGTAAAACCATAACTAGAAAAATATGATTATAATTTTTTATTTGCAAAATCCACAAGCAGGCAACACTGTCTTGAGGATCTATTTGCTGCATATTGCTTCATTGGTGGGAAGCTCAATGACAGTTATATTGCATTTGATTGAATGCTGTCTGACAATTCATTTTTATCACTCCTGTCTGCATACATGAAATAATCCAGACACTCTATTGTTAATAAGGTATTTTCTATGCAGAGAAGAATATTAAATATGTATGAAGAGTTAATGTTACACCTCTACAGTAAGCATAGTATGTTTATGGTTAACATTATTGTAGTAATGGTTGTTATTGCAGAATCAGATGTAGGCAATTTGTTTAGTGTTTTGGTCCCCCCCCCCCCCCCCCCCCCACTGGAAAGTGCAATTGCTTTTTTAAAACGAAAGCATACAGGATCATTGTAACAGCAGATTAAAATAACGAGACAGTTCCAATAGGCCTGTTGACACTGGGGGGTTGGCTGTCAGCAGGGCTGCAGTAAGTACAGCATGGGTATGTAATATACATTGAGTCAATGCAAATTGCCATAAATAGCTGACAACAGATGAGAAAACAGTAGCACATTCTCGAAGACAGTATTGAGGAGGGGCAGTATGGGCCATAGCTGAAGTCGCTGAATCACTGCTTATTGCATTATGATGTGTGCCTGTTTTTTTTTTTTTTTTTTACTATGAATTGCACAAAGATGCACTGCACAAGAAATGTATTTTTCCTTTTAAATACCATAGGAGCAACTACTATTGAAAGCCCCACAGAGAGACAGCATGACTGGATATCCACATTTGCTCAATATAATGGCACACTGCCGTTTCCAAACATGGGGATGGTGTGTAAGGGGAAGTCACTTAGAAATCACTTTTCAGAAAATCAAATTATAGAGCCATTAATTTCTCCAGCTAATCCAGACTGTCAGACATGTTGGAGAAGCAATCTCTTGGGATTGTTTTCATCAAGCCCTTAATGCCATTTGGAATGAAGCATTATCTGATTAATATATAATCGGGGGTGGGGTGGTGGTAAAGGGGGAGTCCAAGTGTAACTAGTGATTGCACAAGTGATTGCACACTCCTCTCCACAAATGTAAATTACACACGCACACATACTGGGATGTACGTTTTTTCCATAATGTCAAATAATTTACTCATTAATTATACTCTATTAGTTAAAAGTACACTGAACATTTTACTGTTTGATCACTGCATTCTTGGCAACAGAAAATCTCACGTTGTCTCCCAGCCTGTTCACAAACACCTAAAGGCAGCTTCAGAGGAAAAGAAGACACAGCTGCTGTATTTTGATTGGAGTGCCTAGTCTAGTGAGGAAAAAACACTTCTCAATTTCTCACTAATTCACTGGGTTGTGCAGCAACTAGAAACAGTAGCACACAACATGAAAATAAGACATTTTCTCCAAGGTTCAAATCTCCCTAAATACTGTAAAACTCAACTTGTAGATCACGTTGAGTGTAGGCTACACACCCACATTTTGGTGAATAATTGCTCAGTTATTGGTTAACATTAAGGTGAAATTAAGTCGAGAGTGTCTGGAATATTTATTGAACTTTTCAGGCACTGGCTTCTTGCAGTCGGATTTGTGGCAACAAATTTATTATAATGCATTTGTTTGGGTAGGGAAGCTTTTCATGTGTACTTCCATATTGGTCTTTCCTACATTTGCTACAACTAGGATTGCTGGATAACAATAACCGTGTGCTTCCCCATTATGGAGATTTCATAACATGCTTTCGAGTGTGGTTTATATTATTCATTGAAGCACTGAAGCCACTTCAACTTCTTTGCTTGCAAACTGTTCACAGACATTTGAGTCTAATGAAAAATAGAGTAAAGTGTTGCAGACTGCAATGCGTTCACACAGTTATGCATTGGGAAGTTAATTTAATGAATGGTTTGCTGGCCAGATTCGGGGGCGTTACTTAAAAAATGTAACATATTAAATATTACTTGTTACTCCTTTTAAAAAAGAGATGTATTATTATTATTAGGAAAGGATGCAAGGGGTATGGATGCTCTGTGGGCAGGGCCAAGGTATGTTATGACTTTGAAATGTTTTAATGAAAAATGTGACCGTTGGGAAAAAGTTACGTACTCTAGCTTTAAATTCTACCAAAGAGGGCCGCATACTGTATATAGCCTAGTTTCTATATGCTTGGATACTGATGGCCCAGAGGTAACTAAATGCACTGATACAGTATAAACTGTGGGTAAAATGTTTTAATAGAAACATTTCCAGGCAGTTATGATTTGTAGATGGTTATGTTATTTTCACTTCACTCATTAATTTTTGTTTTATAATAAAGCATATCATGTAGTTTGTCAGAACATTTAAACTTTTCTTTTTATTATAGAAGTGATCTTTAAGGTGCCACAATTCTTTCTCTGCGCTACAAAGTTTTTGACCTTACTAGCATCAGTGTTACTGGCAAATAAGTTAATGTACAGCCCTGCTTGCAACCTGGAATGCATGTTGCACCCATTTTGTGTAGTTGCACCAATATAGAATGTTGAGGAGATTGTAGTAGTTGCACTACTTTACATGCCTTTGAGTAATAATTGAGAGATGGGGTTTCACCCATAATGAGATGATCCTTTACATGAAGATGCATATCAGTCAAACGCTGCAGCTCATCTGTCCAAATCCTTAGTTTTCAACAGGGGGGACCCCCGGTGGTTCTTGAACGAACTTTAGGGGTTCCCTGTCCAGACTTGATATGGAATGACTATACTGTATATAGTTTTGGGAAAATATTTCAAAATACAAAACCTTTTTTTTTAAAATATAACCTTTTTAAACTTATGATGGGGTCCCCTGGATGCCTTTGTGCCTGGGTGGTAGTCCCCTGGATGCCTTTAATCCTGGCTGGGTGTCCTTGAATCAGAAAAGTTTGAAAACCCCTGGTCCAAATTAATGGGAAGTGATTATTTTTATGGTTATGTGTAACAAATACCAAACAGGATCAGAAGTCTTTTAGAATTAAAGAATAATATAATACACATTATAATAATATAATGTGTATTACTCCTTGTTTCTGGAGCTCTTTTTTGCTCCCAATCTTTCCTGCTGACTTCCTTTCTCCATGTAAAGTTAACATGTTTCATTGGATTGAGATACAGAAAAAAAAATAGCAAAAGAACAAAATAAAGTAATGTGGGTATTGTCTGAACTTGCAACAGTAAATGGAAAAACAAATTCAATTTATGTGGTTATTTTCAGGCAATACAGGCCATTATCTTTTTTCAGGAATTATTTTTTCATTGTCTCCCTCCCCTTCTCTTACTCGCTCTTCTTTTCGGCAGGTTCATTGCTTTTATTGTGCAATACCTTGTTGGCAAATTTTGTGAGGAAGCTCATGGAGTCACTGGTCCCGCATGCTTACCTCTCTTAGAATAGAATAGAATTGAATAGAATAACTGTTATTTTCCCATTTGGGAACTTCATTTGTAGCCCCAGCAACAACAAAAAGACATAGACAGTGGGGCAGACCCACAAACAAACATATAAAATAAAGACATTCAATAGAATCATTGCATGTCCAGTGGCATTAAGCAGTCCAACACACAAACTGTGCCTCCACGACTTTCCTCCATACACGCAGTGTTGCGGTCTCTGTACACTGTCGAAACGGATCCACCGAACTGCATCAGCCTTCCCAGTCGTCGCCTCGCTCCTCCCCTGCATTATCTTCTCCTTCCATTCCCTGGTTGCCTTTTGAAGATTTCCTGCACTCCCGGATCAGTCCCGACATCTTCAACTCCGGTGAAGAGTGATGGTAAACTTTGTTGCTGCAGATCCAACGGTCATTCCCGAGCATATGTTGCAAATGCGTCTCCATGGTGATGACCACAAAAATTATATCGACTAGACAATTCGTGAATATTACAAAAACGAGCAGCTGGAGTGCCCTGAAAAATCTCCAGCCCGCTTCCCCATCCCACAACACACACAGCATATGAAAAAAACAAAAGACAAAAGCCAGACACAACAATATACATTCAAATGAACAAACACAAACACGAGAGACAGCTGGACGACATGTCGCCATTACAGCGCCACGTGACTTCCCTTGGGTTTGTTGGTAAGTTTTTAAAAGTGTTTAAATGCATAGACTAGAAATTCTACATCCAAGAGCCGAATGTGACTTTCATTCAGATCTAACCCATTTCTTCCGATGATCAAATGAGCAGGCCTATGAAACGACTAGCAAGGGTTTGTATTTCCATTTGTATTGCTGATGCCTGAGTGCCAACACAATATGCAATGCTTATATTGATTTGCACTGCCCATGTTAGACAATGCATCAGAGACAACACTGAAAAGAAATTAGCCTCCAGACAGTACAGGTTAGCTTGTTATTTCTGTTTCCATGTTTATGGTTTCATCAGTGTTCCTCACAGAGTCTGCTTCATGATCAGAATGTCCCAGCCAGAGATCCAAATACAGCCAATCAAGCAGAGATGGCTTCCCTTACCATGCTGCTAGCATCATTAACCAAGCAGCTGAAAATGAGAAGTTGCACTGTGAACACACCAGAGAGCCCCGGGCCCCTAGTACATGACAGCAGTACGTTGTGTTTAGAGGCCTGCATCAATGATTAATTAGAGGGAGGCTGGAATCGGCATCCTGTCAAAGGCATGAAGCAAAGTAGTGCAAGAAATGCAATTAGCTCTCCCTAAGGACAGTTAGGAGTGACAAGGTGGCCTCTCACCAGGGGCCCCAGGGCTGTCTGGGTCATTATACACCATTGCAAAGTCCATCCATTTGGCTCCAGGCCCAGTTTATAATCTTATAATTGCCTGAAAGTGTAAACTGTTTGTTCAGGTACTAGTTACAGAAGTACTGCGCTAGACGGGTTCGATCAAATGCCCTGAGGACTTGGTTGCAAAGGGGGATGTGCAACCTCTGTGGCCAACCTGCTGTGACAACAGTGATGCGGAAACGGAGAAAATGAAAGTATCACATATATTGAAGGTATTCAATTCTGACTGTGTGAAACCTTGAGGGATTGATCGTAAAAGCTGCCTTCAGTATTTCTATGAAGATATATGGTAGACAAAAACTATCACCATGGAACATTATCCGATTCATAAACAGGGGTTACCACGTATTACCGTCTGAGAGGCTTTGCATTTATTATTTTCATATTATTAAGATGATTCCTAACACAAGAGCATGAAAATAAATACCACACGCGAGACTGTACTTTTAGGCAGGTGGAGATATTACTGCTATAGCATACATCATTTGGGAAATGTATATTTTGTTGTTGCTGAACTGAAAACTTGGCAAAAAATAATTTTTTCAAAGTAAGATGGAGGGTACAGAGACATAAACAGCTTAAATACTAGAAAAAAAATGTAATACTGTAATGGGGCGTGACGTGTGAGGTAGGAGGAGCCAAATGCAGCAATGGGATTCTTTAAGCCCTAAGGCCACTAAGGCGGGAAACCCCGCAGTTAAGGGAGGAGACAAGACAACGAACACGCCTACAGACGCTACTAACCGGCTCACTGTCACACACCAATAAGTAAGCGCAACGACAGGTTTCTCAGTAGCCAGAAATAATATGCGCCCTGTCTCGGTAACGGGACACATAAAAACGGGCGAGTAGCCAATGGCACAAATAAAACACAGTCAACAAACACTGCAAAATAATACGATAGTATTTGAGGAGGCGAAAAGGAACGGAGATCTAATGTTCCAAGGCTATTCTCAGACTCGCAGTCACACACAAACATGTCCACAACATAGCCCAATCTTCCCTATTGGAAGACATGTACTGAAAGACGAAACAGAACTACAGTTCCGAACAAAATCTTCAAAAGCTCCATGTACGGAGACAGGTACCGAAAGGAACGAACAAGACAGGCTGCACCGGACATTTACCGGCTAAAACACCAAAGCGAGATTAGTAGAAAATAAACGCCCTGCCTCTCCATTATGAGGAATATAACGAGGCAAACAGGAACAGAGATTTAACGTTCCATGGCTAGTTTCATAGGCTCGCAGTCAAATGCAGAAAACATAAAGGGGTAAACGCCCAATCTCCCAGGAGAGAGAAACATTTTACAGGTGAGCCGACGGAGCACCGTCGTCCCATAACTTTATTATCAAACATGACTAACGCAAGCTTAATTGAAAACACACGCCCTAGCCTCTCAGTAAAGGAATATGTAATGAGGCAAAATGGAACAGAGAGCTAACGTTCCGAGGCTATTTTCAGAAACACGCAGTCACACACAAACATGTCCACAGCATCGCCCAAGCTCCACACAAGGAGAGACACACCCGGAGAACGAACAGAACAACAGTTCCGAACAAAATCGTCCCACAAGTAAAAAGGCGAACAGGACAGCTGTACCAAAAGACCAATGCAAACTTAATAGAAAATAGCACGCACTGCCTCTCAATATAATACAAAAACCCTGACTCACAACAAAGGGGAACGTAGTCCACGAGAAGGAGACAAAACAGGGAACAAACGTACCGAAGCTACTAACCGGCTCACTGAAACACGGAAATTAGTAGAAGCTCAAATGCCTGGTTTCTCAGTAAGAAAACCAAACAGAGGCAAAATGGAACAAAGAACTGCTACCCTATACTTCTACGAGCTAAGTAACTAAGTAGAAGCGTGAACACCCGATCTCCCAGGAGAGAGAAACATTTTACAGGCGAAGTAGAGCAGAGATCTGCAGTCCCATACTTCTACGAGATAAGTAACTAAAGAGCCGGCAAGAATAAAGCCCTGCCTCAGCAACGAGACGTTAAAAAAGGCGAGTAGCATGAAAGGTACAAATAACACACACCAAATAAATAAAGCCATAAAGTCAGTATGATAAAAATGCCCTGTCTCTTAGTAAGAACCTACTATACAGATACACGCAAACAAACAAAGACTCCTCTCGCTTTCACGGAAGAAAGCAGACAGAGAGTGGAGAAAGAGAAATAGAAAGGCAAAATCTAGGCAACGGACTAAAAAGGAAAAACCAGGAAGCGAGGACAGAAAAGAGCCAGGGGGGAAGAGTCCGAATAACTACATCCACATAGGCCAATATGCCAGGGGGGATGAGTCCTAATAACTACTTCCACATAGGCGAGTCCCGCATTACTCCAATGAAGCACAACGGAGCAAAATGGTCTCCTTAAAAACCTAGACCAAAATAATGCTGACTTAAAATACAAAGGGCAGAATAATACCACACACAAAACAGCATAAATAATGCCCGGCAATACACCACAATACAAATAAACAAACAATCAATATAGAAGCCCCAACCGAAGGAAACGGGAGGCTTATATAGCTCTCAAGGTGACCACGCACAGGTGTGGATGCTAACAGAAGCTCCGCAATCCAAGCAGGGCGGAGCAAGCATCTACCAAAAGGACAGCGCCCTCGCGTGGCCACTGAGGAAAACGACCGCATAGGGAAAAAGGGTTAAAAACCATGACAAATACATGATATTCACTAATGCAAAATCTGTATCAAATTATTTCCTTAAATGGACAACCTACATAAATGGTCCATACAAATAAGTATCGGGGCATCTGGATTGACAACAAACTAACATACAATAAGCACATAGAGACCCTTGTAAAGAAACACAATGAGAATTGCTTTTCATAAGGAATACGACCTGTTTTCCCCCTACTGCCAGAAAATAAGTGGTTTGGTCTACTTTCCTTTCAGTTCTTGACTATGGTGATTTGATTTATATGCAAGCTTCCTCTACAAGTTCAGAGGCTCTGGACTCAGTTTATCATGCAGCTCTCAGATTTATAACAAATAAAATGCAATTTACACACCATTGTGAACTTTACAGGACAGTTAATTGGACTTCACTTGTTTCTTGGAGGTTAAAACATTGACACACATTTCTGTTCAAAATCATAATAGGAAAAATGGCAGTCTATTTAGGATCCCTCTTACAATATGACAAAACATCATACAACCTCCTTTCACAGGCTCTCTTACTTTTTTCAGTTCCAGTAATTAGAACTGAACATGGAAAGAATGCTTCCAGTTACAATGTCCTACTCTCTTGAAATTCTCTTAAAGCGAACTTGAAGCTTGAAATCCTTTACTGAAATTTAAATCCTTGATTACCAGCTCAATACTGAATAAATGTGACAGTTTTTACTTTGGCGCTATCATGTTAATATTCAGATTAACTACTGTACCAAATTTCTGCCTTTTGCATATTTTACCATTTTTAAATCAACTGTGTTTCATATTAGTGTGAACCTGTCATTACATGTACTATATGTTTGTGAACCTGATTGTCTTCATGCCAACTTATAACAGGTCTCTCTTGAAAAAGAGATTTTATCTCGGAGACTTACCTGTATAAATAATAGTTGGATAAAATAAATAAAATGTGTTCCACCTTGTAAAATGAACTGAATTTGCATTGTAACGACAAAGGCTAAACATTTTAGTACATTGACTTCAATGTTTCCAATGTTTCAAGTGAAGTTGAAATGGAGTTTGACAGCGTGGAGCTGAGTCAGAACAAAACAACTTTTAAGGTATTGAAAAACCCAAAAGCAAACAGAAACAAGCATTCTGCAATGCCCTAATGAAATCCAGACCCTTGTCAAGAAAATTCGATGAACAAGCAGTGTACCTGAGCTCATTTAAAAAGCAGATTCAATAGAGCACTCTTGCACTTGTCAACAAGGCAGCTGTATTCAACTCAGTCTAACTGAATGAGGCAATGATGACATTTGGAAGCCAGAAAGCAAGTCAACAACTGAGAGAAAGTGCTGAAGGAGGCCTGTCTCTTGCTAGCAAGTAATGAAGTGTTCCAGACATGATATCCATCACTGGCAGGATTACCACAGTATGCTCATACATCCTTACAGCTTCGGATGTGACAAAGATACGTGACATGCAAGCTGTCTTCTTTTTCATATGTGTTTGACAGATATAAAATTTTACAAATCCCAATTCCAGAAAAGTTGGGACAGTATGTAAAATGCACATAAAAGCAGATAGCAGTGATTTGTAAATTCTCTTTTACATATATTTAATTGAAAACAGTACAAAGGAAATATATTTATGTTTTACCTTATCAACTTTATTGATTTGTGTAAATTTGATGCCTGCAACACGTTCCAAAAAAAAGACTGGGAAGTTCAAAAAACACCTGTTTGGAACATTCCACAAGCAAACAGGTGATGCTATCATGACTGGGTATAAAAGGATATAAAAAGTAGGGGTGTGCAGCGGTGCCACTATCTGTATCTGTATCTGTATCTGTTTGTCCATCAATATTATCTGCATCTGTATCTGTATTTGGATAGAAACCGGAAGTTGCATTACATATAGGAAATGTGATCTCTTTTTTTTTGGAAATGTGATCTTTTCTAGTCTAAAATTAATTGTTATTGCAATTTATGAGCATTCACCCCCCCTCACTGCTTTTTTTCTTTTCAAAACTTTTTATAAGAACTATATTCTGTACTTTTATTTATCTATTATTTTGTTTTGTTAAAGGTTGTTTTTGTTAACCTATTTGAACCCCCCACCCCCTAACTGGGGTACACTGAACAATAATTTTGGATAAGAGCTGGAAAAAATCTGAGGTACAATATACAATCAACTCAGAATGAAAAGGCAGTTTTATAAAAACATCAAACCATTCCATTATACATTTGAATGGAAACTATTTCCACAATAACAGCCCTTTCTGCCTCTTGTGATTTCATATTTGTTTTGTTAGGTTTTTATTTTACTATATGAACTTGGATACATAAATGATTATGTATAGTAATATTATTATCATTACTATTATTATGTTTTATAAAATTCAAGAAGACTTAAGGACAATAACTCTAAATGAAAAAGGTTAAATGAAAAGTCGAACAAGATGCATTTCTATGCTAACAGTAACAACGAAGTTGTAGAACACCTGAAAAGCTTTTAATTCAAGAAAATGAGAAAAGTCTGGATATGGCTGCATTTCAACAGATTTAAATATGCTTTTAGTATTCCATTGCTTAAACCAATCACCGCGACAAGCCTAGTTAAAACATTTTTGTTAAATCCTCATATTTTCGTTTTATTAATTGCGTTGCAAGTTTGGGCTCATGGAATGGCGAGATTGACGGAATTGATTACGCAGCAATAAGGAGGCAGAACGGACGGTCGATACAGTTTAAAAATACAAACAACACAACTAGCATAAATACAATAATGATTTTGATAGCCAGTAAGTGACATTTCAAAACGGGACATAGGCTACTGATTCTAGCTGTTCCTTTGCTTTCTTTTAAAATGTGTTTTTACGTTCTGAAAAACTGGTGAAATTAAGTGCAGCCAAATTAAAGCGAGGAGCATTAAAAAGATAGTATCGTTTGCATGCAAGATTTTTAATTTAACGTTTTGTTTCTTTTTCTTTTGCTCTCATAAGATTTACATACGCCTATATAAACAAGGCACACTGTTCAATTATAGCGAGCACGTTAAAGATATAGGTTGAGTATCCGTAATTTCAGGGACTGCCGATTGAGTCACATGGCCCATATCGAACGGCTCCATCCCTAATTATATATTTTAATGTTTTAATAAACAAATAATCAATCCAATGCTCAATTCTGTAAAGTTCAGAAGAGGCATACAGACAGGTGGGCACTGAATCAAAGATTTCTTTGCAGCAATTAAATTATTTCCCGCATCCGAATATGAACTGGCAACTTCAGATAGGAAAAAATCAGTTTTCAACCCACTATCCATGCACTTCCGGATTTCGGCTTCGGCTTCAGGCACACCCCAAATAAAAAGACTCTTGATATCTTATTTTCAGGTACTTTTACAAGCGATACTATAACCTCACTGCATTTGAATGGATCTCTATGGGAATTGGGGGGTGGGACTATATTTAGCTGTAAATTACACGGGAATAGTATGGAATCCATGGTTGGCTAAATGACAGTAGATATGGATGGATCACTTTAAGAGTTGTTTCTCCTGACTTATTCTTCCAATATTCTTCCTCAATAGTAACATGATATATAAACGACACATATAAAAAAGAAGACAGCTTGCATGTCACGTATCTTTATGTCACATCTGAAGCTGTAAGCATGCATGAGCATACTGTGGTAATCCTGCCATTGATGGATGTCATGTCTGGAACACTTCATTACTTGCTATTCACTCCAGCATATGACATTGGCTTTTTTAAAGGAGATGTAATAGCACTACAATGGCATAAAAACAGGTGTCAAAACAAAGTAGGAAAATAGTGGAGCAAATACTCTATTATATACACTGCCTGGCCAAAAAAAAAGTCGCACACTCTAATATTTTGTAGGACCGCCTTTAGATTTGATTACGGCGCACATTCGTCGTGGCATTGTTTCGACAACCTTATGCAAGGTCACACCATTTATTTCCGTCCAGAGTTGCATTCATTTTTGGCCGAGATCTGGTATTGACGACGGGAGAGTCAAACCACTCCGTAAAGTCTTCTCCAGCACATCCCAAAGACTTTCAATGGGGTTAAGGTCAGGAATCTGGTGGCCAATTCATGTGTGAAAATGATTCCTCATGCTCCCTGAACCACTCTTTCACAATTTGAGCCCGATGAATCTTGGCATTGTCGTCCTGGAATATGCCCATTGATGGGATAACCTGGTCAATCAGTACATTCAGGTACTCAGCTGACTTAATTTTATTGCTGCATAACATTGCTGAGCCTAGACCTGACCAATTGAAGCAACCCCAGATCATAACACTGCCAAATATGTGAGATTATTCTATCATTCATTGTACTGATTTGCCCGCCTTTTTCATCATACTCATCTGAAAAAAGCAATGAGAAAATAAAGCATCTTCCTAGACGCTGAATGAATTGCATAGTATTTTTTGTGTCTACTCAGTTACTGGCCTGTTCGAAACCTGACTTGAGTAAAGCCAGTATATCTTTCACAAACAAAAATGCCTCTAGTTTATTTTGTCACAATCAAAAATAGCTTTAGACCACTGGTCGCCATCTCTATTCCTGGAGATTCATCATCCTGTAGGTTTTCATTTCAACCTTAATTTGGCACACCTTATTAGCTAATTGCAGCTCAACGAGATCTCTAGATGTTGAATGAGGCATGCTTTGTTAGGGTTGCAGTGAAAACCTACAGGACGGTAGATCTCCAGGAACAGGGTTGGGGACCACTGCTTTCGACTTTTGATTTTTTAAATTCTAACAAGAATTACATCTTAGTTCTGTCTCTAATCCCTGCTTCATAGTGATATACCTACAAGTACTGAATGCAAGAGCATAAAAACATCCTTACAAGGTTCCTTCTTTTGTCAGTCACCAGATGTTTTTTTTTTCAAACTGAACATACAGTATACTGTATGCATTCTCTGTATTCTCTAGTATGACCCTGTGATTACCTTGGTTCATGCTTCATTCATATGAATTTTCTTTTAGTGTATTTGCGTGTATATATTGATTTTATCTTATATATATATTTTCATTTAATCATGGGGGAGGCATGGGTTATAAAGTAATAATGAGACAATGTAATGGGAGTGTCGGGTTTGGAGGACAAGGCGCGACAGAGAAGGAATCTAAAAGTGCTCACCGTAGTGATAACACCACTAAAGCGGAATAATCCGCACAAGGAGTGGGGAAGAAATAAAGACTGGGAAAAAAAACTCCCGGCGTGAGCCAAATGAAAGCAACCCATAAAAGGTGGGCGAAACTCGAGACTCGAGAAGAGCAAGGAAGAAGAAAAAAAAAACTTCTCGCCCTCAATACAAGAGGGCACATTAAACAGAGGTAAATAAACAAAAAGAGAAATAAAAGCGACCCAGACGAATGGGCGAAGAAACTCGTAGGCTCGAGTAGTACAAAGGAAGGTGTCATGGTTATTGGCAGCCTCTGATGTTTCTGCGGTCGTTATTCTATTTGACGTCGTCGGGACGCTCTATCAGATTTTTTCCGTCTCCATTCCGGTTTTTGGATCTCGCTCAGCTATTATTCCTTACACCTGTTTTGGGTTTCCTGCCAGTTATAAATAGCCCAGGACTTCCGCATTCCGGCACTTCAATATTGTCTTAGCTATGTTGACAACAAAGTCAGTAAGGTATAGAAATTCGGTCACTGCATTTCTGGTTTGTACGAATAAGAAACACAGCAAGTCTGGTTAAGAATTAGGATTAGATTGGTTTTCTTTTTTATTTCCAATCGTTCTCTTTATCCTTTATTCTTTTTACCTGTTACCTTTTGTGTTCAAGCTCTTTTGCCTCTAGAACTTTGGATAACAGGTTCTCTTTTCTGTTCTTTCCTTCACTCATTTCTTCGAGTTTTGTTTTGTTTCACAACCTCCTGTTATGCCTAATTATTTAGTGCGTGTGGTTCTTTTGTTAGTTATTCTTGCTGTTTATCGAGATCGCCTCCGTTTTTGAGGTTGCTTTGTTTTGCCTTGTGCTAGGGAAGTTTTGCTCCCGATCTTGTGTTTATCTCCGTCCTGGTGCGGTTACTTCCGTTTTCGGAGAACCAAACACGACTGACAAGGATTTCTAAAAGCGTATCTTTCTAGATACGCTTTTAGAAATCCTTGTCAGTCGTGTTTGGTTCTCCGAACCTTACACTCCTATACCTCTCGCTCTCAATAAAAGAAAACTGTCTCAGAGGGACTAGAAAAGGAAAACCAAAATGAAGGACAGAAAGTAGAAAAGAGAAAGGAAGAATCCTAAAAGAAACTCTAATGCACTCAAGGCAAGTGCACTCCGCGTTACTCCAATGCAATGTGATGGGGCAAAGTGGTCTCCTTAAGCACCTAACTCCTATACCGTACCGGCTTTGTGTCAAAATGCAAGACAACATAGAAGCACCGAGACAGGAAGACATGGAGCTTAAATAGCCGGTGGAAGAGGAGAACAGGTGATTTAGATAAGTACCGAGACAGGGCGAAAGCCCCGAACGGACAACGGAAAAATAAAGAAAGAATGCCCTCAAGCCGCTCCAAGGGAGAATGACTGCAGAAATAAGAGCAGGCTGCCAAACCATGACAGACAAATAAAAAATTCATGAGCATTAGCAAGCATGTGCATTTTACATGCACATTTTTACACCATTCAATTACCACAGCAGGTATGTTAATTTAAATGTTGCAAAACCATGATGCAGCATTTAATTTCAGTGCAATTTGCAAGACCTCCCTATCCCTAGAGTGTAGAGACAGTGGACACTCAAAATATGTGATTTCCTGTACTAACTACTGTGGAGGACATACTACAGGCTACCTGAACAACGGTAGGTGGATCTTTGGATACTATACAGTGGTCAGTGTCCATTTACTTGAACAAAATGACACCAAGATCAGGTAACAAAAAAACAAATGACGAGATTACAAAACAACAGAATTGTTGTGATTGGTTTACAAAGTGCCATCTTCACTCAGTTGAAAAGTGTGCATTACCACGTCTGTGCTCCCCTCCGAAGGCTTTGATGAACGGTCCCGCCGAATGTGTTTTTGAAACAATAAAAGAGCAGGGGACATAAATCAAAGGAAGCAGAATGAATTATTTGTTCTTTGAGCACTGGGGTTTGTTGGTGATAAGTTGCCCTTGGGAACAGCCTCTAATCCAAGGCTAAGTGAATTTCTCAGAGAAATTCAAACCCAGTATATGGGGACAGTTCCCCTAGAATGGGCCCACAATTGGACATCAGCAACATAACTGCCTGCATGGGTGACTGACAATTTTGTGGCCACATTTTGTCCTTTTCTGTAACCAAATGACCTCACATGAAAGCACAGACACAATACACACAGCTTCCAAATACAACAGTTTAGCGTAAAATGCACAAATAGCCTATCTATTTCAGATATCTTGGTTATGCTCAGTCACAAGAAAAGGAAACATTTTCCCACACCTGAAATATTATGATATTATAATAATGCTTTGTCTAAAGATAGTGATGCAAAATATCAGTTATATCAAAGAATGAACAGTTCTCAAAATAGAAAAAAGAAAAGTATATATTTTTATGTCAAATACGCATGAAAATAGTTTTTGAAGAGTAGGTTCTGTCCTGTTCTCCATTAAGGCATTTTCAGTTATATAGATACAAAACAATCAGTGATACTTAATTTACCATTAAATGTTATCCTATTATTAAACTATAGTATTCAACACAACTGATGTTCAGTACGCATTAATGCTGTTGAAGCATTCTTTTGGGTAACTATTCTTTACTGCCATATGCATGTGGAACTTGTGGAAGTTGGAACTTGAGGAATCCATGCATTTTATTCTTACAACATGAAAACAGGATTTTCCAATGTCATATTCTTAAGGATTTAGAAGAGGATTAGCAGAAAACGGGATTTAGGTATTTATTCATTTCATTGGATTATCATCACATGAGGAAATACTTTTTCACAATTTACAAGCATTATCAACATCAAAAACCAGAATGCAGTTTTGTGAAAAAGAACAATTTATGCATGCAAATAGCATATGAGAAAGGAATAACTGTTATAGTAAAAGTAAAAAACAGAAAAAATCAAACCTCACACATACATACAGCACAATTTATGAAAGCTCTTTCTTAACTGTCTTAAAATTATTATAGACACAATCCTACACCTTACACATGGTTATAACATTGTTATACCATGTCTCACAATACGCTTGTGGATTGTGGTAGTAATCGAGGCATGCATGAATTCGCCGAAATGTAGTCTGCTGGTTGAGAAATTATTTAAGGGCTCATGATCAGATATAGTTCAGAATGGTTGATTTTTATGACATGAAAACCACACAACAAATGCTGCATAATAAATCACCATTTAATGTGCAGCGCCACATTTTATTATAATGCATATTTTTAAAAAAATCATTTACTTTCACACTATTATTATAAATACAGCAAAACCCATTTAAACCTGTCAATAATTCACCATTATGAAATTAAGTTGAAATCTCAAGTTGGTTGCTGGCTGCTGTGACAAGAAATCTGGTGTTCTTTGTTTCAGGCAGTCCGCTGGTTTGAACGTGATGCGCCATGATCGCTAATTAACAAAAACATCTGGTTTCCTACAGTTTTTTATATATAATTTGGGCAGGCCTAAAACATAAGTTATACTAATAATTTTATTTAAAAAAAGACTGAAGTTATTTCCACCAATATGCACTGAATTCCTTTCAATTTGCTTGTGTCTAATGAGGTAGCATTTCCAAAGTACACTGTATTCAGTAGCGGCTAATTTAGTCAGTTTTTTTCCGCACTTAATTTCACAAACTGTAACAGCACAGAAATATTCACGTAGCCTAAGCTTACACTAATCATTTTTGCTATATTAAAGTGCTTTCTTACATTGACTTTTAGACATTGAATAGCTTTTGATATTCTCTGAAACTCTGTTTGTCCGAGTTGTCACATGCCTCAACTATAGGCCTACTGCTAATTGCTTTTCCATTAATAACGCTACCACTGTTTCATTTGCCTGACTTCACGTGTTACAGTTAATTTTCCATATTTCTCTGTTGGTTATGGTGGCCCTCATAATTATTTTGACAGACTGGAAAAGGGAGGAGTGTTTCAGATATGTTAAGTTACACAAAGCTAGATAATGTTACTAGCTAGCTACGGGTTTGATAATTATGTCATGTAGGTTTGCTAGACACACTGACGACTAGGCACATACTGTATGTAGAACCCAAAAAGGCGGACTTGAAGCCAGACGTAAAATAAAACTCCCGAAGGAGATTTTATTACACACAGTAGCACGGTACAGAGCGTTAGGCCCTTCGTAGTAGGTTCAATGCAAAGGTCAAAAACACAGGCAGGCAATCCGTAAATGCAAAGTACAAAAATCAGAAAGCAAGCCTTGTGGTTAAAGTCCAGGCAAGGGTTGAGATACAGGATATCTGTCAGCGGAGGCACGGTACTGAAAACAGCAGACAGGCTCGTAATCAGTAGAACAGAGTTCATAACAGGTAGGCAATCCGCGAATGCAAAGGTACAGATATATGCTAAGCAAACTCGTAGTCAAGAAAGTGGGCTAGGCCCACAGTGCTACAGCCCACACTATCTGCATTACATTTACATCAGTTTAAACATAACAATGATCTCAAATTACCTTAAATTATTCTGTTTACAACAGATATCAGAGATTGCTTTTTATCTGGAAACTACAATTTATGATAAATCATAATTAAAGTAAGACTAAAGCATTTAAAGTCAAAATAAAAAGGAACCTGTTAAGACCCCACACAATAAAGATGTACCTCTCTTAAGTGATTAAATGGTTACCTATAGTTTAATTACTTCAAGGAAATGATCAAGACCAAAAAAAATCAAAAGTTGATATTTTGCACAGCAGAATATTTTCATCACTTCTTCCTGTAAAACGGCCGTGTGACGTATTGATGACGCACACCTGCACTGATGGGTGTGGAACAAAGTATTCCCTCCAATTACATTGCTCAATTTTCAACTTTTCCTCAATATCACTGTGAGTGACTGCTATCTTAGGGTAGCTTAGGTTGCTAACAATAACAACAACTGTCAGTGAGAACAAAATGCTACGAAAGTGCCTGTTTGGGTATGAGAGTCCTCACACCCTATTTAGTTTTCCCACAAACCCATGGGTACGTTAGCTATCCAGTTATGTAGCTATATTACCTAGACTTCTAAAACCGCACTTTCTCCCTTGCAAGAAAGATGGAGGATTTGGGCAGCAGGGACAGATTTGAATGCCAGAATTGAGTGACACAATTGAGCAGGCAGCCCATCCAAAACGCCTGTCTGATGATAAGCTAGTCAGTGGAAAACCATGGAAGTTCGAACTACTTTACAGTTGTGGTCCTTGTAGGCTATTCATCAATTGTACCCGTTCCCTAATCAGAGTTATATGTTACTTAACCCCTTGGCGCAGATGGCAAATTTCACCTATTTAGGGGTGCTCTGTTTAAGGCTTTATAACTCCAGGTGTGAGCATCACATAAACTTGATGAATGAAAATTGAAAGACAGGTGTACCATTTACAATACAAACTTAGATTTGTTTATTTTCATAATTTAAGTCAAAATAAAGTGCCACAAATGCAAAGAAACTTTGGAAAAAAAAATGTAAAAATAGTTTTTTTAAATTTTGCTGAGAGCTACATAATTGAAATCGGTAATATATATACATTTCCTGGATCATAAACTCCATGTCCACAAGTTTTGCAAAATCTGAGGATGATATGCAGAACTACTAAAGGTCTATGATGCAAAATATAGCAGTGTATCCTGTTGTCCATTAGTGTCTCCAAATCTATCCAAATGGCTAAATTGTGCACTGCTGCAAATAAAAATAAAAAATGAAATATGTAACTACAAATCAACAGTTTGGGCTCATAAAACTCACTTGTGCATAATTTCCAAGTGAGAATTATATATTTTCAGCAGTATAGGGGGGTAGATATCTATGGGTCCAAAACCCCTATGCAAAACATGTCATAAAATGAATAAAATTAGTTTTGTACATTATAACGCATACACATTTGCTCCCTCTGGTGGCTTAAGATAAAAAACATTGATATCACAGTGTTACATACACCTAAATATGTTGCCTAATCATTCACTCTTGTACCTCAATAAAACATCACTTGTCCCTGTACTCTACAGTATGTATACTTTTGTCCTGGGATTGCATTTTTCTGTATTCTTTTAAGTTTTCCTATTCATAATGACTCAAAGGAAATTGTTACCTTAATCTACCACATATCAGCGCAACAGTAAATTGGAATGAGCATTTGTCATGCCCTAAGAGACTCGTATACGCCATAGCCTATATTATGTATGATAACATGAACATAAAATAGTTTTCCACCATCTGTAAAATGCTGCCAAATGTTCTATCTTCAATGAACATCGGTAGCCTACTTCAAAAATACATTTAGCTAACGATTGCACTACAGTATGTGAAATGCACTCAAAATGCGAAAATAACAACAGGGCTATCAAACATATTGGAAAGACAGTGCTCGAGTGGAAACACGAACGTACGTATGTAGCCAGCGAGACCAACGGTATTTTAGACGCAAAAATACTTACATATCGCAAAAGGGAAATTCCCCTGCATAATGCGTATTGTATATCGCTTGCGTAATACTAGACAGTTAAAACGAAAACTGCCGTTACGCTGGGCTGTAGTAAATTGCTCAAAGCACCCAAAAAGACTTGGCATATACCGTTGCGAAGGTTATAATGTACTCTATTGGATAAAAAAGCCGACAATTAAACCAGAGTGAACTGTAATGCATGAGACAGGCTTACAGGGCATGGGGCTATTACCGGCGACGTTTCAGATGGTGTAATAGCGGTATAAAGTGTTGTATATTTCTCAAACCGATTGTACCAGACAATAAATGACAACTGAATTTTGAAAGGAACATCTCGATGTGTAAAACCAATGGTAGGATTGTACATTTATTTCATATTTAGTAGCATATATTGCTAGTAGAATACATGGTAGAATGAGATAGTACTTTCACAGTTTATTTTGCATTTGAGTGAGCAGGGCTTTTAACGTCTTTTCTGCCATACGATCAGGCTATTGTTGGGTTTATCTCGTTGCTATGACGTTATTCTGATTTTATGTGATGAATAAATATATTTATGAACTCAAACATAGACGCTATTGTCCACTATGTCACGCATAGGTAGGTATAGACTAGGTGGGGGGTTGCTTGATAAATGGACTTGCTACAGGGAAATAGTGGCACTTAGAAACTACGTATTCGGCAGAAATCGTCACGAACCGTCTACCAATAAATTTAAAACACAGAGTTTGTGATTTCCAATAATAGTTCGGCTGCAGTAGCAACGAATGTCTCAGTTGAGCAAAAAAGGTCCCGCAGGCGGGACTTATGCGCCAAGGTGTATGACTTAACTGTGAGTTAATGTTCATTAATTGATGATACATTAAGTGTATAGTAATCACATGAACTAACAATGGCTTGATCATTTATTAATATTGAGCCACACAGAGTTCATGATACATCATGCATTACTTCATGCATTAAATCATGATGGGTCATGCATTAGTTAAGGCATAAGTTGTGTTCCATTATTGTAAAGTGTTACCCTTAAGGCTTACTAGTGGTTTTCATCTTGTAGTGAACCCTCTGAGGTTATGCTCTTGTTGTCTTCTCTTTGTGGTAGCATTCAAAACATCTATGCCGACATCCTGGAGAGTGTTCTTGATGTGTTTGACGGTTGAAAAGGGGGGTTTTCTTTGTAATTGAAAGTAGGGGTGTAACATTATGAAACCCAATACCGCAATTTTGTATATACAGGCTATATTATTGTTTTTAAGATATTACACAAAAGTGGATAACTCAACCAGTTTATTGTAGCCTACGATTGTACCAAATTGACATCCCGTTGACCAGGGGCGTTGTTCGGATTTGTAAACATTGACGGAATGTTTTTTGAAGGGGAAAACATTTAGATGGACTACAAGGTCAAGATCAATGACTTTTTATTTAAGTATAATCTAAACATTTAGCATTTATATTGTGTCTAAATGACATAGGCGCATAGGTGCTTCTTTGGGGCGATATTTCACGAAGCTGATGGCGAACTAAAATAACCTGCAATAAGCGAGCTGCGTTTGAAGTGATACCTTCCCAGGGGCTGCATAGATATCTCATGCTCATGGAACCAGTAGGTCACATTACATTACATTACATTACAGGCATTTAGCAGACGCTCTTATCCAGAGCCACTTACACAACTTTTATTAAATTTTTTATCCATTTATACAGCTGGATATATACTGAAGCTATTCAGGTTATGTACCTTGCTCAAGGGTACAACGGCTGTGTCCTACCTGGGAATTGAACCTGCAACCTTTCGGTTACAAGTCCAGTTCCTTAACCATTATACCACACTGTCACCTTTTCCTGTGGTACTTTCTTTTTTAAAAAGCCCTGAATATCCATGTTTGCTTGATTGCTTTATTTGGATGATTAATAACGTCGGCTGCAAAACAATAAAAGGTACGCTACGTCTGCCAGTGCTGTCACACTCACTTAATTAGTGCTCACAGGGGGAGGGGCGTCGCCGACTACACTGAGGAGAAAGTAATTTTTTTGAATTTTTAAACTTTTTTTCAAAAGTTTTGGGATGGATAAAAAATATTCGGGTTGAAAGCCCCAAATGTCTTGGGCGCACATGCTGTTTGATTACTTCTTAATAAACAAACCAGAAATGCGATAATAATAAATGACAGCAAGTTGTCGTCGGTGATAAGTTGAGGTAACTAGGTAATTAGGGGACATGAATTTGACCACAGACTATTCACTAAGTTTATTCCCACCACATTAGAACATATTCTATGGAATTCCACGCAAAGAAAATGAATAAAAAATTAACAAATGGATTTTCAGCATGATGTTGCTCGCTAGTTCCACATACATGTATAAAAAGGGCTGTAATTCCTATACGGATCACCTGATATGGCTGTAAATACTCAAATTAAAGCTTAATTTTAGTCTCCTATCCAATTTCGTATTTCAAATCCAATGTGCTGGAGTACAGAGCCTTCACAACATCTCTAGATTTTAGTAAAAAAATTCCATTCCTGTTAAGTTTTATCACAGAGATTTGACATTAGACTTTGTAGAAAAACAAGCCCAGGCACTTATCAAATTATTACAGGCAAATCTTTGCAGTATAAACCATTGCCACCCTGTCAGGGACATAGACATATCTAATTAAAAGTGTTTTCTTTGGATTACTAAAATAATATTTACAGTTTCTTTAAATAAATGCACTCAATTTGCACCTTATTTTCTAAATAAAATGGAAGAAATAATGACATTCAGTCTAACCTTTTAAATATATATTGATGGTCTCCTCTAACTCTTTAACATGCAACACAAATCTTATTTATATTTGATGATATGATTAAATTATGATGAAAAAATACCAAGATGACAGACTGGACAAGGGCATGACAGGGTTGACCAAGGCATGGCAGGGAGGACAGCTATGACAGGACAGATCACCAATGAAACAGAGAATGACAAGATATTTATGTGATAAAAGGGCTCAAGAGTCCAGAATAATATATGGGGTCTTTATTTCCCAAATTTTCCTTGGGAAAGAAAAGTTTGCATTGGCCATTCAGTGTACTGAAGCCTTTAAGTAGGAAGCATTTGGTCCCTCTTGCGTTGAAGTTTTACCAGCGTTTATTTAATCCTCCCGGGAATATGGTGTTGAGTTTTCTAATCCAATGTCTTTCTGTCCTACGTCTGTCCTCCTGTGTCCAGTTAATGTTTGAATGGAGGCCCGATATTTCTACTGCTTCAATTCCATGGTGTAGGAAATGAGCCACTGCGTGTGTGTCTGTTTTTCTATGATTTCTTATGTTATACAGTACCAGTCAAAAGTTTGGACACACCTACTCATAGGTTTTTAAAAGTTTTTTTTACTGTTTTCCACATTTTAGAATAGTAAAGTCATCAAAACAATGAGATAGCCTAACACATTAAATTATGCAAACAAATCAAAAAAAGTGTTACATTTTAGATTCTTCAAAGTAGCCACCCTTTGCCTTGATAATGGCTTTGCACATTCTTGCCATTCTCTCAACCAACTTCTGTGGTAAACAGGTATTCCACAGGTAAACAGGTGATGCTGTCATGACTCTGTATAAAAGGATATCGAAAGAGTCTTGATACCTTATTTCCAGGTACTTTGAAGAATCTAAAATATAAGACGTTTTTTATTTGTTTTACACTTTTTTTGGGTCTTTGCATAATTCCATTTGTGTTATCTGATAGTGTTGATGTCTTTACTATTCTAAAATGTGGAAAACAGTAAAAATAACGGAAAAAAAACTTGTGTCCAAACTTTTGACTGGTACTGTATATATGCTGTGCCAATCTGGTCTTAATTGTATTTCCTGTCTCTCCTACATATTTTATGTTGAAGTGTTTGCATTTTATGACATATATGCAGTTATATGTGTTAACTGTGAGTGTTTGTTTAATAAGGTATGTTGTGTTTGTAGTGTTGTTTTTCACTGTAGTTGCCTGTTTGTAAAATATCGGGCCTTGTGTGGGTAAAATGTTGATTTCTGGTAGTTTTTTTGCTGAAACGATTTTGTATTCTTGGAGCAAGTCTGTGTTTTGCAGAATCCTGGCCAGGTTCCGTTTAATATTTCCGTTCGCTATTTGGCTGAATGTCGAGTAGGTTGTGATAAGTGGAATGATTTTTCTAGTGTCCTGTTGTTTTGTAGCCAAGAAGGTTTTCCAGAATCGGTCTGAGGAACGATCCCAAATACCCCCTTGGTTTTAATGCATTGAAGAGGGTTTTGGTAGCCTCCTCAAAGTCTGTAATCTGTGTGCAGATTCTGTTGAACCTTAGCAATTGGGATTTAATCAGGCCTCTGAATGTATGTTTCGGGTGGAGACTGTTCTTGTGTAAGAGTGCATGTGTGTCTTTGTCTTTAAAGAAAACTTTAGTGTCTAATGTGTGTGTTTGGGGAAATGAGGGCCCCTTGTATGTGGTAATGTCCAAATCTATATGTTTATCGTGTGTTTAATTGTGATAGATGTGTGGTGCATGTTGAGGATCTGTATGACGTGTTTGAAATCTTCTGAGCTATGTGTCCACGTTCCACAGATGTCATCTAAATACCTAAAATAATTAGTGGGAAGTTTGGGACATTTTCCAAAAACTATATATGGGGTTAGGGGTTATAGTTAGGGCTAAAATGACATTGAACAAATTTGAAAAAACATGTTCAAATGTAATAAACATTAACAACAATTCTATAACACTATACCACTTAAATGCCCTAGCCTAGCTAAACAAGGTTCTATATTTGAGGTGCCCTGGTTCAGGCTGGTTTTCAGGAGAGGTGCAGGTTTGTCTGACTGCAGCAATGCGCAGGCTGTGGCTACATTTCTTCCCTCTCTCGATTTACTTTCTTTTTCATGGTGCTCTCTCTTACTGAGATCATCAATTACCTTTTTCCTTCATGTCTGTCTCTTCCATTTATCCCTCTCTTTCTCAAGATACTCTCTTCTTCTTTTGGGGTCTGCAATACTGTGTGCTCTATAATGCTATGGTATTTCTGCTCCAGATAGAGGGGGTGCCATCCTCTGAGAAAGACATGATTCAAAATGTTAACAAAAGTATATAATACTATTATAAATATGAGATTTTATCTTACACATGCGTGCTTACTATCAATATGTCCACCCGCTCAGGTGCAGGTACACCCTGTCAGGTGTATGTGACTGATAGGGTGGCCAATGACAGGACGGACATTTTGAGCTAAAGTTAGGAACTGAACTGCAAGTGATTGTGGCAAGGCAAGTGCAATGGTGAATATCTGAAGTGGATTTTGTCCTCTTTGACAACCACATTTTGAAATTATGAAATCTGATTAACTTCCCCTGTATTTCAGTCTGACAGGGTGGACATGTTCTGTTTAACCACATCGAACTAACAACATATTGTGAATTCAGGCCACTTTGACAAAGGAATGTCTTCACATAGTGTAAACATTTAAGTATGCAATATCATAGTTGGCTAGTGGAGATGGTATTGTTTCTTCTGTATCAAGATTGTGAGACCAGTGGTCACCTGTCATATATATACAGACAGGTGACAAATTAAAGAAAAAACCCCTACAGTGAGGTGGCTCTATTATGCTGTGGGGGGTATTTTCCTGGCACGGTTTGGGACCACTTGTCCCCATAGAGGGAAGGGTCACTGCAAATCAATACAAAGTTATTCTGAGTGATCACCTTTATCCGATGATGAAACATTTTTATCCTGATGGGAGTGGTCTCTTCCAGGATGACAAATGCCCCCATCCACAGGGCATGAGGGGTCACTGAATGGTTTGATGAGTATGAAAATTATGTGAATCATATGCTATGGCCTTCGCAGTCATCAGATCTCAACCCAGTTGAACACCTATGGGAGATTTTGGACCGACGTGTGAGACAGCATATATACAGTATATATAAAGGCCTGATATTTTGTCCTTAATTTTGAACATTCAATTACATTTAAAGTTTAAAAAAATCACATACAAGCTTATTGATACTTGATACTAACCAGTCTGATTAAATTTTGCATATGTAAATGAAACTCTGAATTACAAAATGACAGTGTCAGGTCTCACATAGCAGAAATACTGCTTAATTACACAGTAGGCTGAGCACTCTAATTGCTCCAATCACAGTGTACAACATGGCCTTTGACCTCACTTAATGCATCTTGCCTTCAAAGCTTGTGAGATTGAAATAAGGGAAACTATGGATTACTCTTAAACCTTTAATTGTCCTGAACCTGTTGTTGATTGTTTTGTGCAATTATCAAGTGTGCCAGTGTAAATAAGAATCACCCATCTGCAGCTGATCACCCATCTGCTTGCCGTTGTGCCTCAGTGGCACTTTCACATATATGGAGCCCAGCATTGCCCGTCCGAAGTTTGTTTCTACCACACAGGCCTGGGTATTATGTAAGTAGAATACTTTCTCTTGACTGGACAAACTGAAGCTGGTTCACTCAGGGGAAGTCAGTGTGTTGGTCAGCTCAGTTACAAATCATGTACAGATCCTTTCCAAAAAATTTGAATATCATGGAAAAGTTTTTTTTTTTTCCATAATTCCATTCAAAAAGGGAAACTTTCATAGATTATAGATTCATTACACACAAAGTGACATATTTCTAGCCTTTATTTGTTTCATTTTTCATCATTTTGGCTTAGCTCCAGAAAACCCCCAAAACAGTATTTCAAGAAATTAGAATAGTGTGTCGAAAATCAGCATTTACTTCAGTTATTTCAGAGAATGAGTGGAGTGGCTTGACTCGAGGAATCCGACAGTTGTAGCCCATGTCCCGGATACGTCTGTACGTGGTGGGTTTTTGAAGCACTGACTCCAGCCTCAGTCCACTCCCTCTGCATCTCCGCCAAATTTTGGAATCGTCTTTGTTTGACAATCCGCTGAAACCTACGGTCATCTCTTTTGCTTGTGCACCTTCTCCTGCCACATTTTTTCCCTTCCACTAAACTATTGATATGCTTGGACACTGCACTCTTTGAACTTAGCGATGACCTTTTGTGGCTTACCCATCTTCTGGAGGGTGTCAATGATGGTCTTCTGGCCAATTGTCAAGTCTGCAGTCTTCCCCATACTGAACCAAACTGAGATAAACTTTGCAGGTGTTTTGAGTAAATTAGATGATAGTGCGACACTCAGTCTAAAACATTCATTCTCTGAAATAACTGAAGTAAATGCTGATTTTCGACACACTATTCTAATTTCTTGAAATACTGTTTTGGGGGTTTTCTGGAGCTGTAAGCCAAAATTATGAAAAATGAAACAAATAAAGGCTAGAAATATTTCACTTTGTGTGTAATGAATCTATAATCTATGAAAGGAATTATGGAAAAAATTATGGAAAAAAAACAAACTTTTCCATGATATTCAAATTTTTTGGAAATGATCTATATATTTGCCTTCCACTGGCCACTTATTTGAGGAGTTAGTCCCAGTTAATAGTGAAACTGCATGCTTTTGTTATTTATTGCAGTTTTCCTCAACCACCGCTTCCTCCTGGTGCTTGGTTTAAACCACACAGGGGGATGGAAGCTAAACATTTCATTTTGATCTGTACATGCAACTGGTGAGGCCTGCTGAGTGTTCATGCATCTTTGCATTTATTCCTCGGTGTGAACAGTCCAGAAGGACAGAGCAAAAACCAAGGCCAAATGTTGTAATACATTCATGCTCACTAGAAACTACAGTTGTGTTCTATCTGTGTTGCAATTAGTTATGTTCACTATAATGACAGGAGTTTTATGATTTTAAGATCAAATAGCACAAAACAACATGTTATGGTTGTGTATAATTTTTTTAGTGCCATGTAAACAGAAATAACCGTTTTACTGCTCTCTATGGATGCCCAAAACCCACTGTTGCAATCATATGATTCTTTAGTTATGTTGGATTATTCCTGGTATTTCATTAAACATTCTCCTGTCCAGGACTGGCGCAGTGTGTCATTGTTGATGGTTACTGAGACTAATAAAGACCCTGAAGTTTTCTATCTCAGGAAAGGCAGTTATGTTTACTGTACATGTCACAGAATATACTAATATTCCCTGCAAAAGTGAGGATTTGTCTGTTTTTTGTTTTGTTTTGGTGCTACTTCTGCAATAGTAACAGAAGTAACAACTCTTATAACATAGAAGATAACTTATAATACAGAAAACAAAATACCCCCCTCCCCCTTCTAATAATATAGACATCGTATAGATTACTGTAACATTGAATGTTTAGTAGCAATGTGTATTTATTCCTCCATCCATCAAAAAAATTAAATTTGCCTTGATTGAGCACTCTTAACAAAGGAATTGTCACAGAGAAGTCTACAGATTGCATTACAGAGAAACACTGCAAGTGTAGATATATCACTTGATAAATCTATATAAAACTTGAAATCTAAGCTTGACTGGAAATTAAATTTATTTGTATAGCAGTATTTGTCTTAAGTGTTTCTCTCGAGCAAGGTCACCATTGTCTTTAATAGCACTCCAAGGCAGTCATAATGTGTAGCATGATATTACATTACAGATCATAATTCTATTTAGGCAAGTGTATTATAAATCATAATCTCAAATTATAATTGACATTGATTTAAAAAAAATATATATCTAAAGCAACATTCACACTGTGTTGCCACAGCCCTTGGCTTCAGGTTAGACTGTACTTGCATGTTCTTCACGTATATACATGGATTTGTTCCCACATTCCCAACACATGCAGTTTACATGGAGTATCTTAGTCATGATCCGTGTGAATGTTTCCTCCAGTGGGCTGGACTCCTGGGTAAATCCTTGTCTCATGCCATGTGCTAACTGGGGTTGTTCTAGCTCACTGTAACCTTCTATAACAGTGGGGGCCAATGCTGATCCTTGAGGCATACAGTGTAGGATGGTTTATGTTTGTGCCTTAAAATCGACAGCCAATGTACACCCAAGGAAATATGTGAGATGTGTTAATGATATAAGCGAAATAAATTTAAAATTTACAAAAACAAAAGCCAGTATCTCGGGGACCAGGGTTAGCCACCCTGTTCTGTGGCATAATGGCACTGGCAGACTGAGGGGGGGTTTACAGGGTTCACATGAAACCGCCAAAAGATCGATTGAGCGGATGTCGCCAAGACAAACGCAGCACAAGTTTAGTGCTGACGTTTATTACATGCAGATTTGAAAGAAAAAGTACATTAAATATTTCTGGTCAAATTAATTGTGTCCAGCCCAATTTTTGTTGCTGAATGGTTGAAATATAACAGAATGTTTACTTCCAGTAATTGTAGAATTCACTGGGTAAGTTACCATTTTAGTCTTACCAAAAATGGCTCTGTGAGGGTTGTTAGAATGTGAAAGGAAAGTGTTTTTTCTTACTGGTTCCAAAAACAAGATCAAACACATAATTGGCATATTAATTCAAATTGAAAGCCTTTGATGAGAAAGGCGGAAACCATAAGGTAAAGAAGAAACTGCAATTAAGCGGCTATTGTTTTTGTAGTGATTTTACTTGCAATTCACTCACCACTGGAATAAAAGCTGAATAAGATCAAAAACAGATACATTTTAATTCAAATTTACTTGGCAGATTTCAATCTGATTATTAATATTTAATAGATTTTAAGAGCTCAGATATAGCCAACATAAAATTGAAATAGCATGTTACAACACTTCATGTATGGTTTTATTCCCTAGTGACAACACAATCAGAGATGGGGTTGTTCTGCCTGTGACAAATTCCTACAGTTACTTTTGCTATCTGCCAATTACATTTGCCATTAGACCTACTGGTGTTCTGATAGACATTT